>CM046890.1:12206705-12564609 GCA_025688845.1 Cucumis hystrix | reverse complement strand
CCTTTTTTTTTTTTTTTTTTTTTGGGCGTTACAAAAATATGCCTAGAGTCAGTTTTTATTTTCGTCCTAAAACATTGAAAAAATGGGCCAATGCCACAGCCTACGAAGAAAGGACCCGGTTTAGAACGATGTCAGAGGTCTCGAAAACTCCCATCCAACTACTGGGTGGCCTCGTTTTGAGTGATATTCGAGGTTTCTCCCCATCAGAGGCAAAAAATTATGCCCGAGAGTCAGTTTTTATTTTCATCCCAAAACGTTGAAAAGAGGGGCCAATGCCACAGCCTACGAAGAAAGGACCCGGTTTAGAACTTGAAAACTCACATCCAACAAATGGGTGGCCTCGTTTTGAGTAATATTCAAGTTTTTTTCCCATAAGAGGTGAAAGAAATATTTTCGAGAGTCAGTTTTTATTTTCGTCCCAAAACGTTGAAAAAATGGGCCAATGCCACAACCTACGAAGAAAGGACCCGATTTAAAACTATGTCAAAGGTCTCGAAAACTCACATCCAACTACTGGGTGGCCTCGTTTTGAGTGATATTCAAGTTTTTTGTCCAATAGAGGCGAAAAAAATATGACAGAGAGTCATTTTTTATTTTCGTCCCAAAACGTTGAAAAAAGGGGCCCATGCCATAGCCTACGAAGAAAGGACCCGATGTAGAACGATGTAAGAGGTCTCGAAAACTCCCATCCAACTACTGGGTGACTCGTTTTGAGTGAAATTCAAGTTTTTTGCCCATAAGAGGCAAAAAAAATATGCCCGAGAGTCAGTTTTTATTTTCGTCCTAAAACATTGAAAAGAGGGGCCAATGCTACAGCCTACAAAGAAAGGACCCGGTTTAGAACGATGCCAGAGGTCTTGAAAACTCACATCCAACTATTGGGTGACTTTGTTTTGAGTGATATTCAAGTTTTTTGCCCATAAGAGAAGAAAAAAATATGCCCGAGAATCAGTTTTCATTTTCGTCCCAAAACGTTGAAAAAATGGGTCAATGCCACAGCCTACGAAGAAAGGACCCGGTTTAGAACGATGTCAATGGTCTCAAAAACTCACATCTAACTACCGGGTGGCCTCGTTTTGAGTGATATTGTAGTTTTTTGCCCATAAGAAGCAAAAAAAATATGCCCGAGAGTTAGTTTTTATTTTCTTCCAAAAACGTTGAAAAAAAGGGCCAATGCCACAGCCTACGAAGAAAGGACCCGGTTTAGAACGATGTCAGAGGTTTCGAAAAATCACATCCAACTACTGGGTGGCCTCGTTTTTAGTGATATTCAATTTGTTTGCCAATAAGAGACAAAAAAATATGCCCGAGAGTAAGTTTTTATTTTCGTCCCAAAACGTTGAAAAGAGGGGCCAATGTCGTTGCGTACGAAGAAAGGACCCAGTTTAGAACGATGTCAGAGGTCTCGACAACTCACATCCAACTACTCGGTGGCCTCATTTTGAGTGATATTCAAGTTCTTTGCTCGTAAGAGGCAAAAAAAAATGCCCGAGAGTCAGTTTTTATTTTCGTCCCAAAATGTTGAAAAGGGGGGTTGATGCCATAGCCTACAAAGAAATTACCCGGTTTAGAATGATGTCAGAGGTCTCGAAAACTCACATCCGACTACTGGGTGGCCTCGTTTTGAGTGATATTCAAGTTCTTTGTCCATAAGAGGCGAAAAAAATATGCCCGAGAGTTAGATTTTATTTTCGTCCCAAAACGTTGAAAACAGGGGCCGATGCCACAGCCTACAAAAAAAGGACCCGATTTTGAACGATGTCAGAGGTCTCGAAAACTCACATCAACTACTGGGTGGCCTCGTTTTGATTGATATTCAAGTGGTTTTCCCATAAGAGGCGAAACGAATATGCCCGTGAGCCAGTGTTTATTTTCCTCCCAAAACGTTGAAAAAATGGGCCAATGCCACAGCCTACGAAGAAAGAACCCGGTTTAGAACGATGTCAAAGGTCTCAAAAACTCACATCCGACTACTGGGTGGCCTCGTTTTGAGTGATATTCAAGTTTTTTGCCCATAAGAGGCAAAACAATATGCCCGAGAGTCAGTTTTTGTTTTCGTCCCAAAACATTGAAAAAGGGAGCTGATGCCATAGCCTACGAAGAAAGGACCCGGTTTAGAACGATGTCAGAGGACTCGAAAACTCACATGCGACTACTCGGTGGCCTCGTTTTGATTGATATTCAAGTTTTTTGCCCATAAGAGGCAAAAAAGTATGCCCGAGAGTCAGTTTTTATTTTCGTCCCAAAACATTGAAGAAATGGGCTGATACCATAGCCTACGAAGAAAGGACCCGGTTTATTACGATGTCAGAGGACTCAAAAACTCACATGCGACTACTCGGTGGCCTCGTTTTGAGTGATATTCAAGTTTTTTGCCCATAAGAGGCGAAAAAATAAGCCCAAGAGTCAGTTTTTATTTTCGTCCTAAAACGTTGAAAAAAGGGGCCGATGCCATAGCCTACGAAGAAAGGACCCGGTTTATAACGATGTTAGAGGACTCGAAAACTCACATGCGACTACTCGGTGGCCTCATTTTGAGTGATATTCAAGTTTTTTGCCCATAAGAGGCGAAAAAAATATGCCCGAGAGTCGGTTTTTATTTTCGTCCCATGTTTTCAAAAAGAAAAAATATATCTGCAAATATTTTTCCTTTGAACAAAAAAAAACACCAAAGCCCCACAAACTCTGTTGTTTTTTTTATTTTGAGGAAAACAAGGAAGACTTCATGGTATTCTCCTCGTTGTTTTCTTTGGGAGGTTCGAGAATTCTTGGGAGGTTCTACAAAGGTTAGTTTTTTTTTCTTCTTTTCCTCCATAGAAGCATGGTTAGGTGTTTTCTCTTTGTTTCAAGTTGAATTTTTTTTGCACGACGTTCACACGCTTCTGCTATGGGAATTCCATTCCTTCACAAATGACACCCAAACTATTAATCCAATATTAACGGTTACGGTAGCTATAAAACAAGTACAAAACCCACAATTTCTTCTTACCAAACGAACTTACAACAAGGAAGAGACAACGACTTAGATTTTAGCATGGCTTGGAGACTGGTAGGCATACGCACTCGGGTCAAGCTTGGATCTTGATGAGAATGGGTGACAGACGACGTTGGCTTGATAGAGGAAAACCGGGACGTGCAATTTAGAAGAAGAAGAAGTGAATCGGCTGTGACGCTTCGACTCTACCTAAGACAAGGAGACGAAGATGGAGATCGGCGACGTGGGTGCGGAGAAGGAGAATGGAAAAAAAAGAGAAGAGATGTAGAGGGCGGCGACGACTTTAAGTTGTAACCCTCAAAGAAGAAGAAGACGAAGTTGAACAGAAAAGGAAAGGAGAAGGAAGAAGAAAAATATGGAGGGGGTCGGCGGCTGTTTGTTCACAGGAGGAGGAAAAAGGAAAAGAAGAAGAAGGAGGAGGAGGAGAAGAAGAGGATGAATAGTAAAAATATTAATTTATTAATAATAATAAAAACAATATTAATAGTAATCATTATTATTATTAAATGGTGGAGAGGAAAAGAGGGAGGGAAATGGGGAATGGGCGGCGGCACGAGGGAAGAGAGAGAGGGAGAATTTTTTTTTTAAAGAATCTTTTATTAAAAAAAATAATAATATATTATAATTATTATTATATCATAATTATTAATACCCTTCCATTTTCTTTTTCTTTTTAAATTATTTTCTTTTTCATCAATTCATTTTCTTTCCTTCACCAAACTTCAACATAAAATACATCCAAATATAGTTTTAAAAAAATTTAACAATTTAAAATAAGATAATTATGCTTGAGAGATACATCAAAATTTTGGGGCGTTACATTCTTCCCTCCTTAAGAAACTTTCGTCCCGAAAGTTCTAATCCTCGGACAACCCTAGGTAATGAACTCTCATGTCATCCTCTCGCTTCCACGTAACCTGTTCAATTTGGTGATTCTGCCACAAAACTTTTACTAATGCACTGCCTCTGTTACGAAGCTTTTTTTTTTTTACCTTTTTAGCCAAAATGTCAACTTGTTGTTCAACATAGCTCAAATTCTCATCAATTTCTAACGGTTCATAGTCCACTACATGAGTCGGATCTGCCACGTACTTCCTCAACATCGAAACATGGAAAACATGATGAACAATAGAGAGTGATGGTGGCAATGCCAAATGATATGTCGAAGGGCCAATTCTCTCTAAAATCTCAAACGGTCCAACAAAATGGGGACTCAACTTCCCCTTCTTTTTAAATCGCAGAACACCCTTCATAGGTGCTACTTTCAAGAACACTTCATCTCCCACATCAAATTCAAGGTCTCCATCTCACTTCAGCATAACTTTTATGTCTACTCTGCTTTGTGTGCATGCGTGCTCTAATCTTCTGTATTGCCTCATTAGTAGACTAAACTAATTCAGGACTCATTAATCTCTGGTCACCTACCTCATCCCAACAAACAAGAGATCTACAACATCTATCATACAACGCCTCAAACGGTTCCATGCCAATAGTAGCCTGAAAATTGTTATTATAGCAAACTCTATCAAATGCAAGTGAGAGTCTCAACTATCTGGAAACTCTAATGCACAAGCTCGTAGCATGTCCTCTAAAATTTATCAGTCTGTGGATGAAAAGCTATACTAGAATCTAACCTCGTGCCCATGGCAGTTTGAAGTCTCTTCCAAAACTTGGAAGTAAAACGTGCATCTCTGTCAAAAACAATTTATACTGGCACTCCATGCAATCTCACAATCTCAATCAAATATAATTGTGCTCATTTACTAGCAGTATAAATGGATTTCCCTGGGACGAAATGTGTCGATTTCGTAAGCCTATCAATAACCACCAAAATCACTGTATAACCTTTCAGGGTTCTACGCAGTTCGGTAATAAAATCCATAGCACATCCTCAGACTTCCACTCTGGCACACTCAAAGGTTGCAACAAACCTGCTGGTTTCTTTCTTGGTGCTTTAACTTGTTGACGCACCAAGCACTTACTAACAAAATCTGCCACTTCTCTCTTCATATTACACCATCAATACACTCGTTCCAAACCCTGGTACAAAATCTCACAGTCATAGTCATTTATTAACTCAAACCATCTTTGTTATCTCATAACCGCTTCTCCTGAGTGAAGAAGTATTTCAAACTCTAATGGTCAGTAAGGATTTGTTTCTTCTCACAATGCAAATAGTGTCTCCAAATCTTTAATGCAAAAACCACAACTGCCAATTCCAGATCACAAGTAGTGTAGCTTTGCTAATGACTCTTCAATTAACCCGAAGTAAAAGCAACTACTTTACCTTGTTGAATCATAACACCATCCAAACCTTTTCTAGAAGCATCACTGTAAATCACGAAACTCCCTGAACTAGCATGTACGGTAAGCACCAATGTAGTACATGCTTCTGCTTAAGACTCTGAACACTATCCTTATAGGCTTTGTTCTAAACAAACGAAATTCCTTTCCTATTTAACTGAGTCAATGGAGTAGCTATACGAGAAAAGTCTTATAAAAACCGTCGATAATAATCTGCCAAACCCATAAAGCTACGAACCTCACTGATTATGAAAGGTTGAGACCAACTGTTAACAACTTTAATCTTTGTAGGGTCCACAGAAATGTAATCTCTAGACACCACATGGTCTAGAAAAGATACTCGGCCTCATTTAAAACTCACATTTTGAAAACTTTGCATACAATTTGTTGACTCAAAGAGCCTCTAAACCCATGCGTAAATGCTCCTCATGCTCTATCTCTATCTTGGAATAAACTAAGATATCGTCAATAAATACAATCACAAAAGTGTCTAAGAAATCATTAAACAATCTGTTCATCAAGTTCATAAACACTGTTGGGGCATTTGTTAACCCAAAAGACATCACAATAAACCCATGATGCCCATATCTCGAACGAAATGCTGCCATAGAAATGTCACTGTCTCAATCCTTAACAAGTGATAACCTGAATGTAAATCAATCTTAGAGAACACACAGACTTATTGTAGCTAATCAAACAGATCCTCAATCCTTGGTAAAAGATAATTGTTCTTAACAGTCACCTTATTAAACTCTCTATAATCAATACATTAGCGAATCGATCCATCTTTCTTCTTAACAAACAAAATTGGTGAACCCGTAGATGACACACTTAGTCAAATGAAGTCTTTGTCAAGCATTTCCTGCAATTGCATTTTCAAATCTTTCAACTCCGTTGAGGCCATTCTGTATGAAGCTTTAGATACAGGAAGGAGTTTAGTTCTATCTCAATGGAAAAGCCAGTTTCTTTATGGGGCAGTAATCTTAGAAACTCTGCTAGAAAACAAAAACATTAGAATACTCTTTCACCACTTATTCAGATAACAAAGAAACCTCGACTTCTCTGGTGTCTACCACACTAGCCATGTTACTCTAGGTACCCTGGTCAAGTAACTTACTAACTTTCATAGCTGGGATAACTTTTAGCGGAATGATAGTTCCAACCCCTTTGTACTTGAAACTAGCCTCTAGAGAAGGATTAGAAACTACCTCGAACAGTCTATGTTTGCATGGTTAAACTATATTCCATTTTTCAAACTCCAAACTAATAACTTTTCATTCACGATAAACTCATAACAGTTTCTTAAAGTCACATCAAGACAACCATACTCATTTTCCTTGTTTTTTTTGCTCCAATACCTCCATTCTAAAACCATTCAATGTGCTTGATATAAACTTAACTTAACCATGTATTTAGTTTCCTTTAATACCACCAACATAACATAGTTCTTATATTTTCAGTCACAAAACAGTCAATTAAGTTGATTACGTCTTACTCCTCTACCTACTCAACTACCTCTTTGAGCACCTTTACATGGTGGTATTTTCCTAATATCGACCCGTAATTCTTTTAGTCTTAACAATAAATACTTCATGCATTCTAGTTTAACTTACGCAAGGTCATGCTCATAAAATCACATATAAATCATGAAAGCATACCTAACGAGTGATGAAAGATCGTGGTAGCCATAGGGACACAAAAACACAAACTTACATCATAAGTCAGTCTACAGAACCTAAAAGTTAGGCTCTGATACCAACTGTAATGACCCAACTTTTCAAACTAAGCTGAGGTTATTACTTTATTACAAAGACACTTCCTTTAAACCTAAAAGTTCATAAAATCTGTTTTTAAAAAATCAAATAGACATTAAAGAATCTTTATTCGGGCCCTATTTCAAACAAAATAAAGGTTCGAAGGTATCGTTTATAAAATCACCAAGAAATAAAAAATTGTTCTAAACATAAGCCTCATTTCAATCACAAATACTTAAGTAAAACATTAAAATTGTAGGCGGAAGCATTTTGAAAGAGCGTCTCCATACGACAAATCACAAGTCCTAGCCTCTCGTCGGTCTATCTCTCGTATTACCTTTGCCTGAAAAAGTTAAACATAAAAGCCTGAGTATAAATATACCCAGTAAGAAACCCACTACTGATCCCGTTAGGGGTAAAAACTCTTAACTTTTTATTAGGAGGTGCCCTGCATCATAACAGTCTCGTGATCCCATAGGATGCACATATCAGTCTAGTGTTCCAGAAGGATACACCCATCATTAGTCTAGTGCTCCTGAAGGATGCACTCATCAGTCTAGTGCTCTCGAAGGATGCACAATAGGTGGTAATCTCGTGGGACACCTGCAAGGCACACTACCCATAGATAAAGCTAACAATTTTCCCTCAATCATTCTAACAATTCATAACAATCACATTAAAGCACCATTAAAATTGTCAACATTTCTCTTTTACTACACATCATTAGTCAAAACAAACACTAGTGCACATCACAGTTCAATCCACCATACTAAACATCAGTCATCATATTTAAATCTACTTATCAGTCAACCCCACCTCAGTTTAATAAAATCCATACAGCCAATCATTCATCATATTCAAATTTACATATCAATCAACCGATCTCAGTCCAATTTAACATCTTAAACAGTCAACTCCAAATGCAGTCCAAGCTACAGTCATCATATAATCATTTTGGTCCAACACATATATAGTCCATTTACTCATGCTAGTACATAAATCATTCTTTAGCATAACGGTTCCTTGAACAGATAAACTTATACAAAAGCATCACGCACCTCAGTTTAATCAATTCAGTCAACATTACACTACCTATACTTTAACATAACAGACAACCATCCTCAAATTCAGTCAATTCAACATTTTCAATTTAGTTAATTCAACAATCTCAATTCAGTTTAATCCATCAACACATTTCATTTAAATATAACAACCGTGTTCTTTTAAATTATTGAAATTTATATATGAGCTCAGTAGTAGAATCTCTTACCTCAGTTTTATGCAAGTTCCTTGATCGAACTAACTTGATCAATCAACTCCTAAACATAAGTACACAGAAAATCAACAATTTTTTGAAATAAGTTCATCTATCAAATTCACCCAAATGTGAATTTGACACTTACCCAAGTAAATGAAGAATCGACTTCCAGCAAAGCTTACTGTGAAACTCAAAGATTCTAGCACCAATTCACCAATATCACCTTCAAGGATCAAACGACACCCAAACAATTAATCCAACATTAACGCTTACAGTAGCTATGAAACAACTACAAAACCCACAATTTCTCCTTACCAAACGAACTTACAACAAGAAAGAGGCAACAACTTAGATTTGAGCATGGCTTGGAGACTGGTAAGCAAACGCACTCGAGTCAAGCTTGGATCTTGACGAGAATGGGCGATAGACGACGTTGGCTTGATAGAGGAAAACTCTAACGTGCAATTTAGAAGAAGAAGTGGATCGGCTACAACGCTTCCACTCCATCTGAGACAAGGAGACGGAGATGGATATCGGCGAAGCAGGAGTTGGAGAAGGAGAACTGAAAAAGAAGAGAAGAAAGGTAGATGGTGGCGACGGCTTTAAGTTGTAACCCACAAAGAAGAAGAAGACGAAGTTGAACGAAGAAGGAAAGGAGAAGGAAGAAGAAAAATATGGAGGGGGCCGGCGGCTGTTTGTTCACAGAGAGGAGAAAAAAGAAAAAGAAGAAGAAGAAGAAGAAGGAGAAGAAGAAGATGTATAGTAAAAGTATTAATTTATTATTAATAATAAAAAAAATATTAATAATAATCAATATTATTATTAAATGGTGGGGAGGAAAAGAGGGAGGGAAATGGGGAATGGGCACGAGGGAAGAGAGATAGGGAGAATTTTTATTTATTTATTTTTTTAAAGAATCTTTTATTAAAAATAATAATATTATTATATTATAATTATTATTATATCATAATTATTAATACCTTTTCATTTTCTTTTTTTTTTTAAATTATTTTCTTTTTCATCAATTCATTTTCTTTTCCTCGTCAAACTTCAACATAAAATACAGCCAAATATAGTTTTAAAAAAATTTAACAATTTAAAATTAGATAATTATGCTTGAGAATTACATCAAATTTGGGGGCGTTACAATATAAGTTTCTATCGATAAAATGAAAATCAATATTAATTAGTGGTAGAAATTTGAATATGTGATCTTTGTCACTCATACCATGTGAAATCATTGATTGATAAAAAAACTTGAGTTATTATATGAAGATAAATTTTATATCAATACTTCAACAATTGTCCAAAATATTAGTAGTTAGTTGTTCGTTTTGTCGGTAGCCACTACTTAATGACATTAAAGAAATGAGTTGGCAATATTATGGGACTCGAAAACTTGAACTATTGTGATTCTTTGTTGAAAATAACACATTAATTAGTCTTTCGAGTTTCTTGTATGTATGACATTTTTTAGAGGCTGAAATGGAAAATTGACAACCATTGAGATTTGAAAGAAAAATGATTGCTTGCATCAACATCCTATGAAAAGATCAAATGCACCTTTAAGAACTGTTTGCACACATGATTCATAAAAGTTTTCTTGATACTAGACACTCGATATTGAATTCTAGATACTTGATGCTAGATGTTCAACATTATATGCTCTAAGACATACTTGCTACTTAATACTCAATGTTCGATCCTCTATGTCTTAACTTCCATATAAGAAATTCACTTGATTTTTTATGCTCTATGCTTCAATGCTTTATACTCTATGCTCGATGCAAAGGTGTCAGTTGAGCTATGTTCTTTTGGTGCTGGTACACATCAAATACTCGGTTTTGGTTACCTAATAAGTTTGTCGCACATGTGTATTGAAGCCATGACCTAAAGGATGTAGGGAACATAAAAAACCAATATGATCTTCTTGAAACAAACATCGATATGCTAAATACATATATGTTATTGGTTGATTCGGCTTCTTTTACTGCATTATTTTTGCACCTCTATTGGTGATGTTTTGTTATATTTGTAAATATTTTTATTTAAGGATTTATTTAAAAAAATATAAAAAACCGACAAAATACTTACAATTGATGAGCAAGAAATTTCGACCAATTAAATTTTCTCACATCATCACAACAAACATTGTGATAATTATAATTTGATTGGGTTTGGATAATTAATTTTTCTCATATCTAACCCAATTCAGGCCCTAAATATAAAAATTGGGCCAACTAGGCAAATGAGCCCAAGCCCAAGCCCACCTAAGGCCCATGGAAATTCTTTATAAATAAAGACTTTTTCTATTCATTTGAAGGGCTTTTTGGTTCAAAGAAGAATTGAAGCTATGAAGAACTAAAGCTATGAAGAATTGAAGATTCAAACTTCAAAAAAGCTTTTAAGAAGTTCAAATTTTTATCAACCCTTGAGATTACCATCTTCTAAAAGATTGAAGAATTAGAAGATTAAACTTTCCTTGAATTCCAGAAGATTGAAGCTTAAATTGACTTGCTACCACAACTTCCTGAAGATCGAAGACCAAGAATCAACTTCCAGTTCCACCCGCCTTTCCACATTTCAAAGGCTAAATATAACTTCAAAAAAGGTACCATCTACAAGCCCAACTCTGGTCACAAAAGAATCAGCCTTTCAAAGGGTCAAGTGTGTCGGTAACAAGAGGCCAAAAGAAACCTCCCATATCCATCTCAAGAAATCTAGCTTAGTGACAGAGGATGAGAAAATCTATAGTGTAATTTCATCAAGAATGAAAAGGAAGATGTTCGTCTCAGTAAATACAGAAGGTTCATTAAAAGTAAAGTGACACGACATTGTTTTTATTCGCCCTGAAAATAATGAACTAGAAGATGAAGTAGATGTGGCAGGTTGTGGCCATGTTACGATAGAAGAGGCATCCGACCATGAGGCATTCGAAGAAGATGCTAAAGCCGCTTCGTTATCACTTGAGCATGGAGTCAACCAATGATTGATGAGTTAAAGGAAGTCAATCTAGATATAATAGAAAAGTCTCGTCCAAACTTCATAAGCATTCATCTTTCTAACGATGATGAAAATGAGTATGTAAGCTTCCTGAAAGCCTATAAAGATGTCTAAGCATGGTCATATAAGGAAATGCTTGGACTCGATCCAAAGGTGGCCATTCATCACTTAGCAATCAAACTAGAGCATCGATCAATCAAGCAAGCTCAGCGACGATTTCGACCTAAACTCATTTCTCAAATCGAGGAAGAGGCAAATAAGCTCATTGAAGCTGGATTTATTTGCAAAGTCAAGTATCCAAAATGGATAGCTAATATTGTTCCTATGAGGAAGTCCAACTATGTGTTTATGTTAATTTTCTGACCTAAATAATGCATGCCCAAAAGATGACTTTTCGGACCTATAATGGAAATCATGGTAGATGTAACTGCAAGACATGAAGCTTTATCTTTCATAGATGGGTCATTAGGATATAATCATATTCAAATGGCTCTAGATAATGAAGAGAAAAAAGCATTTCGAACTCCAAAAGATATATATTGTTATAAGTTAATGTCTTTCAAATTAAAAAATGCAGGTGCCACATACCAGTGCGTTATGCAAAGGATCTTCGATGATATGCTACATAAACACGTTGAATGTTATGTTGGCGATCTTATGGTGAAATCCAAGAAGAAATGTGACCACCTGAAAGACCTGAAGCTTGTCCTTGATCACCTAAGGAAATATCAACTAAAAAAGAACCCTCTTAAGTGTGCATTCAGCGTGACCTCATGAAAGTTTCTGGGATTTGTCATGAGGCACCGTGGAATTGAATTTGATCACTCTAAAATTGATGCTATCCAAAAGAAGCCAAGTTCGAAGAACCTACACGAGTCTCAAATTGCAAGGTCATTTGGTTTACATCAGAAGATTTTTATCTAATCTTGCAGGCCAATGTCAACCATTCTAGAGATTGATGAGGAAGGATGTGGTCTTTGAATGGGATCAGTCATGGTAAAATGCATTTGTTAGCATAAAAAAGTATTTGCTCAACTTATCAGTCTTGAGTGTGCATGTAGTTGAAAAATCGTTGATATTGTACATAGCATCTTAAGAAGGTTCACTCGAAGCATTACTCGCACAAGAAAATGATAAGGATAAGGAATAATGTGCACTCTACTATCTGAGTAGAACTCTGGTTGGTGCTGAATTGAATTATTCCAAAATCGAGAAAATGTGTCTCGTCATTTTCTTTGCAATAGATAAACTGAGACATTATATGCAAGTTTTCACTATACATTTGGTGGCAAAAGCCGACCCTGTCAAATATATCTAGGCGAGTCATCTCGGGTTGCCTCACTAAATGGGCAATTATACTCCAATAATATGATATTGTATATATCCCCCAGAAGGCAGTAAAGGGCCAAGCATTGGCAGATTTCCTGATTGATCTTTCAATTCTATCAAATTGGAAATTATGTGAAGACTTACCTGATGAAGAAGTATTGTTTGTTGAATGCATGAAGCCTTCGACCACGTTCTTTGATGGTGCGGCACAAAGAAGTGGAGCTGGTATTGACATTGTCTTCATCTTTCATAAGAAACACATGTTGTAATATAGCTTCACACTTGGTCAGTTGTGTTCAAATAATGTTGCTGAGTACCAAGCCCTCACCATTGGCCTACAAATGGCTTTAGAATTTGGTATAAAATACATAGAATTAATTGACTATTTGAAGCTAATTATAAATTAGCTCTTCTGTCAGTACGAGGTGAAACATCAACATTTGAAGCCCTTCTTCATTTATGCTAGAAGATTGATGGATAGATTCGACGACATAATATTAAAGCATATACCGAGATCAGAAAATAAGAAAGCTGATGTACTTGCAAAATTTTGCCATGACTTTAACAATCTCAAAAGATGTACCGAGAAACATTTCCCTTTGCCAATAAGGTGGATTGTTCCCTCGATCTAAAGTTAATACGAAGAAATCGATGTGATATCTGTGTATGCAATTGATGAAGAAGATTGGCGTCAGCCCATTATAGACTATTTGGAGCATGGAAAACTTTGTTTTGATCTTCAACATAGAGCTGAGATACGAAGAAGTGCTACGAGATTTTTTTATTACAATGACACATTTTATCAACGCTCATATGAAGGTTTTCTTTTGTAGTGCGTAGGAAAAGAGGAATCAACAAAGGCATTAAAAGCAGCACATTCAGGTATTTGTTGTCACACTTTGATCCATAAAACAACCAGAACACAAGAAGTAGTGTAGATAGGACGTGATTTAACTTAAAACCTTGAAATTGGTCTTATCGCCTAGCTCAAACTCAACTCCTTTTAAACTACCATGCGATAGAGATAAGCACAACGCATCAGAAGTTAACTTAATTTTTATTTAACAACAAGCGTTTTGACACGATTAAACGGCAAGACACCCATCTTATATTATTTACCTTGTTTAAACGCCAAATACTTTAAATAACATGCTTTAGGCATTAAAGCTTAACACAGTTAACATAACCAAAGCTTAAACTTTATTAACTACATGCGTTTCATACATAGTATACAATTACAACACTTTGACTAAAACAAATGACATTAATCAAAACTCTTAAACGCCTAGCAGCTTTCTCAACTCACTACAAGACCTTCAACCTTCTTCTCTACTTGGCCTAAACGCCTGATCCTGGAAGATGAAATTTTAAAACGTAAGTCTAAAAGACTTAGTGAGGTTTTATGAAATCTTTTTTGCAATACCTTTCCATAAATCATTTTTGCCAAATCATACATTATAACACAAATAAGTTTATCAATAAATACATCATTTCGCAAAAACATATCAAAACGCATATAATCATTTTTACAATAGAATCAGACTAACTTGCAAATCACATCAATATACATTTCGCATAAACACCCATTAGTCACAATCATTCCTTTTATCCAAGGATTCCGAATCATTCTTTACTCTTGGTCTCATTACCTCACATTCAGACTATTGTATCAACAACATTCGAGAATGTATAGATTCATCCTTGTTGCTCAGGCCACCTAACATAATGCAATCCTTTTCTACATTGGTCAGCTTCACTCCACCATGGAGGCCTTTTCTACATGGTTGCCTTTAACCTTATATGCACATAACAATTAGCTCATTCAAAGGAAGTAACTAATGGTTTGAACACCATTTCTTAATCAATATCATAATCATCAAATCAAACTTTAAACATTATAAAACATGTTTGAAATCATATAAATACTTTAAAAGAACACTTTGAAAGAAAGCACTTACAAATACTTTTAAGAACAGATCACTCACTATACTTAGCCTTAGAACAAAAAAATCTCTTCTTCTTCTTCTTTCTCGTGTAGCCTTCTCACAAAAACAAAATGGCAGCACTTCAACACTTCAAAAATTTCATAAAATCTCCCTTACTTAGTTACCCAAATCTTTTATTTATACTACTCTTTAACCCGGAGTCATCAAATCCTTGTCCAATTGTCAGGTCCTACTTAAAACTTTACACGTGTAAAATTAATATTTATCTTACCCATGCTTAAATCCTTAATCTTACACGTTAACCTCTGTCAAATCAGATTTGACATTTTCTTGCCAAACATTTCTTCTCGCCTAATTCCATTCCACGAATAGCTTTAACTGCTTAACGTAACTTTCGAAGGTCTTAACGCAATAACTCCTTTTGCAGACTACCCAACCTTTCTCACGAAGACTCTTTCTCTTGTGAGCGTTAAGGTACTACCGCAAATCCTTCTTTTCTCAAAACTTCCTCGTGAACTAAATTCTTAATCACAAAACTTATACTTAATTATATAAAATTTTATCACTTAATCCTTTCCGCGAATTGATTCAAAAACCAACTTTTTATCTCGAAGTCTTATTTCAAAATGTCTCCTCTTATCCAAAACGTCAATTTTAAAACACTTAGCCAGATTTTACTTCTTATACTTAAATTAGAAGCGAGACTCACATCTGTGGTGCTCACCAATCTGGTCCAAGGCTCTAACATCAATTGAAAAGAATGAGTTAATATTGGCCTACTATCATCCATGACTAGATGTATTATGAGAGTCATTGTGAAACATGTCAATTCCATGCAAATTTTATACATCAACCACCAGAGCCTCTTATCCAACAATAGCTTCATGGTCTTTTGAAGCTTGGGGAACTCAACTTGGTTGGACCTATCACACCTAAGTCACCAGCTGGTCATTCTTACATCATTATAGGAATTGATTATTTTTCCAAATGGGTTGAAGATGTGCCACTAAGAGAAGTGAAGAAGGAAAACATCGTAAATTTTATTTTAACACACATCATTTACCTATGTGTTATTTGTAGCCAACTAATTTTATCCGACCTTATTTAAAATTAATTCAATTGCTAGATTAATTTTTGTCTTAATTTGGCTATTTTTTATTTTTTGATTAACCAAATTTTGTAAGAAAATGTTATTTAATTACTTTTAAAATACTAAGTATGGTAACTTTTTAAAATTGGTTTTGGTTTTTAAATGGCTCCTTGCCTTTTTGAAATGTTAGCTAAATTATTATTATTTTCAAATTCAAAAGAACTAGCCATTTTGAATTTTTAGCTATTTGCAGAAATGATTTTGGCTATAAATAATCTTTTTTTCTTCATCCATAACATACCACAAAAGAAAAAAAAAAGGCCACACATACAAAATCCTAGAAAATTTTCAAACTTCACATCCTCTCTTCTTCGTCTAAATCTCTAACCTCCATAGTTCCTACTTTTCTTAACCTTCATATCTTCTTAACAAAAAAACAAAAGATATACAAAATTCATTTTATTTGCTCTTCTAGCAATCTCCTAAATCTTCATCTTTCTCTATAAAAAAACTCCCAATACCAAAAATCCATCATGCAAGAAAAATTCTAACTTAGTTGGAAGTGTATGGTAAGGCTTAGTTTTCAAGGATCCACACTTTATACAACAAGAGAGTTTAGTGTCTTGGATTTCACTTTTTTTATATATATATTTTTTCCTTTTGTATTTAGTCATTGTTCTTCTTTTTCCTATTTTTTTTTATATTTTTAAAAATAGCAAAATAAATTAAAATATTTACAAGATATAACAAAATTTTAGATTCTATCACTATAGCATATCAATGACTATCAGTGATAGAATTTGCTATAGATTGTAAATATTTTGTAAAGTCTACTATTTTTAAAAATTCTCCTTTTTTTCTCTTGCCTTTATTTATTTATTATCTTGTGAGTTTCTCTTTTATATATAATTTTTTTATACATATTTGCTTTACATTTTATTGTTTATCTTTTATCTTTTTTTTTTTTAATATTATTTCTTTCCTTTGTTAATTTATTCTTAAGCTTCGTTATTTATATCTTTATCTTTAATTTCTTTATATTTAGCATTTAATATTGTTTCTTTAGTATTTTTATCATTTTTATATGTTATTTAATATTATATTTTTCCTCCATATTTGTTTATTTTTCTTGTTCTTATATCTTCATTTTTTTTATCTTATAATTACTTCTTTATTATTTTATTTCTATGTTTTTCTCTCTCTTATAATAAATTTATTTGTTTATGTACATTGTTTTATATCTTGTTTATTTATTTATTTTAGTCATTATTTGTTCTTACTTTTTTCTTCTTTTTCTAGTAATTTTGTTTCATATTTTATTTCACTCATAGATTATTATTTATTTTACATTTTTTACATGTATGCTTATTTAAATGTTTGTATTTACTTTATGATTCATTTAATATATTCTTGCTAATAATTATTTATTTATTCCTAATATTTTCAATGAATTCTTTTAAAAAAACTACCGACGACGGAATCTAGAAAATTTGGGAGTTCGATTTTCTAGAATTCTTGAGGTGAGGAGTCAATTCTTTGGAAGTCCGAGATCGATCTCTAATATGTTTTTTTTTATAAAAATCTCAATATGTTATTTTATGTTTGTATAATTTATTATGATGCTTCTTTACTCTTGTTTTTACTTATATCTAATTTTCCTATTAAGCCTCAATTTGTTTCCTATTTAAAATTTTCAATTCTTTCTAATTAAAATTTTCAATGTTTTTAAATTCTTCCAATTTAAATTTCTCTATGTTTTAAAATAAAGACTATTTTTTAATCATTTAGAAAAAAATTTCTTTAAAGTTATATTTTTTTATGTTTTTCAAACGTTCAAAATTTAATCTATGATTTCATAAGGTTTCCTAATCGATCTTTTCTAAAACAAAATCCTACGATGGAATCTAGGAAATTTAGGAGTCCGATTTCCTAGAATTCTTGAGGTGAGAGATCATATCTTTGGGAGTCCAAGATTTGATCCCAAGAAAAAATGATTTTAATTAATGTTTTTTTTTAAAAAAAAAAAATCTCTTTATTAGAAGGCTATTCCTGTAACACCCCAAACTATTAGGTTATTTTTTTTATTATTATTTTATTTGGTTTTGAATTTGTGATTAGTGAATTAAATTAAGTTGGAAGTTTTATGGGAAAATTAAATGGGAATAGGAAGAGATGAAGGAAAAGAGGAGTTATTTGGGGGAAATTAAATAATAATAATATTAATGGTATTATTGTTATTATTTATTAGAATTTTATTTATTTAAATACACCCTCGGGATGCGTGCCATAGTTACTATTCATCATCTTCTTCCTCACAAAGAACCCTAGCCGTCGCAAGAAACCTCTACCGTTCTCATCTCCGTCCGTCCCTTCCGCCGGCAGCCGCATGTCGAACTTCACCGCCGCCGCCGTCTGACCTTCATCGCGTCGTCTGAATCGGAGTCGAGACCGGCAGCCGCACGTCTGAACGTCGCAGCCGCACGTCCGTCTTCTCCAAATCGCAAGCCGCAGCAGTACGCGTTCAGTCGCAGCCGAACGTCCGTCTTCTCCGAGTCGCAAGCCGCAGCCGCACGCGTTCAGCCGCAGCCGCACGCGTCCGTCTTCTCTGAGTCGCAAGCCGCAGTCGCACGCGTTCAGTCGCAGCCGCACGCGTCCGTCTTCTCCGAGTCGCACGCGTCCGTCTTCAGCCGCACGCACCCAGCCGTACGAGTCCAGCCTCAAGCATTCTTCTTCTCTACAAGTTGAGCGCCCGAGCCGACTGTCCTGCTGAGCCGTTCCTTGTTTGGAGCCATTTGGGGTGAGTTTGTATGGGTTTGGTACACCCAATTAAATATTTTTATCTTAAATGAGATGGTATTTGGAATACGTTGATCTATGGTTGCTTGAAGGTTCAAGTGAAATTGGTGGAAATTGGACTGTGAATTTTCCAGTTAAGGTGGTGTTGGATTCAACCCTAATCTTGGGGTAAGCTTGGATAAGTTTGGTTGCTTAAATTAAACAGTAGGGTGATAGTTGACAAAAATTATTAATGTTAATTTTTGTTATGTTTAGGACCGAGTATTGAGAGGAATTGACTGTCAACAGCGAATTATTTTAGCAGATCTCCAGGTAAGAGATTTCTTCCAGCTTTTGATTGAGATGCAGTACCTTTGATGCATGATGTGATTATATGTACTTTTGAGTTATGTGTGCTTGAGCTGAGACGTTTATATTATGTTGAGCATGTATAGCCTATAGTGTTCTGTTGGTCTGCTGGTTAGAGTCGTACCACGAGGGGTCCATCAAGGTCTTCCCCTATATATGTCTGATTAGTTATTGAGACGTGATTCGACGGGATCACTTACAACCCGACTCTCCTTTAGGGTGATTCCTTCGGGTTCACCGAGAGCCCAGTTCAGTCCCGGTGGGACTACTGGATAGTATGCGTTCGGGAGCACCATAGAGCGTGGTACTTTATTTCAGAACTCTAACAAAGAGACTAACAACACATAGTGAGACTAAGTATGGGTCTCTTACTAAGTATAAATTTATACTCATTCTTTTAAATGTTTAATTTTCAGGTAAGGGTAAAGGCAAGGGCAAGCTGGCGAATGATAAGAAGTGACCGTGGATCACCATAGGGAATAGTTTAGCTTTTCCGCATTTATGTTTCAGTAATTATATTTTTGGATTTCAGAACTTTGGTATAATTATTTGAATGTATTTCTTTAATTTTATGGGCCCAAACTAGTATTTTGTTTTACCACTTTAATTACTTATTTATTTTCTTATTATTTAAATTTTTTTTCTCAACTTATAAATTAATTTTCCTTTTTTAAAAAAAACTATACTTATTTAAATAGTAATGACCTCAACCTTCTAGTAAAGTTGGGTCGTTACAATTCCTATGATGGATTTTGAGAAAATGTACTAATTTCTCACTTTCTTGAGGTGAGAAAATATTCTTTGATATAGTCCAATTAATGGAATGTTGCCCACTTATTTTATGAGATCATTGCTTCAAATATTGGAGTAGTGAGGGGTAAAATAAGACATTAGTTTTAAAATAAATTAAAGAATATTTTCAATTCAAGATTTGAAATTTGACCATCGTTTTCTAAATAGGTGTTGTAGGGTGCTAACACCTTCCTCACATACAAATGACTCCTGAACTCAACTCTAGTTTTGGCAGATTATTTGATGATTTTATTTAAAAATTATTTACTTTATTTTGCTGTCCAATCACACCTTAAAAAAGATTGTTGTTGACTCCTATTTTATTTTAAAAGTAACCCATTTTAAGGACGTCGGACGCTCCGCGTTGTCTTGGGCACGTGGCGACAGCTCATTATCGCATCGTGACTAATAATGGAAGACAATTTGCTAACACTCTGATGGACAAGTTGTGTGAGAAACTGAACTTCAAATAGTACAAGTCTTCTATGTACAATGTCGTAGCAAATGGTTTGGCAGAGGCATTCAACAAAACTCTGTGCAATTTTCTAAAGAAGGTGGTCTCCAAGACAAAAGGAGATTTTCAAGAAAAGATTGTAAAAGCACTGTAGGCCTATCGAACTACCCATCATACTCTTACCGATGTTACACTTATTCTTTGATTTACGGAATAGAAGTAGTTCTCTCACTAGAGAGAGAAATTTCATCCTTGAGAATGGTAATTCAATAGGGGCTAACTACTAAAGACAATGCTAAATTACGCCTTCAAAAGTTAGAAGCACTTGACAAAAAGAGACTAGAAGCTCAACAAGCACTGGAATGTTACAAGCACAAATGTTTAAGGCTTTCGACAACCATGTAAAGCCCGGGTCATTTCAAGTTGGTGATTTAGTGCTTAAAGTAAGAAGACCTACCAACACGACGGGGCCTACAGGGAATAAATTCACACCTAAATGGGACGAACCCTATATCGTAAAAGAAGTTTTTACGAATGGAGCATACAAAATCATTTATCAAGACAGATTAAGCATTGGCTCAATCAACAACAAATTTCTCAAGAAATTTTATGCTTAATTTCGTTATGTAAAAAAATATATTTCAATTGAACTACATTATGACTTGATTCCTATGTTATAAAAAGGGTACATAGGCAGCTTAAATTTTACTTTAAGTTTAGTCGCACACAAAAAGAATCATTATGATGATCTAATCTCATAGTAAAAGATATGTAAGTAGTGAAATTCAGGGGCAATCACACTAGAGTAATTTTTTTTTTTTTTTATCATTCAACAAAAATCTGGAATTTACAAGAATGAAAGAAAAAAAAAGGGCAAAGGGGAAAAAATCAAAGCTTCCACTTGAAGTTCTTGAATTCTTCACGTGCAGCCTCCATGCTCTTGCAAACCGTAGCTAGGGCCTTGATGGCTTCTTCGGTAATAGTAGGAGTGCTTTTGAGGGTGTGGACTTCGTATTGAAGCTTTGAAACTTCTAGTTCTTGCCTGACAGCTGTTCAAACTCAGTGCTTATGCTCTAAAGTTTGCTTTCCAGATCCTTCTTTTCCAAAGATAATTGTACAGCCTTCTCCTAAATGACTTTGGCATCTCCTCGTAGTTGGTCCATCAAAGTTAAGGCTTCTTTGATGGAAGATGTCTTCTCCTCTAATTGACGAGCCTTATCTATCGACAATGATTGTGCATAATATGAAGATTGTACATCATTGAAACTGTTTATCCTCTTAAGCTAACTATTCAAATATTCTTTTAGAGGAGTTAGATTGTCTGTGTAGATCTTCAATAGTCCCCAAAGAACCGTTGCTATTTCTAGCATAAGTCTGTGAATATATTCAAAAGAAGTGCACATGATTTTGTCTTGAATGTCCCCTCACATGCATCCCCATTTTCTGAAACAAGTTTGACACTGCCTTTTCACTAACTCACTGATAAGGCTCAGGGTGTTCTGCTATCTACTTCTAAGAAGTGTTTAAAGATGACTCAGAAATCTTGAGAGAAGCATGTGAGCATATAACTATCTCTAAAGGCGCTTTAGGGCAGACATCTTCCTTAGATGGAGGATTCTCGATGTCTTTTCTATTCACTTTCATCTTGTCTCGATGAATCTCCTCGAGAAGAGTAGAAGGACGTAATGATTTTTCAGCTGGTTTGGTGACTGGTGTCTTTGAGGTACCAACTTCCTTATGTTGGGATTTATGTCCTAAAACTCGTCGATTGTAAATATAATCCATTGACTGTTATTAATAAAGTGTTATTATTGTAATAATTGTTATTGATTAAATTATTAGTTTTGTCTTAATAACCCAAATCCAATCAACTAACATCCTAGGTTGTTTAATGAGTCTTGAACAGTATGTAGAGACATACAGAGATCAATGTTTAAGATCAGCTTAAAGGGTCTATAGTATAGGGATAAGATTGGGTACATTATCCTGGTAACACTATTGATACGACTCACTTTGTATTTGATACAAACGCAATGATCCGACACGTTCGTTTAGTTGACATGCGAGTGAGTGTATCCTATGCAATGAGTTTGCATAAGATCGAACCGCGAAATAGTAACCACTAGATGTAACTCCGTTAACTAGTTACGTTTCTATTTCACTAGGATGACCTAAGTAACTTAGTCTTAATCCTAAGTGTGTTATGAACTCCTGTTTGCGAGGGATTGTCCTTTGATTTGTACGAGTGAGAGTGGCCAGATCGCCGACTCAATAAGCTTATCATTTTTGGGACAAGACCGAGTGGGAAGCCGAAAACATAATTACACAAGATGGAATTCACTCATTCCCTACTTTAGGGTAAGTAGATGAGTATTCCCTTAAATTGTGTCTCCAGGTCTTGAACAAAGGGCCCTACCCTCTCTATGGCACGAGAGGGGTTTCTGTTTATTGGTAGGACCATAAATAGGTTGTTCATTAGAGGAGCACTGGTATTTAAGAATTAGAGGTAACCTAAGGGTAAAACGGTAAATTGACCCAGCTGGTGTTACGAATACTCCTGAAGGACTAACTTACTGTTATTGGTCTATACCTGTGGACACAGAAATATATCTACAGTGAGAAGAGTTCATATGTAAGTCTTTAGTGGAGTGTACACACAATTAACGAATATTGATTAATATGGTTAATGAGTTCAGTTAATTAATCTCAGATCGTTGTAGCTTTTTATCTGTAGGTCCATTAGGTCGCCTTTCTAGCTCGTAAAGGGTAATGAGATTTATTCATATTGGTTGTAATTTGAAATGTTCAAATTTACTTTGGGAATTAGTTTAATGTATAGTGATACATTATAATATAAAGTTTATCGAACTTTATTATATAAATTTAATTTTGGATATGATTCAAAATTAATTTATGAGAGATAAAATATTTGAATGAGTTCAAATATTAATTTAATGTGAATTGGATTCATATTAAAATTATTTGTTATAAGAGAAACTTATATTTGA
Source organism: Cucumis hystrix (assembly GCA_025688845.1). Taxonomy (NCBI): domain Eukaryota; kingdom Viridiplantae; phylum Streptophyta; class Magnoliopsida; order Cucurbitales; family Cucurbitaceae; genus Cucumis; species Cucumis hystrix. The sequence continues at coordinate 12,541,532 of CM046890.1, read as the reverse complement.
ATATGATTCAAATTTAATTTAAGTTAAATATAAGATATTTAATTTAGCCATTAATTAGTTGGAGAATTAATTAATAATTTAGTTTTATTTAATTAAATTTGATTTAATTAAATCTATAAGATGTTGCAGAGATATTCATTCAAATAAGATTTGAATGAAATATTAATTAAATATGGTTTAATTAATTTTATTAATATAAATCTATAAGATATATGAAAGATATTCTTTCAAATAAGATTTGAATGAAATATTAATTAAATATGATTTAATTAATTATATTAATATAAATCTATAAGATATTGGAGAGATATTCATTCAAATAAGATTTGAATGAAAAATTAATTAAATAGGGTTATTAATTATTAATTAATTAGTAGATTTGATAATAGAATATCATGATTCTCTTCTACTTCTTTTCCTATTCCAAGAAGGAAAGAGAGTTATAAATATCTAGAAGAAAATAGTTTTCTTTAACGAATTTATCAATAAAAGAAAGCCAAGACTTTTGCTCTACAAAAAGGAAACAATTTCTTTCAACTACCTCTAAACTCTTTCCCATCCCAATTGGTTCCCACCAACCAATCTCATCCGAGAGGATAGGAAGGTCTCCGATGGGTGGTGTCCTAATTCGGTGGTTTGCAGATTCAGAGACGTCAAAAAAAGTAAGTTCTCTGTATCTTTTATTTAAAATTTTGATTCTAAATTTTTGCCAATGTACTAATATTTTAAGATTCCCAAATTAATTTAAAAAATGGTTCTGTAAAATCTTCCGCTGCCATAAGGCTTTTATCCCTTCACCTTAATGGTCGAATCACTCATGAAGAAGATGAACAATAAAAAAATTAAGAAAGGAAAATATCCAAACCAATGGTGGAACATTAGGGATTCCTATAGCACTTGAACCCCTTCCGCAGGAATCATCACCTGATACATTCGTTTTCTTCGAAGATCTCTTCCAATGACGATCACTTTTGCTGCTATCGTTCTCATCATATGCTCTTTCACTTCCCTCTCGAGGGTAGAAGCCATCGCTTCAACCAAGTGAATCTGTTTACCACTCAAGTTGCTCCCTCGGTTCTTGGGTAGTTTGGGTTGTGATGAGGGAGGAATGACACTGCTTACCAAATGATGTCTATTATCCTCAAAATAGGTTTCGTGCTTCGTGGCCCATCAATTTTTAAATCGCTGCATCACATGCTTGCAAGGTTCTAACAAACGAGCAGGCTAGTATAACTTAGATAAAGTGTTGTACCTCGTACATATCCTCTACTGATGTAATAAATTCTTCAATGTGATTGCAGGTGGCATGCCACCTATATCATTAGGGATATAATCGTAAAAGCCAAACTGCTGCTCAAATCGATATGGACTGTATGATATTATGATCCAAACATTTCCATAGTGGGATGATAAGTAGCAGGGGCACATACTTACAAAATAAGAAGGCTACAAAAACAATGAATCATGATTATCAGCCATGCGTTCATGTTTATTCTGGTTCTGAAGCTTGGCGTGCCAGTGAATTCTTGCACCTTTGTGGATCAGTTCTCGCTCCTCATATTCTCCAAAATAAATAGACCTACCTTCGTCGAAAAAGTTAGCCATCTTGAGATCTCGAACTTTTGCCAGAAATGGGTAATGTGTACCAAAATAATGGGCTAACTAGTCATGGACGTAATGCATGGAAAAGTAAAAGTCCATGCATCCTATTGGATTCAGGCTTTAGTTATCAAACCTAGCCCATGATATATGTTGGCTAAAATTAGGACTACAAAGTAGATAGCTCTATCGACCATTAAGCTTGCAATCTTAAATATCTCAAGGCGAAGAAATGATCCCTTCTACAGAAACACGAAGAGGCACAACCAACAAGATAAAAAGGTAGCGAAATACGTTTCATCCTTCAAATCATACCTTATTCTGAGTTTTGCAAAGAACATGTTTTCTCTAGAGGACCATCCTCTAGGCTCGATCTTCGAAACATCAGGTTTTTTGGTGGATTTGAAATGTGACTCCTTCTTTTGCTTCTGCGTAATTGGCTTATCATAGCTTCTGGACCCAAGGTACCAGAATGAAATCCAGGAGTCAATAGTTACTTAGGAGTCATTCTTGGAAGATGTTGTGCGGTCATTCTTTTGCACAAAACTATTGAATAATATGCCTGGAAAAGATATTGACATGCCATCGGAAGATATTTAGTCTTATCCTGTGAAGCGGTTAACTCTTTAAAGGAATGGATGCTTTCCTCGTAGAAATCTCCTTAATTGGAAGACCCCCAAATGACCACAAGTCCCCAAGGATAACTCGCTCACTATGATATGAAGAGTATTAGTCGAATGACACCAAGCTTTACAAAATGCTCAAACCACATCATTGTTACGATCATAGGTGTACAAAGAAGTTGTTACAATGCCAAATAAACGACCATTGTAGAGAAGTCGCCTATTTCGACCAACTACAAGCTCTAGCCACTCCCAATAGCAATCAGCACAGCAAAACTCTCCTGGGACCTTAGTCACAGTGCCCAGCGTGTTTAGCCTTCAATTATACGATGTTCGAGAGTGAGAACTCATTGATAATTTGAGAAATCTATAGGTCCATTAGGTTACCCTGCTAGCTCATATGAAATAAACTTAGAACAATATGTTGGGATAATTCGAAATGTTCGAATTAGGTAGAGAGAGAGAAACCAATGAATATATGTGATATAGTCATCGGTTATAAGTTTGAGATAGAGATTTACGTTTAAATGTGATTTAAATATTAAAAATATGAATACGAATTCATATTCGAAAGCTCAAAGTTGATGAAAATGGTCAAAGTTGTAAAAAGTCAAAATATTGACTTTTGACTTTGAAAAGTCAAACTTTGACCAGCTTTATATTCAAATATGATTTGAATTTTAGAAAATGAATGGGGAGTCATGCTCGGGAGGTCGAAATTAGTCAAGACGGACAAAATAGTAAAAAATTAAAATTTTGACTTTTGACTTTGATTTGAATGGTCAAATGATCATATTGCCCTTGAACTAAGTTAGTGGAAAAATCCAATATTTTGTTGGATAATTTCACTAACACTTAGTGGGATAAGTTGCTACATGAGATGTAGACACCTAGCCCACTAAGTTCCACTAATGGTTAATGGAATGCTAAGTGTTGAAATTTGACCAACTACATGCAATTTTGCATGTAATTAGGTTATAAATATGATTCATCAAATTGAAAAAGCCTTTTGTCCAAATTTGTGTTTTTGTTTTTAGAAAAATTTGACCAAATTATTTTTCTCCCAAATCTCAAAAACCAAAATTCTACCTTCCAATTTCCATTTATCTCTCTTAGTTCCTTCATCTAATCGGGTCTCACAACCAGATTTTGAATCCAGAGAGTAGCGAATAAACTTTAGTGTTGGTCCCTGAGTTCGTGTTCATGTGGAGATTACGAGAAACGGGAGTCTTCAAGGGGATGCATTCTTTTAACCCTAATTTAGTTTAATTAGGGTAGTTATTAAGCATGTTAATCCCTAAGTTGTTTAGTTGCATTTAGACTAATTTTGATCCGTAATTCTAGTGCACTTGTATGATTTCCATCAAATATTTTGGTGGTTTTGTTATATATTTATAAAAATTAATAGTTATTTAAAATAATTTATGTTTTTGCTCATTTGAATTACTATATAAGTTTTTTAAAAAACGTAATATTGATTAAAAGAAAATCACAAATCTATTACCTGACGGTGAAAAGAGAAGAAAAAGAAACCCTAGTAAACCCTTATAAATAGAGACCCAAATCACCTAATTCATTAACTACTTGATCTTATCAGAGCCGGGACTGAGAAATTGAGGATGGCGGCTCCATGGCTACTACCTGGAATTTCCTCTCTTCCTATCAAAAATGGCGGAGCCACCCTCCCTTTTCTGCCAAGGCTGCTTTGGAGGCTCTGCCATGGCTGAACAGAGAGATCTACAGGGAGTTCTTGGTACTTAGTCCGTCCCATTTCTCTCTTTCTTTTGTTCCAGCAATGACGACTGCCTGCCGTCGGAGCCCCTGTTCAATTTGACTCGGCGATGATGGCTACGCAGGCTTGTACCACAAACATATCTTTTATTTGGTTTTTCTGCTTTTCTTCTTTCTTCCGATCTCTCTTTTTATCTGTAGTTTAGTGTGCTTGTCCATAAGGTTTTTTGGAGTTTAAGTTAGATTTTGTTTTTGGATTGTTTAGACAGCTCATCTTCTTTAGCAAGTTATGATTCCTGTGACTGAACTGTGTAGGATATGAGAGGTTGTGGGAATGGTCTTAAGAAAATCATAGGATATTTTTTCTGAGTTTATTGTTGGTGTAAGAAGGCCAAGTTTGCATCTCATAAGCTACATTCATCTTTCTTTTATGAACTCCTTTCTAGTTTCTTTCCTTTTTGTTTCCCTTCTTCCATTGCAATAGTATAGAGATTCTCACTTCTTTATGCTTAAATTTTACAAGCAAACAAATTTATTGATGTTTATGACATTAGATTTTGATGTTGTTTCCATTTTTCTTTGACTAACGAAAAAACTATCCTGAACTTCATTATATGTTAACTTTTTTGTTGCAATATTACCTTGAAGCAATGTGATAGGAATTGGGACATAAACACTGCCACACTTGAAACTTGTTCGGTGCCCCCAAATTCTTTAATTTTCATCCATCGATCTTATGGTATGGTTAGAATTTTAGTAGTTTTGAAATATTTATAGAAGATGATGATAATACTTTGAATAATATTCAAAGTTGAGGGCTGTTTTCTTTTTCTTTCTTTTTTTATTCTGTTTTGTTTTGTAATGCCTTTCGTCTTTCTGAAGTAGAACACAACACATGCAGTAGTTTGGGTAGGGGTTAATGGAGTTTGATAACTTTTACCTTAGAACTTTTATGGGTGACAACCAATTGTTTAAGAGGATGCTATCTATTTTCTAGCTAAACCAGGTGACAATCACTTCCTCAATCAAAGAAAACATGGCAGGATATAAAGAGACCCATAAAAAATCTTCAGAAGACATGGCTGTGCATATGAGAAGATGGACAATCATGTTGCTTGATCTGGAGCATGAAGAAATTGTCCAATTGGGATGTTCAATCAATCTTTAATTGTCTTCAATGATGATTTACTGGCGGTCTTAACAGATTGACGTTGGGTTTGTTCATGGATGGAACTAAATTCAGAACGCCCATCGAGTTTGTTCATAGATGGTACTAAATTCAGAATGCCCCTTGAGTTTGGTCATAGATGGAACTAAATTCAGAACGCCCCCTTGGGTTTGTTCATAGATGGAGCTAAATTCAGAACGGTCGTTGAGTTTGTTCGTAGATGGAACTAAATTCAGAAAGCCAGATTTGAGGATGGAATTCAGGGCAAGCTCAACTTCAGAAAGAAGTTATTTCAAGTCTTCAACTAAACTTATAGAAAATGATTGATTTGCATATGCTATCAATATATGACTGCCAAACTTTGTGTTTGTGGATTTTTTTATGTTAAACTGACTTATTTGGCATTGTGCTTGGAGTTTGATGCATATTGCTGGGTTTTGAAGATGTTGTAATCTAACTATGGTTGAGATGTTCATGGACATTTATGTGTATAAAAAAATAGAAGGGAATTTTGAACATGGTTTAGGAACATATGACCCCTTTTTGGGGCAACTGGAATTTGTGCCCTACAAAAATGAATGAATAGAGTCTATTGGAAGAATTGAATGAGGAAAAAAAACAATAGATATGGTGCCATTTTATCGTAAGTTTCCATCAGAATTTAAATGTCAAAGATGGCCTATATCCATGATCATCGTAGTTTGTTCAAATTTCATCTGGTATGATTTTGTCCTGAGTGTCACATTTAGTCATCGATAAAGCTGTGTTCAAGTCATATGTAAAACCATTAACCTTAATGCTTGGAATAAGATCCCATTAAATTACTTCCTATTCAAATCATAAAACAAAACTGTATATTGTAAATTATCAATTATGGCATGTAGTGTATATATTCTCTCTTGACTAAAACGTTAAAAAAGTTCAAATCTTTTACCTTCAATGCGCATATGAAGGTTCAATTTAAAATGACTAAAAAAACAATATATGCCTAAAAAACATTTTTTATAGATGAAAATAACCTTATAAACAAAATAAAATAAGCTATGGTATTCTATCATCACACACCGAGTAAATCACTCAAGAAAAGAGGTTCGTATTTTTAGTAAGTCGATTTCGGTTGTTTAATGAGATAGTTCTCATTTTATCGGCCATGATGATCATGATTTGTGGATCATATGTAGACATGCACTAAGATTTGGATCACACTTAAAATTAGAGATAACCATGAGAATAGCAAAATTTTGAAAGTAAAAAAACTGAAAGAGTAACAAACATAAAGATTTTTGGTAAAATCGGTGGTTTCATATTTTTTTAAAATTTTTTTATTCATTTTTATTCCTTTATTTATTCGCTTTTACCTATTTGTTTAGGACAATACATTTTTTTTTTACGGATAGTGTATTTGCATGATGCAAAGAATGAGAAGAATATTCAAATACAGTGTATTTGCAAACTACCTTCAATGTTGAATTTTTTTAACTAATTTATGATATTTTCGAAAATGAAACGATTTCTTCAATATTCCCTAAATATATGCATCCATGACAGATTTTCAAAATTTTAGTATTTAAATCAAATTAATTAACATTTATTCCTCTAATTGATAAAACTTATGTTTGAATAACGATTCCCCTACAAAATGACAGAGAGAATTTCAACTATTCATGATTAATTACATTTCATAATATTTTGAATTCAAATAATACATCATATTCCTAAAATAATAACAAACATAAATTAACCATTTTTGTATTATTTATATTTTAAATTATTTTTAAAAGATTATCAGATAATGCATAGTACGTATGATTAATAATAATTAAAAAATAAAATTATAACATTCTTTATAATCATGCTACTTATGGTTGTCCAATTATTTTGGTTGATTTTGTTTTAAAAAAATATTTTAGTGTGCCAATTATATCGAATAATTATTTTTTTCTTTTTTCACTTTGTGTTTTTTTAATTTGAATTTAAAATTGTATCATTCCTAAAATTGTGCATTTAACGTGTATCCCCTTATTTTATTAAAAAATTTATCATTCCCTAAAACCGTGCTATTTAGTTGATATCCTTAAAATAATTGCTAAACATAATTTCAAATTTTTTGAATTATTTGGTTGATATCAAGATATTCCAAAATATTTATTTAAAAATTGAATTTAAATTTTGATTTGATATCGCATAAGTTTTGATTTTAAAATTTATCATCCCATAAAACCGGATAATTGTTTGATTCTTATTTTATTGTGTCAAATTCTATTGAATAATTATTTTTTAGACATGCTTTTTAATTACATTAATATTTAATTTTATGTTCATTTGACATTTTATTTTTTGGTTTCTCTTACGGTTTTTGTTTAAGACTTTCTTTACAGCTGTGTTGGATTTCTTTTACAATTATCCTTTAGCATTATTTGTCATGGCACTACAACGCGTGAAGACTGTGTTCGATAGTTGATGGGTTGAATCTTTATAATATATTGACTACCGTGTGGTTGATGTATACGTTCCATGTTCATCTTTGTTTCAAGGTTTTATAGAATGCATTCAAGGTAGATTTTTCTCATCTTCAGATCTTTCTGTGTCTCGTTTGACTCTTTCTTAGGACGACTGCAACAGTTCGAACCTCATTCGAATTGTTGAAGATAAGGACGTATATTGGCTTATGTTAGTTTTGTCAAAAAATTTCGACAATGATTTACTGGTTGTTGATTCTGCACTTGCTAATTCGGTTGGAAATACCCTGTATTTGAACTATGAAGTACCTAGACAGCAAAATTCACATAATGTATCAGGGATTATTGATATTGATGCATTTGATTCACTACATGCTGGAATACCTATTAAAGTGGGAGTAATGTTTAGGAGTAAATCAGTATTGAAGAAAGCAATTTATCTGTTGGTCGTGAGCAATAGTTTTGAACTTGTTACAGTTAGGTCCAATCGCACATCGTTCGATATTCGCTATAAAAATTCGTCTTGTCCTTGGTATCTAGGTGCTTCTGTATTAAAAAAAAGTGATATTTGGATTATTTGTAAATTCACGGATACCCACCAGTGTGTTGTTGTCATTGTTAAAAGCGGTCACATGCAAGCAACATCTTGGATTGTTTCTGAGTGTACAAAGTCATTTTTCAAAATGAATGACAATGCTCCATGTCGCCCTTATGTTACTAATTACATGAAGATTAATTACGGAATAAATGTAAGCTATGATAAGGCTTGGAGGGCACGTGAGATCGCATTGAATTTCCATTAGGTCTACTCCGGAGGACTTGTATGCAATATTGGCAGCATTCTCAAATGCATTGATTAGAAACAACCCATGTATAATCTATTAACAAATACACTGTAATTGAAATTATATAAATTGATCATTATGGAAATACACTATAATTATGCTATTGTGTGTTTATTTCACAGTTTTTAGGAACGTATATGGCTAAAGAATCAGATGACGAAAATCGTTTTAAGTTCTATTTCATGACACTTGCAGCTTCAATTGATGCATGGAATTATTATGTGCTAGTTATTTCAGTTGATGGTGCAACATTGAAGAACAAATATCTTGGTACACTCATTTCTACTTGCGTTATTGATGACAATTCTCAAATTATGCCACTAGCTTTTGTTGTGGTTGATTCAGAGAATAACTTCTCATGGGCATAGTTTTTTCACAATCTTAAAGTTGTTTTTGGAGAAAATAATGAAATGGTAATTGTGTCTGATGCTCACAAGAGTATAGAAAATGGGTTTAATGCAATGTACGAATTAGATGAACATGGATTATGTGCATTCCATTTGTACAAGAACTTGAAAAAGAACCATAAGTCGCTTCCTATTGAGGACTTCTTCCACAGTTGTGCTAGAGCTTATACCCCATTGATGTTTGAGTACTAAATGAGAGAGCTTGATCATCTCTCTCCATCAATTAGGCATGAGTTGGAAGCTATCGGAAGACATAGGTGGGCTAGGGCATTTTTTAAGAGAAAAAGATACTTGGTTATTACAACCAACATTTCTGAAAGCATGAATTCTACGTTGAAAGACTTTCGAGAATTACCTGTAATTGGACTTCTAAAATCATTTCGTAGTTTTGGTTAAAAAATAGTTTTACAAATGTCGTACTAAATGGAATTTTCAATGCACAGAACTGTTAGTATATGCAGAATATATTATTCGAGAATCTTTAAGGGAAAGTCGTGTAATGAATGTAAGTTGTTTGATACTTGAATAATAATTGCAATGATTATGTACGCACGTATATGTGAATGACATTTTTTTAACAATTTGACAGATATATCTTAGAGCCCAACATGAATTTGAAGTCCACCATCATAAGGAACAATATTTTGTCAATACTTTAAACTGCACTTGCTCATGTCGTCAATGGGACCTCGATTTGATCCCTTGCTCCCATGCATGTATTGCACTTTCTACAAGGAATCTTAATTTGAATACGTACACTGATAAACTTGTATAAGAAGGGAACACGTCCTATTGGTAGTGTAGACCAAATTAGGAATATGTACCAAAGTGGCAACGATCGACTACTTCCACCGCAGGTTAAACGTCTAGCTGGAAGTCCTAAAAAGAAGAGGTTTATGTCATTTTTGGAGAAAAAGACGACTGTTTGTTGCAGCAAGTATGGTGAACAAGGTCACAACTATAGGTCTTGTAAAGAACTCATTCAACATTAAGACCATTCATTAAATTGTATAAGTATTAGTTACAATTCTTTATTACTTGATTTTTTCTCCGTTTGTAATATAAATTTGAATGGTTGGTTCATATAAAATTGATCTTTTTACAATAACATACAGAGTATTTATTATATTTTATGACAACCTAAGCATGTTCTCTTTGAAAGTATACTATATTGTATGTTGTTTGTTGTAAACGTAAGTATTGTAACTTTCAAACTAGATACATTGAGGTCGGTATAATATAGGAGTCATGACATTCTGTTATTTTATTTGTAAATCGAACATATTGATTATTTTGAACAATCAGGTTATATTTGTGTACAGGCATTTCAGATTTGACACTTTGAAATACATATTGTTTATTTAGATTTTAATAATTTGAATAACAAATAAAGTGTATTTAAATTTATTATTAAACATATATTCATACATCTTAAAGATAAGTTCACATATCTAAAAATAATAATATATTTCAATTAAATAAACAAATTTATTGTTCCAATGTAAGTAAACCAACAAAACAAAAGATCATTTCATAAATCTGAGACCCCATAAAATAAAAGTTTAATGACAAATTATCAAGCCTGACTCAGATGCAAATCAAATGTGGACATATCTGGATATGAATTCTCCTTCTCGTTGTTTGATGTACCTATTTTCCTTCTTGCTGCATCTATCCATATTATGGATGTCACTGGCTTAATCGCTCTATATTGGTTATCACTTGATATCTTCGATCGTTTTTTCCTATCCTCTACCATATTTATCAACTCTTACTTGGTTGTGTTTAATTATTAAACAAAATGAACTTTGTTAATAAGATAACTAATTAGAAAGTGCCAACAAGCTGACCGTGTAGCTCATGTGTTGTTAAATAGAAACATGCCCTCTACAAGTCAGCTTGATGGACTAACAAAGAATCTGGAGAAATTCAACAAAGCCAAGAGAGACTAGAGGAAAAGAGTATGAATGATATTATTGGATTCTTTAAGTCTGTAGATGTTAAAATGCATAAAAAGTTTGAAGAACTAGATAACAAACTAAACATCATTATTGAAGACATCGAGAGGCAGGAACCTAGTTATTTAGGTACCCAAGATACAAACAAATATATTGTAAGCATGAGGTTTAAACTAAAATTTCTTTTCTGACTATGTGTACAACTAATATAGTGTCAAAATAGATTGTATTTGTGATGCAGGGAGCAAGATCTTTTGAGGAACACCTTGAGACGATGGCCAAGAAGAAAAGGGCCACCGATTTTGCCAAAAATCTTAATATTTTTTAGATTTGCTATTTTTCTGTTTGTTATTCAAAATTTTGTCATTCTCACAATTATCTCTTTTTAATCTCTGAGAGAGCCAAAAGTGAACCATTCATGTGGTAACGTCTATAAGTCAAAAGAAAAGGTTTTACCTTCATTCCTTCCTTAGCCAGCCTCTAAATTATGTGCTTTTACTCTATTTTGAACCAAGTGTTCGGCGAGCCTTGCAATGTTGCTTTATTTTTAAGTCTTCTCACTCTCCTCTTTTTTGCAGGTGTTCGTGGAGCTGCACAGTATCGATTGACAGGGAGCGAGTCAGCTTGAGCAGTTTCCCAACTAAAAATTGACAGCATCGTTAATAATTAGAATAGTTCTTAGCACACAACAACATGAAAACAGAAACCAACCAGTGAATAGTATAGGAAAGGAGCTTACAATATATCGGCTTGTATAGTAAATTAAAGCTTCATCTATTATTCATGTAATAGGCGAATTGTATAACCAATAATTTTTCAAGTCCAAGAGGTCCGTTCCGTGCTTGTAGCAGATCCATTTTCATATTGATTCATAGATTCCTCGATAATCCGGCTTCCTGTATCACAATACAGCCTCATTCATATCAAAACTCCTTGCCAAACCCTAATTGACCACTAGAAGAAAATCTATGTGCTTCAGTTCATACTCAAAACTGAAATAACTTAGCAAGGTGAAGTCCACTAGAATTGGTGAAGTTTATAGCTTAATCTTCTTTGCCCAACAAATGTATCAACTTTAGACTAGGCTCTGTCCTGGAATTTTGGAGAATTTGGTACAATCCATCAATCTTCTCCATCTCTCAGCATCTCCATATTTTCCAGCTGCAGCAAAAATGTTAGACATGAGCACATAATCACCTCCATATGCTCCCTCCATGTTTAATATCCTCTGTGTTACTCTCTCGGCCATTGATACATTACCATGAAAACTACAAGCACCTAAAAGCGTTCTCCAAATAACAACATTGGCAATCTCCTTAGGTATCTCCAAAGCTATTTTTTCAGCTTCTTCTATCCTCCCAGCTCTTCCCAACATGTCAATTAAACTCCCGTAGTGCATGATATCTGGCTTAATCTGATACTCAGCAACCATCTTTTCGAAAAACTCTAAACCTTCCTCAACCAGTCCTCCATGGCTGCAAGCACTTAAAATGCTCAAGAACGTGACCCGATTCGGCTCGTGCCCTTCTTTCTCCATAATTTCAAAACTCTCCATAGCTTCTTTTCCCATCCCGTGCATTGTGAATCCAGAGATTATCGACGTCCAAGAAACCAAATTCTTTATTTCAGCTGACATTTCTTCAAACACCTTTGATGCACTATTAATACAACCACATTTCGCATAACAATCAATCAATGAATTAGCAATGCGTACATCAGATACCTTAAACCCTTTCTTCTCTGCATAAGCATGAACAGATTGACAAAGTTTAAGAGCCCCAAGATTCGAAATGGCAGGGAAGATAGTTAAAAGCGTTACTTCATTAGGCTCCATACCATAATGGGCCACCATTCTCCAAAACAAACCCGCAGCTTCTTCATGCCTATTTAAACGAGTATACCCATCAATGATAGCAGTCCAAGACACAAGAGTCCGCATCGGCATCTGATCAAAGACATGCCGAGCCCGTCTAAGCTCACCCAATTTAACCAAACCAGTAATCAACACATTCCAAGTAACAGAGCTTCGGTCAGGCATTTCGTCGAACACCTTCAGAGCATCAAGCAAAAACCCAGAAGTGGCATACATACGTAGAACTGCAGTTTGAACATAAACATGGGAAGGAAAACCTAGCTTGAAAGTGAGAGCGTGAAGTTGAAACCCAGGTCCGATGAGCTCCAAATCGGCGCAAGAATGGAGAAGGAAGGAATATGCGAAAGTGTCATAGGAGGGAGGAATGCGAGGAAATTGGCGAAGGGGCTGGTAGAGTGGGTAACAATGGAGTAGTGTGTTGCATAGAAGAATGAAATTGGTGGTGGCATTGAGAAGTAACCCGGAAGTGATGATGAAAGAGCGAATTTGTTGGGTGGCTTTGTGGGTGGTGGCGTATTTAATTACCTGAGAGATTAAGAAGGAGGAAGAGCAGCAGAGAGGGTCAGATGCAGCGGAGGGAGAGAGCGATTTGATTTGAAGAAATGAAGAGAAGGAAAGGAATTGAAGATTTTGAAAGGTAGAGGAAGATTGAGAGAAGAACTTGCATCCCTTCCATAAGCTATGCATGGCTTTGAAATTGAGGGAGGGTGGGTGGGCGTAGGACGAACAGATTCAATATCATTAGCCCATGTATCAACTTTACATATATATGTTTATTAGCCCATATGTCCTTGTGGCCTTTGTGATGTTGGACCAAATTCACAATGTTGATTAACCATAAACTTCTTGGTTGTTATGGTATGGTGTGATGATGTGGTTTTTATTTTTCTTTTAAAATCATCTTGCAATTGATATGAATTGGGAAAATTAATTTTAGTTGAAGGCCTTTTTTTTTTTCACAATATCTTACTCCATAGTTTTAAAAACGAAAAAGAAAACATAAATTTTGTTAGGGAAGCAATTGTACCTCCAACATTAAAAGTGGATTAATTACCACCGAACTAAGTCGCTGTTAACTCTAAACTTAGTTTTAATCTATTAATTCTTATTGGACAGTAATATAGCGAAAGTCTAAAAAAAAAAGAAAATTGAAAAATAATACTTATAATTAATAGTGTCTACCAAATACCCTATACTTAATGTCAAACCAAAAGCTTTAAGTTAGGCAAACTACTTTAATATAATAATTGAGCATATCTCAAGGGATGTTGTCCTCAAATATTTATTTATGAAAGATGTGTATAATTGTCACAATCATTTATATAGTTTTAGATAGGTAACATGTCAACTATGCAATATTATGTCATATTGAGTTGCATCTCCTGCTTCCATCACTATGAGCTAATGGGCAATTTTAATATTGGCTATATGGTTGTTGAAAATTGAAAGCTAACACGACAAAAGAATGATGGTACCAAATTTTGGGAGACAACATGGATTTTGCTCCACAAATTTCTAAGAAAAAATTGAACAAAAAGAAATATTTATTCATTTAATTAAAAAAAAATGTCAATTCGAACATAACTTAAGGAAAATAGAAAGTGACGTACTAAAAATTTGAATTAAATAATTACAGATGAAATGTAATGGTAGAAAAATATTGATTTAGATAGAGAGTAATGTATTAAGTTTTAATTTCATGGTAGTGTGTAATAAGAAGTTTTTGAACTCTCAATTTTATGTTAATAAATCTTATAAAATTTGACATTGAAAAGAAGAAAAAAACTAACTATGGGACATAAAATAAAAAATTACAACCTTACTAACACACAAAATTCAATTATATGTCCAAATTAAGTTCTCCATCATTTTTTAATAAAAAATCATAGATTAAACTCATAACCTTTTAGTTAAATATTGAGATATATCTTCCTTTTTACCTCTAAACTTATATGATGGTTTTTCAAATTTCTTGCCTTATTATCTATTTTTTACCATTTTGTTTCGAACAAGCCAAAAATTGAAAATTAAAAAAATTAGTACTTACAAATTTTTGTTCGTTCTTTAAAATTTGTCTAAAACGAAAATGAAATAGTTACCAAACAAGGTATGAGAAATTAAACTTAGCTATAAAACATTTTTCAATTCTAATAGCATACACAAAATTTAAGTTAAGTGACCTAATAAGTGAATCTTTAGGTGTAAATTTGAAATTGTTTAAATCACTTTTGTAAGGTCCAGTCTTGTCTTTTATTTACTTTAAATTAATTCAACATTCTAGAAAATGGGTTTTAGATAACTAAAAGATATTTCCAAAGTGAATTAAACCATATCAAAATCATGGTTAAACATGCTATATAGGTAGAACAAAGTGTTATATATATATATATATATATATATATAAATATAAATAAAGAAAAAAATGATTGAGGGGGGCGGGGGTGTTTGGGAAAGGAGATTGCTTAAGATAGAATGGGAGTAAGCATAGGCATTAATTTGAATATTTCTTAAGCTTCAAATTACATACAACGTTGAAGAAAAACTGGCCAGGATTGCGCACAGGCCGTTTATTTGACCTAAAAGTATCATTTCTTTTCATCCCCATTATAACTCCTCAATGCTTTGCTTTTAATGGAAACTTTCAATAATTCTTCTTTTTTCCTCCTTCTTCTTCTCTCTCTTCCTGGTTTTCAACTCTCATATCAACCTTTCTCTCTCTCTCTCTCTCTCTATGTTACTTTCCTTTCCGATTCGGTTTGGTTTGGTTTAATTTTATTATCTATCTCGTTGTTTCCTTACAATACTTTTAGTTAAATTATCAACAACAAAAAATCCTCAAATTTGTCATTTGTTTAAAAATAATTGAAAAAATTACATTTTTAGTTTGTAAGTTTGGATGAATATGAATGTGTAATTCACGAGTTTTAAAAATGTATTTTTTTAGTATTTTAGGTCTATAAGAATAAACCCATTTGGTTTTTTTTTTAAAAAAATGTATCTTTTTTAGTCCGAGTTTTTAAAAATGGGAATGATTAGGTGCATCCTTCCTATCTGCATGCTCCTTATCTCTCCACCAAAGAATTCAAAACTTATATTTTTTATATAAAAAAGTAATTTTTAATTTTATTTTTATGTAGTAGCTAGAGAGATAGGGAAACACCTAAATGGATGCATTCGGGATGGGATGCACCCGGAATGCACCCATGTTTTTTTTTTCTTTTAAAAATAGGTCCTACAAGTATTTTTTGTATGATTTTTTTTTTAAATAATTAGATGACATTTGAAATTAAAAAATAGTTTTATAGAGGATATGGTTTTAAAAATTATTCTTCTAATTTAAATTATCATATAATTATTTAAAATAAAAGTATAGAGTTATTTCAAAGACTTTTTAAACCTACTTTTAAAAACTCACGTACTAAAAAAATCAAATGAACCTCTATTTATAAATATGAGACTAAAAAGATACATTTTTAGAATTTGGGACTAAAAAAGTAATTTTTTCAAAATACTTTTATACTTTCAAAAATTGCATTACATAAGTGTTTTAAAAATACCCTTGTGGTGGAAATTGTTTAGAATTTGAATAGAAATTGAGATATATTGAAAGGCTGTAATTCAAGTAAGAGACGTAAAACGAAAATTGAGTCACCACATTGGTTTAGTGGTAGTTTTGGTCTTTAATTATTTGAAATTTTAAAGAATTTATACTCTAATAAGGGTAGTTTTGAAATGTTCTATTGTAATTTTTGAAAGTATTTGAGTATTTTTTAAACAAAGAGAAAGTTTGAGAGTATTTGTTTTATCTAGCATAATTAACTTTAAAAAAAGCATAATTAACTTGAAAAATATCCTTTTTTTTTTTTTATCATTCGTAGGGTGTGGAAATCAAACTTCCGATTTGAAGTTGATAGTACTACTCTTATGCCATTTGAATGTTATCTTCAGTTTGTCAAGAAAATTACATGTTAGTCTTTAAGTTATGGTTTATGAGTATAGTTTTTGTTTTTTTTGTACGTTTCAAAAGGTTAAATTTTTATTCACGATTTTTTCTTGTACTTTCAAAATGTTGCATTTTTGCCTTTCTTTTGTGTTTAGTTTTCGTTTGGTTGTTTTAAGTTTATTAATTAATTGTTTAAAAATAATTATAATGCAATTTTTTTAATTAATTCTAATCATGACCAAAACATAATAAAAAAATAATTTAATTCTATATACTTAATTTAATCGTTTGAAAATAATTATTAGAAAATTAACATAAATATTTGAAAATGGAAACATTAGTGAAAAATGAATAGATAAAAAAATAAAATAAAATTTCAAAATCTATGAACCAAATATACAATACTCAAGATTGAAAGGGTTCATTGCATTTTTTCAATAAAACGCCGCACCGAAAATCATACTCAAAATTTGGAAATAAAAAGATACTTTTTCCTTAATTTACATTCACTTTGTCACTTTTCTTTACAAATAGCTTGTTTAGAGGGATTCTCTCTCTTTCAACGAGCGTTACAAAAAGTTCAATGACGTAGGTTGCCTTTTCCGAAGTTTATATACAAAGTATAGAAAGAAAATAAATGTGTAGCCAGAAACACTTTTCTTGTGTTTGAATTTAAATTAAACGACAGATACAATGAAGAACGTGAATGTGCAGATCGAATCATTTCAGTAACGCTCCCTCTTTATAATTTGTATTTATTGTTTTTCTTCCGTTTCTGTTTCGTATTTCTTGGCTTTTTCTCTTCTTAATAAAAAAGAAAAAAACAAAACCTTAGCTTTTTTTTGTTTGGTAATTGCTTTAGAATTCTCTTTTTTTGAGAAAAGAGAGTGGAAATTTATTTTTGCTTGTTTATAAGTTTTAGGTTAAAGAGTAAATATCTAATTAAAAACCAAAAACATCTCTTAATTTTTATTAAGTCTTTCTCTTAAATGTTTCTTATGCATATAATTGAAATTAAATAGTATTTTTTGTTTTATTTCTTTCTAGAATATTACTATTACAATTCAAATTAGATAAAAAGACATTAATTTCCACAACTTATGATCACTTGTAATTCACTTCTCCATTATCATACTTTTAGTAAAATTTAGAATGAAAATATTCATAAAGTAAATTATGAATTTACTTTTTTTAACTTTCCCAATTTTAACCTTCAATTAAATTTTATAATTAAAACTACTTTAAGAACGTTATTGACATACTTCAAAATTAAAAGTTAAAATGAGTCTATTTCAGCCGTAATTGACATGACATTTTATCATACAAATGAAAGGTTTGATATATATCTTCAATTCCAACAACAAACAAATACAAAACTGAAACTTTATAAGACTAATAGAGTTGTTAACTTCCAAAAGGTTAGAATATGTTAAAAAGAGATTAGACTACATAAAATTGAATGTTAATAGAATTTTTATAAAATAGTTTAATCCCTAAGTAAAATGAAAATAGTTTATAGGAACCAAATATACCTAACTTCAAAAATTCATAAACTAAACTTATAATTTAATTATTTTGATATTATATAGTATCTCAATTGAATCCATTTACGTATTTTTTTTAGTTCAAAAGATTGTGTAAGCTACTCATTTGGTTACTATCGTTTATGAATATGCTTGATTCTATTATTTCATGTAACCAACTAATTAATTACATATTATATTACTTCATGGATTTCACACTAATATTTTTCTTCTCTTTTTTTTTTTTTTTTTTTTTTTTATTTTATATTTTTTTTTTTTTTTTTTTTTTTTTTTTTTGGTTGAGTTTGACACTATGTTGTTTATCTTTTATAAACTTTTATGGTATCATTGAAATTATAAGAAATCAACAAAAACCAGCAAACAACAATATTTTCAAGAAACAACAAGAAAAACGAAACGCCATAATTAATGTGTAGTACTATATAATTTACCTCTATCATATTATGTATTTATTCCACAAAAAATACAACACATAGTATTCTAAAAGGGAAGGGAAAAAAAAATTAAAGGGAGAACTCTATACAATGTTATTACACTGCCTCATATATCAAATTACAATCCACAAATAACCAAACACATCACAGGTTCTCTTCTGATATTCCTTCCCAAAAAAAGACTGTTTAACAGAAAAAAATTTAGAATTTAAATATTAAAAAAAACAACAAAATTAATTAGAAAAAGCAATTAATTAATTAGTTGTGTTCAAATATTGTTCATGTAATGCAGCTATAATATCAGCATGAGCAATACTTTTTTGTTCAATATATATGGGAAATGCCAAGTTAAAAGAAAGCATTGCCATTGTTCATAACATACACATAGCTATACTTTCAATTTTCATAGTAATCCCACACATCCAGATCGTAACCGCTGTTGTCGATCGACGACGATACATCTTGCGTCACGCCGCTCATCATCGACCACGAAGTTTGTTCCATTTTGCACTCCATTGTTGGTGGTGCCGTTAGTGGCATTGTCCCACCAACGGCGGCTAACTGATCGAAGGAGAAGAATCCGTCGTCAGGAACCGACGGTGCATAAGAGGCGTTGTTCATTGTGGTTGCAGCAGTAGTTGTGGCGGGGGGCAATGGAAGTGTTGCTGCCGGTTGGTGATAATGAGGGCGATCATTTGTAGTGTCAGTTGAGATGTACTTAAAGCGATAATCGGATTGTCCTGATGGCCTACACTTGACTTCGAAATCGTCAAATCCTCCGCTGTTGATTGGAATAAGAGTAGTAGCAGGAGGATCAATTAAGGGTGGGAGAGAAGAAGAAAAGTCAGAAGTAGTCTGAATCCTTCTTATGGGTGTGGTAGCTGCCATAGTAGGACTTTTGTGAAAAACACGACAAACCACCCAATCATCCTGCATAAATGAAATTCCAATTCATCAAATTTCAAAATTTAAAGCATTTGAGTGAATGCATGTATTATTAATTGAGGTACATAAATTAAATTAATTTTTCAGCCAGAAAAAACTTAGAAATAAAATCCAGGTTGGAGTAGAAAATTACCTTAACAGGCCTAGGAAGACGGAGAAAGTGAGCGAATTTAGGTTCGAGTCGAAATTCATGCATGACCCAGTTGGTCTTTTCACCTTTGGGAGCTCTTCCTTTGTAAAAAACCAGTGTTTTCTTCATACCCGCAAGAACCGACTTGCCCTTATAAATCTCGCGATCTTTTCCGGTCGCCTTCCAGTAACCGGTCTGAGTGGCCCGGTTCGTCCTCATTCCGGTCGGATATTTCCGGTCCCGTTGGCAAAAAAAGTACCATTCCTTTTCTCCCATCTTAGCCTTCTCTGCAAAATCATTAACCAAAAAACCTTCTGACCATAAATCCAAAAATACCCATTTTGCCCCTATATGTATATTTTCAGATTCCTTTTTTTTTTTTCCCTAACTTTTATTTTACTATTTTCTCTTTTTTTTTTTTGTTAAAAAAAATCTTAGAACATGAAGAAGGAGAAGAATAAAAGTACAGTAAACAAACTATATATATATGCACCTATGTTTATCAAAACTTCGATGTAAAAATGAAATTCAAAGATTTAAAAGCACATAATTAAGTGAAAGGAAATAGAACAAGTTTCAAACTAGAGAAATAAGAATAGATAAGGAAGAAAAACATACGAGGCAAATCCCAAGGTTCACACTTGTTCAAGTCGGCTTCACCGATGGCGGCAGCGGTGAAGGCAGCGTTGATAATCTTCTGTGCAAGATAATAAGTGACGATCTCCTCATCCGTGGGGTGGAATCGGAAACCCGGAGGCAAATTCACGGGGTTCATCAGCTGTGGTTCTCCCATGAAAAAGAAAAAAAAAAGAGGAAGAAGAAGAAGAAGAAAAGTAATCGGAAATGTTGAGCTACGTTGAAGAGAGGGCGAAGAGAATGGATGGAAAATTGGGAGAGAGAGAGAGAGAGAGGGATGAATGAATAAAAGTATATCCAAGGAAGAGAAGAGGGAGTTAAATAATGAAGGTTCCGTGGCCCCCAAGGAAGATTTCAAGGGAAGCTTTGAATTGGGGAATTGGTATGAAATTTGTTTCTTTTTGTTTCTTTTTTTTTTTTTTTTAATTCAATTATATAATTATAATATAATATAATAATAGACTTATATTTATGACGTCGTTCTCACTCGCTTATGATTGGATTTTGATTAGCTACAAAATTCTTACCTTAGTGTTGCCATTTACGCGTTAATCTTGTGTGTGTAATATTAAGTACTATAGCTGCTTTTATGTCTATTTTTTTCCAATTAATTATTGGACTCAAATTTTAAATAATAATAAAATAAATATATGGTGGGTGTTTCATTGATTTAAATAGTTTAGTTGATCAACGCATTAATAATTTTTCTTTTTTTTAAAATGGGTCGAGGTTCAATTTTTTATTAAAACCAATTTTTTTTAATAGTAAATGACAGGTGGAATAAATTATTAAACTCGTTGGTTTAATAATTTTAGGCGATAAATTTACCTATTTTTTATAAATGTTATGTAATATTGATATTTTTTAATATAGGAGAAGAGAATTGAACCTATAACTCGAGATTAAGTTTTATGCCACAATTCTAATATAAATAAAATTAGATTTACAAAATTAGATTTTATATTAAATATTAATCAATAATTATAACAACTAAAGTTTTTTGAAGTGAATTTGGATTTCATCTCGCACATACTAAAGAAAAGTTTATTTTTTTTATTTGTACATAAATCCATGTTTGGTAAGTAAGTATCATTTTTCATTTTAATTTTTATTATTTGTTTGTACAGAAAAGAGAGAGAAAAAAAAAAGAAGAAGAAGAAGAAAAGGTGAAATAATGTAAAGAGGAAAGAGAAAAACTTCCAATTGTCAAATGTCGTTACGCGGGACCCACTAAAGATTGAACAAAACCTTACAACAATTTCATTATCTAATAAAAATAAAATTCAAAACAAGAAATATAATATATATTATTATTATTCTATGCGGCCATTACCAAGTCTAAACTATAAGGGAAGAGAGTGAGTGAAATCTTAATTCATTCTTTGATGGAATTGTTCATTAATTAACCTCATGTTTTAGGTAATTAACAATAATTAATATCTTTGTGTTAAACTAGGTCAAGTTGGCACTTTTTTAAATTAACTAACCATCTTATAAGTAAGTTTGACCTAACCGTAATTGACATACACTATCTCTTTTGAAGTTGGAGATTTATTCTCACATTTTAATGAGAATCGAGAGAGTTCGGGTACAAATTCCTTCATACCAAAATGTACTAAAAAAAGTAAATAATATTAGTCCTATTACAACTTTAATTTTTTTAAGAATGTAAACATATGTTTGATATAATATGCATTATTTGAAAACATTACATGGTGGATTAATACAAAATGATAATGGGTGACCTTTAATTCATTGGACGTGTGAAACATAAATTTAAAAATAATAATACTTTAAAATATTTTAACATACTTCAAGTAGTTATTAGAGTTAACCGTGTTAGGAGAATCGTTGATAAAATTTCTTACCTAATCTAACAATAATTTGCATGTTAAACATTTATAAAAGTTAATTTAAAGACAGTTCAACCTAGGAAGATTATTAGAGTTATTGATTGATTTTGTTTGTTTGTTGTTGCATGTGATTGAAAAAATAAAAGAAGGAAAGGAAAGTGATAAAGAATAGAAAAGAAATGTATGAATAATAATATTGTATAGATAAGGAGGGACTTGTACAAACAAAGACCAAGTGAATAGAAAGAAGATTAGGTTGGTCTGGGATTCTCAAACTAAAAGGAAATTTAATTAATTAAAAAAAAAAGTCAAAAATGAAGAAATATATTCATTTATTCTTTTTTATTTCTTTTTAATAACAATATTATTTTTCTATTGGTTTGATTTCCAAGAAACTTCCTCGAGGATATTGAATATTACCTTGATCTATTTTCTTAATGATGCTTGGAAAATTCTTAACAGTGTCTGACTGTGAAACCATATCCTTTCCAATTTCTTCTTTTTCTAATAAAAAATTAACTTATACCAAAATATCTGTACTTTTTATTGTTTCTTTTCCATCCTCGAGTTTAGAGAAGTTTTGTTAAAAATATTGATAACGAAAGATTTTTGTAAAATTTATAAAGATTATATATTTTTACTCTTTTTAAACCATTAAAATGTTTATAATTTATATTGTATTTACGTTGACGATTTCAATAAAATAGAAATATTTATGTTCAACTCACAAAAATCTTAAGATATCAATAAAAGTATTGAGATAATTAATAAAAATCTAACATGACTCCAGACTAAAAGAATAGAACTATTAAAAATTATATATTAACTTGAAATAAGGAATTTCTTTTATAAAAAGTTTTGAGATTACTATGTATATGTACTGAGATATCCAAGTGATTTCAGATTAAAATTTCTAAGTCTCACCTTTTACTTAGAAAAAAAATTGAGATTAAAATTAAAATTAAACCTAATAATTAAAATAGTTATATGAGAAAAATAATAAATTAAACATTTATATTTATCTTTGTATTTTTAGAGTTGTTTTGCATTTTTTTATTTTAAATTTCAAATATCAAGTAAATCAACATAAACAAAACTTCAGAGCTATATGCAGAGAAAGGTAAACGTCTATCAATTTTTATCAATGTCATCCGTAGATAGTGATGGAATATATCGTAATATATAAGAATCTATTAATAGAATATCTAAAATTGTGCTACATTTTATAAATTCTAGTTGGTAACATGTACATTAATTTTTATTTTATTTAACAAAATAAAAATAAAGTAATTAATTACACAAATAGTATGAAGCTATACTTATTTACTCATAATCTTTGAAAATATATTTTTCAGTTTTATTTCTTGAGAGATCTTTTACTCAAGATTTGTTAAGGCATGTGTATAAATTGAATGAACTAAAATATATAAAGAATTTGATAGTATGACTATGAAACAATTCATTCAATCAAACTTTAAATCAATTAGTAGTTTTTTTTTTTTATATATATATGTATCAATTACATATGGAACCTTTAAATGAATTGAAATTTTGGACATCGACATTGACTTATTATTATTTGAGCATTTATGCTAATTTTATATATTTGATGTATTTCTAACATATTCATGAAGTATACTTATTCAAATTTTCCAAAAATTATAATTAGTTATTTTTTAAAATGAATAATTAAATTTAAATGAAAATATATTATTAAAATAATACAAATAGATAAGACAATTTTTTCCCTTCATCCCTCAATTATAAGATCCATGATATTGTGGTAAGCACATTTTACATCTTTACATCAAAAGCATACTTAATTACAAATTATAAAGCAATAATAAAAAACTGAAAAATAGTTCCTTGGCATCCGCATGCTACTTTGATATTTTTTGAAAATGACGTTTTTAACTGTTATCTCTTTAGTCTTCCACTTTTACATTATTCATCCTTGAATTCTCATCATATTTTTTTATGGGGTTGATTGCTTGCTCTTAGGCATCGCAAAAATCAGATAAAGGTCTGTGGACTTTTGTAGCAGCTTTGACTCACAAATCTTCATTTAAACTTGTTGGAAGACTAATTTCTTCACACCCTTAACTTTTTGTTGTGAACATGCATAGAAAAGAAAAAGAAGAAGATATTTATATCCAAAGATTTGAAAAGGGAAAAGAATTTAAAATGTTGAAATAATTACAAAATAGTTAATATGCAAGAATGTGGAATGTGAATAAGTGGGAGATAAAAGAATGTGAATGGTTTTAGAGAAATTTTAATGATATAATTAATTGAGGAGAAAAAATTAAAATTATTAATATCCAAGTATTTATTAATAATTAATTTCAAATTTAAAAATAAATAAAGAGTAAATTACAATAAAACCCAACTGAAAAACTAACCAGCAAAAATATAAGCAAAAAAATTTCTTTCCTCATCCATACATTTAGACATACTATAGATTTTTAACAATTTTATCACTTACAATCATTTTTTTCCGTCTCTCGAGGTATAATATCAAGTTGAGAAAAAGAAAAGAAAAAGAAAAACATAAACCTTTATGCCCAGCTGTTAAAATTCCAAATGAGCAGTTTGTTGGTTATAAATAAACAATGAATGTATAGTCTTGATTTAATTAATTCTTTAATATAATGGTATATATATATTAGCCTACCACCTATACTAAACAAGTGGTATATTTTTAGAACATTAACATCATTTCAAATAACAACATACTATATTATTTGCAATCAAAATAAACTAATTATTTAATTAACATTACTTGAATTTAAATTAAATAAATTAAATCATAGGGTTTTCTCAAAAATAATTAAAAAAACACACAAAAATTAAATCAAGGGTAAATATTTTGTCAATTTTACTATTTTTAACAATTTTTAAAAAAATTATTATTTAATTGAACATATAGAATTGAGAATTGTTTTTGAACCCTTTATGAAACTAAATGACCTACTAATTTAGAGACTTAATAGAAATTTTAAATTTCAAATGTTTAGCTCCCGTATGAGAGTTTCATTTAGTTTTCGAAAATTAGGTTTATAATTAAACTCATGTTTTCAAATTTTTTTCATTTTTTTTAAATACAAATTTAGGGGTTGTGAGTGTTTAAGCTACAACTTTTTTTTTTATATATAGAAAATGCCAAGTTTCAATTACAGTTGCGCTGCTCACTTTCACTGTCTTCATTTTGAACTCTTAAGCAATTTCTAAAT
Source organism: Cucumis hystrix (assembly GCA_025688845.1). Classification (NCBI taxonomy): domain Eukaryota; kingdom Viridiplantae; phylum Streptophyta; class Magnoliopsida; order Cucurbitales; family Cucurbitaceae; genus Cucumis; species Cucumis hystrix. Next base: position 12,516,151 of record CM046890.1, on the reverse strand, counting down.
TCCAAATTTAAAAAATATTTATACATACATCTGTGTGTGGGGGCTTCCCCAATAATATTGAAAATATATGAATCAAAATAATGTCTTATCATAAATTTAAATTTTTTAAAAAAATAAAAGGCTTCTTATCCCTAAATTATTCTCCATTATTTTGTCGTTGTTTTAGTTTGAAGGGAAAGAATAATAAAAATAAAGAAAGAAAGAAAAAGTGAAGATTATTACAACTCCACTCAACATTAGAGAAAAACAACTATACATAATATCTATTAATTGTGACTACATATTTAATCCTATCAAATCAACCTATACCAAAGTAATTATAATCTTTATGGTGTTGTGGTTGTGGTGTATTAAAGCATATGCATGTGAAATTTCTCCCAAGCTTCCATTCTCAAAAACAGCATTATATAATATTGTTTTTGTTTTTGTTCATATTATATATATTGTTCTTCAAATGCTAGAAAGTACCCAAAAAAAGTTGTATGACTTTTTTCATCATTTCCAATCTTTTTTACCTTTTTTAAAACCAAATTCAACAGCTACCTATATCTAGCTCATCACAGTTCACACACTCCCCTTTTTAGGAAAAAGCAAGATTCTTCTAACACGGTTACAGGTTAAATTTGTATATCTAAAAGTTGGAAGGTCTTAAAGAACTTTTAGGGACATTAAATTTGTTATTACAGTACGTCTATGATTATTTACAATAATTTATAAATTATAATAGTTTGTCATTTGAGGTGCGAACTATTTCAATTTTGCGTTATATAATAATTTCTGTGCTTGTATGTGTACTAGACGATTTTAGTTTAAATAAAAAGTAGTAAGAAAATGAAAAAAAATATTAAATTAATTTTGTGGAAAATATTAAATACTATTGTAAAATCTATTTTAAATTGTACTTAATTATAAAGTTAAATAGATATAAACAACGCTACTATATTTGGGGATCCAAATATGGAGTGGATTTTGCACCGATTTCAAGTTAGTGACTCAAATACACCTCTTTATTTACTTAATTATAATTTCTTTAGTATAATCGAGAAAAACTTATAAGTCCAAATCATATGTCTTATACTCACTAATATGCGAGGTATGCTAATCCTTAATATAATACTAATATTAATAATTATTTATAATCTACAAGCTATTTTACATATAAAATCAAAACTCATGCAAGAAAAAATGGATAGGATTGGACAAACTTGAGATTTGTAATTCAACTTTCTTTCACAATTTAAATATTAAGTAGCCAAGCTTTTCCTTGTTTTGATGCATATGTATAGAAGTCTTTTTGTCAAATCATATACCTCATGTATTTTATTTTGGTTAGTTGAATATTGTTGGGAATTGCCTTAGGTTAAGGCTATAACATGCAAGTGGGCCCAAGTTTAAGGAAATTTGGGAGACAAATAGGGAAACTGTGTTCTCTCACAAAAAAAAAGCCATTAAACTTCAATAGTCGAACCGAACCAAACGAATTATACGTACTATATGCATATAGTAGTGAAATAATTCAGTCGTAAAAGCTCGATTATGATTCACTGCAACCTCAGAGGTGCAATCATCATGTGATCGTCAACATTACACGTTAAGTAACTCTAGACGGGAGTCAAAGAAAAGTCTTATAAATAGTCTCATTTGAATTGAATAGTTGTTACACTAATTCAGGCAACAAAGTGTATTTGACTCGTGTCATTGCACCAATGTGAGTGTTTTCACACAAGTTTGCTCAAACAGCAAGGTCCAAATCAGAGGAGCAAGCTTACAGACCACCAAAGGCTCCACATGTAAGTTTTGCTCATCAACAATATAATTTTATGATTATAAACAAAACAAAATAAGACGTTAATTAGAAAAATATTTCAATGATCAAATTATATAATCAATAACATAACTCTACTCACACTGTTTTTAGAAATGAAGTTGGTCAAGTAAAACGATAACATATGCATCGATACAAAACTAGGGTTAACATCATTGTTGTCGAATATATGACAAAAAAGAAATTAATAAATGAAAGTAAAAATAAGGATACTTTAATTGTGAAATAATGACAAAAATCATGATAATATATTGAAAGAGAGATGTTGAAACATGAAATTCCATATACATAAACAATGGAGGGTGTGGGGCAGGGCAGTGGGAAGTCACAAAGTCATAAAGTCATTAGCATATAAGCATATCTTATGGAGTTTATATTCAATCATTTGAAATCTGATAAAGACTTCAAAATGTGTGGGACTTGTTTTTATATATATATTAATGCTTTGAAGATATGATTTGAACATTTATAAATATTAATTATTTGTCATTTTTAACATGTAGTTGTTAACTAAGAATTATTTTCTAATTGTGTTAAGATGAGATTTATCATTCTTTTTTCAGTTTTGAAAAGTTACAGAGATATATTGGTAGAAATTTTGTTGATACGATATTAAATGCGTGTATTGTTCATTTAAATTACTGTGCTCTTCAACATATAAAATTGTTGAAACGTATATACAACTTGATAAACTATGCCAATAACAGCTTGGTTCAACTGACATCTATATGTTCTTGAGGACAAGAGGTTCTGGTTCAAATCACTCCACTCCTAGTTGTATTTAATAAGACATTTAAAAAAAAAAAAACTTTGTGGTTTGTGTCAAAAATACTATGCTAAATTTTTGTTTAAAAAAGACCCTTAAACTATTGAAAAGTTTCATAAGTATTCATAAACTTAAACAAATTAAAAAATACTCTCATTAAGCCAATTTTTACACCAAATTTATTACCACCCAAAATAAAAACCAAAATCTTAAGTTAAAACCATAGTTTAAATTTATATAGATATTTTTACATTTTCATGTGTTCGATATCAATAGAATGGTGAATCAGAAAAAATCTACGGATCACAAGAAATAAACATCATAAAATGACACTAATATAAATAATAGACATTTTAATTTATTTGAAAATAATAAAATATTGATTTATTTTTAAAAAAATGTTTGTCATCATTTTCCAAAAATATCCATTGAATTTTTCTGTAAAATTAAGACTTTGATATATCCATCAACATCGATATTTTAAATCTTTGTTAAAATCTCACAAAATCTCACAAATTTCCAAGATAAAAAATTCTTCTTAAAGCAATAAAAAAATATTATTAGTTTAATAAAAAAAAATCTTACACTATAGATCTATCAGACTATCACTCTGTTTTAATAGTCAAATATATTTGTTATTTGACAATTAAATGTATGTTAATTACAACAATAACTATTGAGATCAGTTGTGTTCGTGATCTATCGCTCTGTGTTATAGTCAAATAAATTTAAAATTTAGGTTGGAGAGAAAATTGATGTAAAAATTTATATCAATGAGAGTATTTTTTAACCTTTTTCTAAGCTCAAGAGTATTCATGAAACTTTTTGATAGGTGAAGTTTTTTTAAAACAAAACTTTAACGGTCTCCATAAGAAACTATAAACTTTTGAGGTAAGAGGAGTATTTTTTACACAGATTACGAAGTTCAAAAACATTTATGTAAATGCTCTTAGTTTAGGAGGGGACATGAATAGAGTACCGGTATCATATTTGAATGAGAGAGATCCTAAATGACATCAAAAGTATGGTTAAAAAAGACTTAAAAATTTAAAAATTATTCCTTATACCAACAAAACATATCTTCCTTTTCGGTAGCTCAATCATAGCAAGTTTATAATTAAGTGTTTATCTTTGAGAAATACTATGTTAGGTTATCTTCTGAGAATTTTCTTAGGATGCATGTGAGCGCGAAAACAACACATGCTAAAAGGATGCATGTTGGTTTGTAGAGACAACTTACACTCTTAGAAGTATTCAAAACAAGAAAAGAATGATATTGTCAGGTCGTAGCAGATGCAGGAGAGCACTAGGACCATCAAATATCGAATTTGAATTTCAAATCCTGGTGTATTACAATTTCAATCCTTACTCTCGATACGAATTACTTTCTTGACATTTAAAAAAAATATTAAATGCATTAATATTTGACACATTTGAAAGAAACGTTACGTTAACCAATATCTTTTTTTTTTTTTTCAGTGTCACATCTACTAAATAATTAGATTCTATTTTCAATTTAAACAATCTAGTTAATATTATTTACAACAAAAACTTATAAAGATCAACATAAAAATATTCAAAGGCACATAAAACTGTGAAGTAATTAAATAATATTAATCCATTAGAACAAAGGGAAAACCATTTAAGTCATATTAATTATTTCGTATCTTCCATTGTAAACCGTTGGAAGATGAACACATACATATTGTTGGAGTGATCGCAATGGTTTTGGTGGGTCGATTGAGTGGTGCATGACTCCACTAAACCTCTCTTTGATGATGGTTGCAAACAATTAAGTAATTTTTGGGTCGGCAAAAAAATTGGAAGCATAATAATTCATTATTGAGTTGGCCTATGTATTAAGAGATGAAATGGTTGACATGAAAATTTCTAAAGTTTCTTGATGTTTTGATTTTTTAAAAACTAACAAAATGTAAAGTTGAATTCCAAAATTATAAGTAAACTAAATAATAATTTAAACAATATGTTTCTCGTGAAATTAGTATTAGTTTCAATGAGTTCAATTAAGATTAAAACAGTACGTATCATCCAAACAAATTATATATAATTTAACATAAAAAGTAGATGTGGGACATGACAAAAAAAAGTCACAAACTCACAAACTCACAAGCATTAATGTGGATATGATTTTGAGTTTTCAATCATTAGGAAAAAGTTTTTCCCTTTAAGAGAAAAAAAAAAAAGATTTGGAGAAGAAATAAAATAATGAGACTAATAGAAATGAGGTGGAGGTACTTTCAATCTTTCAAAAGAGGACATGCAACACATCGAAGATGACCACCGACTCATGGACTCTCCCATTTGACTTCTCTTACCCATCTCACCTTTCATCGGATGGAATATATATATCTTTTATTACCATTCCTTTTTGTTTCATTTCTTTTCTCTTTTTTATTTTCTCCAAACATTTTCAAAACCTTACACTTCTAATCGTCGTGCTTATTCATCGTAAACATAATTTAATTGTTTCATCATGTTTAACTACACATTATATAAATAAAATTTGATTGCAATTGAACTTGCTTACTCTATATTGTCTTTTTAATCATTATCGTTTAGTGACATCCGATAACAAAATAGTAACCATATTTGGATTCAGAAATTTTGTTAATAGAAGGTTTCATAGTTTAATAAAAATAATTTGATAAAAAAATATAAAGAGTGGAGCTTGAACATAGGTCTACAGAGGATCATAAAACACAGTTCTACAACTAAGTTAATTTCTAATATTGATATTATTTTAGTTTTTTATATTTATATTATATAAATAGCATAAAGTTAAGGGAGACGTGTTCTCTGAGTCGACACTAAATTCGATTGGTGGTAACTGTGACAAATTGATAATTCTCTTACTGTAAACCGACAAGATTTTTAAAATTTGTATGGTACATGAAGGAAAATAAAAAATAAAAAAATCGTTTGAAAGTATGAGTTGGTTCAATGTAATTTTCAAAATTCAATCAGATTGATCGCCCTCAGTTGGATAATCAAATTGTGTTTATTGATTAAAGATTTCACCGTGAGACTCACTTCTCAAATTACCATTGATGGAATATGTTTCCAGAGAAATAAAAACATGTCCTTAGTCTCAAAGTTTTAAATATTATAATTTTATCTTTGACATTTGAGTTTTGTTTCAATTTACTGAATATTCATTTTCAACGTTGGAGTTTTTCGTGTCAATGATGTATACCAGATAAAGTAGAATCTTCTACTTTATTCTTAATTAATGTTGATGTAAATTCAAAGACATAATAATTCTTTCATTTACATTGGAGTTAGAGGTTGAAGTACATACGATTAAAAGTTAAGAAGTGAAGGTGATAACTTTCTAATTAAGGAGGATTAAAAACAATACTCTGTTGGAACGAATCAAATTCTTTGAATTGAAAACAATAACACAATGCTTTAAAAAAAATGTCATGTCATTGTATTTATATAGGTATATATAATTAAAAAGATGCTTTCATAATTTGACATTAGAGTCCATGTTATACACTTTAGTCATGTGCTTCGAATCTTGGGCCAAACATATAGTTAAGCTTTGCATATTATTTCATCAATCCTAACTACGGTTCAAACATATATCTTGGTATAAAAGTAACGATTTAGATTCTAAATTTTAATTGACCTATAATTATTTATGGTGTCTTTAAATTACATTTTCAGATAGATTTTGAAGTTTATATTTTAAACAATTTTTATCAAAAGAATATAAATAAAATTGATTTTTTTTAAAGAGAGACTTTCATTGTCGAATGAATAAAGAGCTAAATTTCTCAACTCTAGGAAGAGAATCAAGGATGAACCCTTTTTTGGATGCATTACTCGCATCATCTTGGAAATGCCTTGTTGTGACTTAATAATTTATTAAAATAATAAAGTTTAAAAGTTTAACTATTTTATTAAAAAAAGAAGAAGTTATTTTTAACCATAGAAAAATGCACCAAATTATTTACAAAATATAACAGAAGTTTACATTTTATCAACGAGAGACACTTAAAGATTTATGCTTTATTTTAAGTCTATCGATATCTATCATTGATAGAATATGAAATTCAACAACTAAAGAGCATAATTGACTGAACATCAACAAAATAGCAAAATTTCATATTTTATCAACCGAAGAGTGTAACTCAATGAATATCTTGACTTCTTCTAGATGTGAGATTCTCTCTCTTAAGAACTTAGGTTCTCACTAAGTATATGGCTATCAGTGGCGATAAACTTTGGACTGTCTGCCTTTAAGCCTGTGAGAGAACTCTCTCTCAAGTCATTGGATTGTATCTTTTCGTCTTCTATTTGTCTTCTTTTCGTGAACTTCTTTCACTTCAAGAACAAATCTTAGGCTTCAATCAAAGGATGAGAAATTCTTTTCGATTGAATATAATTCCCTTAAAGCAGTGCAGTACGTCTTGAGAAATCAATGCAGTCTCCAACAAATCATGCACAAAATTTAGTGACACACCCATAGAAAGATGTTTGCTTCAAACACAATACTCGCTTGAACTTTTAATGGAGGAACAAGCAAAACAACATGTGTGACAACCTTAGCAACACATGCTTCATAAAATTAAATAGCACACCAGAACAACGAAAAATATCCTCAGAATAAATTGACAGAACCCAAGAAAAGGAAAACATCTCGGTAGATCAAATATGCAGAATAATATGAATATTAAAATACATATTATATGAAACTACAACCTTCATGACAACAAACAAGACCCTCATTCAACATATTCTCGGAAAACCATGAAAACATCTCAAGCAACAAGCTAGGTAACTTAAAAAATATATATTTAACCAAAATGAACAAGTTGCAATGAAAATGAGACACATACTGCAAAAATTGAGAGTGGTATTACAAATATTGGAATTCTATATAAATAATGTCCATAAATTACCCATATGAAAATTTATGTAAAAGACAAAACTACTTAAAATATTTACAATTATAACAAAATTTTAAAATCTATCAGTATCAACCATCGATAGATTTTGAAATTTTATTATATTTTATAAATATTTTTATTCATTTTGCTGATTCGAAAACAACTCACACAAATATTTAATATATGATGTCCTTTCATTTCTTATAAATTCTTTAAGTAGCGGTCTTTGATATATATAATTGAAATAGATTGATGATCTACTCTCAGTTTAATTCACTTACGTAGAAGTTTAATTTATAAAATCATAAATCTGGCTCATTTTGTTAATTAGACATCTAAATAGTTTACTCACGTATAAAAATTAATGCAGGAATGAAAATTGAAGATTTTACATTAATAAAAAAATCTAAATTGATTCCCAAACGAAAACTTAGAGATTTAATTGAAATAATTATAAGTAAAATATATATATATCAAGATTCAAAGTTTAATTTGATATAATCATTTGTGGTTATTAGTTAATAGTTTAAAACAATAAATTTATAAACAATGGTGGGAGCAAACATTTTGTTAACACTAAGGTAGGAAATAGTGAGGACTTGAACTTACATCTAAAGACACATTTATAACACAGTTAAGTTTTAATATTAATATTATTTAAGTTATATATATAACACAAAGAGTATTTTTGGAGCTATAGTAAATGGGGGAATAATGTAGGTTAAAAAAAAGAAAAGAAGAAGAAGAAGAAGAAGAAAGGAAAGTGCGAAAAGTGTATTTTTGAGGGAAGAAAGAAAGGGTGTGAAAAGTTCTGATTAAAGAAAAAAGTAAATAAATAAATAAATAAATAGTGAAAAGGAAAGAAAACGCGTGGGGACACTGACACGCGCACTTCGCATTGCCAACCGAATTTTTCCGTTGAAAAAAACAACTCCTCATTCGAATCTTCTATTTTCCTTTTCTTCATTTTTATTTCTCTTTAAAATATACCTTTTTCTCTCAATACCATTTAATTTTTATTTTTTTGTGTCATTTTTTGAGGGGAGAGAAAGTTTCTTTTTCTAAAAAAAAAAATTGTTTTAATCCCTCCTATTTTTAGTCTCTTTCTTTAATTTTTTTTATTCAATTAAATATGAAACCGAGTCTTGAAAACATATAGATGCTAAGTTAAGCTCATGTTGTCATGTTATTATTTATATTTTACAATTAAATTTATTTTAATGTAAAAAAACTAATTTTAGAATTATGGTGTGTTTATAATACATCTTCAAATCTATAATTTAAAAATGAGCCATTTCAAACAAAATTAAAATATTTGGCAAACACTCCAAATAATAATTTGGAGTGTATTTTAATTTTTTTTATGAGAAAAATTTAAATAAAAATGGTTTAATGGCTAAGGTGTGGAATACACTTTTTAATCATACATAAAGTTAAGTCAATTGGACAAAATTTTAAAACTTCATATTTGTTATTTTGGACTTATTTAGTTTATATTAGTTTGATTAATTATTTTTTCATGATTTAATGGCTAAAATGGATAAACAATTATAATTAATTCAAATATAAAGTACACACTCCTATAACTAAGGACTAAAACTAAATTGATTTTATTTATAATATATCGAATTAAATGAAACATAAATTGATTTAGTTTACTGTAACTACAATTATTCGAAAAATTTAATCAATATCAGAAAAACTCAAAATAATAAATAGGACATGAAATAGTCTAAGAAAAAATGATTTTGAAATTAGAAAAAAAAAATTGATAAACAAAATATTACCCAAATTATAAAAAAAAAACAAGTTGAAAAAATAAGAAAAATTATACTAATAACAACTCAAGAAAGGAGTAGAAGTGAGGTGTGTTTATAAAAAATTAAAAAAATTAACAATAAACTAATTGTGGAGAATGATTTTAAGATTTAATTTATTGAAAGTGTATCAAATTGTAAAAAAAAATATAGAGATTAAAATGGATGAAAATACAAATACATGTATTAAATAGCATTTCAACCTTGATTTATTCTTTCTAATTTTGAAAGCGCAAAAAGAAAAAAAAAAAACTTATTTTAGAGATTAGTTGAACATATTATATAATTTTATAGTATGCTTCAACCTATAATTGAATGGTATGTATGGGACACTCTTAGTTATTAAATAATTAAAAGGAAAAAAAATAATGCACTTCACATATTAAGCTCTACCTTTCTCTTTCATATTATTATTACAAATAAATCTATCTATTCTCTTCAACCTTTTTGTACACTCCAATGAAACTTCAAAGCAAATGCCCCCACTTTTTCTTCAAGAAAAAAAGGGAAAAAAAAGAAATGAAGATATGACCTATGATGATCACATCATTCCATTCATGACTACCTATTAAATCATATCCAAAATCATGGATTATTAGAATCCAAATAGGTTTAATTATCATCCTAATCTAAGTTGAAGAATTGGATTAAAAGGATGAAGTGACAACGATTGATTTAGCCTGAAAAAATGGTGACACGCGATAGAAATAGTGTTGATCAATTATGTCATACAACGTACTCAAACGGATTTCAATTTTGTTCTATCGCAATATTGAGTAAGAGGAGCAAAAACTTTTATTTAAAGATGTCGTCCACGGAGTAGTTTTTTCCCTTCCACTGTTCATACATCTCATCTTAAAAAAGTTTTCGTTTAATTTTGTGGGGATTATCGGGTTAAGTACTCCCTTGAGAAATTTGTGGTGACGTGGTTTTGCGACGGAATTATTCTTGGTCCAGTTTTCTTAAGAAAATATTTCAATTAAATATATATTTTACATTTCACAATACTTAAATTAGAAATAAATGAATTCAAAATTAATATAAATTATACTAAAATGATATTTTAACAAATTATTTAGACACTATTATAAAAGGTTAATTTAGAACTACAACTTTAACACATTTCCAACCAATAAACAACATTATATTGCATTGATATTAATTTATTTACCTTTAAAAGCCATATTGTGTTTGCATATAATGATTTAGATTTAACTCCAACTTGATGTGCATTTTTTGGTATCTACATGAATATGAAATTACAAGTTGTACAAAATATTATAATATCATTGCTTTTGATTGGGTCATGCATATACATATTTATTCACAATATATTATTATCGATCTTCAATTCTTTTTTTTTTTTCTCTAATATAAAGTTACTTTGAAAAAGATTCATCCACCAATAATATATGACCCAAATTCTTAGACGAAAACTCAACTAAACAAAATTATGTCATCCAAGTTCGTTGTCGAATGAAAATGACATTTTTAGTGATATGCATCGAGACTTGAAAATCTTCAAGTTTTATCTTTTAAATTAGGGAGAAAAATAACTAATTTTCAGAAAAATCATTTATCATTGATTTGGTACATTCATTCACTTTAATCTCAATACAAAATAAGGTATATACTAGAGACTAAAATGATGCCTAAAAAGGAATTTAGGTAAAATACCTAATATGTTTGGTAAATTAAATGAAACAATAGTCTAAATAAAATCAATTAAACTAATTTGAGTTATACTAGTAATTTAATATTCTAATATGATAAAGTCAATTTAAATATAATTCAACTAACATATAATGTATATATGTTCGATTAATAGGTTAGAAGTTCAAATTTTCGCATCCAATTTTGATTTTTATTAATCATCGTTGCAAATATGTTGACCAAATTTGAATGATTTTCACAAAAATTCCTCTAAAAATATAAATTAAGAAAACAAGATTGAAAATCAAAGACTAAATATTGAATACAAACTATTATAAATTAATTAACAAAGCATGTTTTATGTTAAAATTTTGTATAATAATCAATATTATATATGTAAGAAAAATAAAAATACAACTCTTTAATTTTGACATTTTTTATATATTGATTATTACAAATCTCACGTTAGTTTCATATAATTTATAGTACATATTTTAATTTAAAAGAAAAATAAAATGAGTGAACAAGACTACAAACATATTTACGGTTTATATCATACTAATACATGAAAAGATAAATTCATATCGTCGATGTAATCACTTCAACTTAAATAGTTGTAACGAATGTGAACAAAATAGACATTATTAAAAAATATAAAGACATTGTTGTAAATATTCTTTTTTCATAATACATTTTACACCTAATATAGATATTAAAACATTTATGTCAAATAAAGCATGGAGGTCCAAATTTCAAAAATTAAATTTTTTTGTAATTAGTTGAGGACACTTGATGACCCTTTTTAATCATCATTTTTTACACCACAAAACAACATTTTACTCATTTTGTTATAGTTATAAATAAAATAGCCCATTTTTATAATACAAAAAAATAAAAAAATTTCTCAAAAATATGAAATTTCTTAAAATTTAATAGAAATTGGAGAAAACACAGAAAGAATAAGCATAATGAAAAAAAAATGAAGACCAACTCCATGGCAAGGTCAAGGTCAAGGTCAAGGTCAAAGTGGAATATAAATTCCATCACAAAAAGCAAAATAACATTGAAAATAAAAAATAAAAAAACTCATTCAAGTTTAGGTGTTCACTCCTTCTCTTAACATATTCAAAATCTCATATTGCACCCAAAAATAGTACAATGGTTATCAAATCAAATATAACAGTCGTGATTTTATTTTATTTTCGAAATCTTGAAATCTCATGAAATTAAAAGAAAAGCAAAAGTTTTCATCGACTAAAAATTTGAGACCATCGAAATTTTGAAATTTTTTATCATGCATAATGTGAACATACACAAATCCATAAACAATTTTTTCTTAACTCAACTTGTACTCCTTGCTTAAAATTATCATAACTCGTACGTTGAAAACTTGATGCTCTATATCAATTGTACCAAAAAATAATATAAATAGTCATCAAATTAAACAAAATGAAAGATGTGTGGAGACGTGACTAAAAAATCAAAATACTTGGATGTTTCTAATACAAATGTTACGAAAAAATAAAGAAGTGTCATAAATGTTCCCTTACTTAAGACCTAAGTAAATATAGAAGTTTCTCTGTCTCATTCTATCAAAGTCTTTCATTCACAACACATTCATTAAAGGTTGTTTGTTTGATATAAAAGAATGAGAGATGGGACTTTAAATTGGGACATATAAAGTTTATTGATTAATTAAGTGATTGTTATTAAATTACTGAGAAAATAAAGCAATAATATTTTACTAAAATATATAGTGAATTTAATTTAGTGAATAATAAGAGGTTATTAAAAGAATGCAATTTACTTGTGTTTTTCTTGGGTTAGATGGTTGTTTAATTAGTCAACAATACCTAAAAAGTACATCTAATTGGATAATAAAGAGTAATTAAATTAACGTAGTAGAAAGGTTGATTGTTCAATAATTATAATTAATTAGTATATTTATTTATTTATTGTATTAGTTTTTATTAGCTTTTTTGATGTTTGTTGTATGTTGAAGGTTTGTAGAATCGTTTATAAACTCTAACTCTAACTATGACCCACGAAGAGGAGGAGGTGTAGCGTTGTGGTGGATGTGAGAGCCTCTAAGCTTGAATTATCCATACACTTAGCTTAAGCCTATAAGTCAACTAAATAACTGTTTCTTTGGGCTTAGGCTTCAATTATCCATAAACTTGGCCCATTAACAACAAATATATGTTTCTTTGGGCTTATTTTAGGCCCGACTAAATATAAACTCAAATATTAACATTCAAATAAAACACTTTCTTGCTAACCCTTCTCTTCAATTACAAATTTATAACGTTTCTCTCGTTTCAATCATTGAGTTCATGTTACAGTTGATGAAATAACCACATATAGAGAGATTTTAAAACCAAACCACAACGTTCTTCATCAATAAGAATAAATGTGTAGTTACTACTAAAGTTAGGGTTGCTGGTTATTGTGATTATATTCCATTGTGCATATTTAAAGGATACACTTAGGCTTTTAGGGTTTTGGTCATTCCAGTTTGTCTCAAAAGCAACATTTATATTATATCTTGTTTTAGCTATTTTGGACTTGTGTTAGAAGAAGGAAATGTTACATGCGTTGGAGACATACACCATTCTCCTTGTTATTGAACATTGTGATTCATTGAAAAAGATTCACGTATTAAGAAGCGTAAGTCATTCGAGCAAAGGAGATTTTATGTTCAACATAAATATATGCAACAATATGTGAGGAGTATCACAAACTTAAGGAGCTTCAATTCTTTTTGGAGAGGATGTCTCTATCTTGACGGAGCCTAAGACCATTTTCACTAAAAGGGTAAATAATAATTTTAATTATTTTTAAAATGAAATATAAATAATTTTAGTTCATATACTAATTGTGAGAATAGTTTTTTAACTTTTTTAAATTTAAGGATATTATTTTAACAAAATTTTAACAATTTTCATCTAAAACTAACAATAATGATATTTTAAAATTTTGAGAATATCCTTCAAATCTTCTAAAAGTTTATGAATATTCTTCACACAAGTTTATGTTTTTTTAAATTTTTTTTTTTTTTTTGATTTAGCCTAAATATATATATAGACAAAGAAGCGTTTTAAAGTTTTTGTAAGATGTTTCATAAACTTTTAAAAAATATAATAGAAAATAGAAATTTGGATTCATCTATATCAAACATTACTGATATAATATTTAAGTTAAAAGAAATGTTAATGAATTATTTTGTTATGTTTTGTAAAATTTTAAAAAGTAAAATAGAAAAATTGATTTATTCGTGTAAAACTCACAAGAATGTAATTAAACATATGAATAAAAATATGGAGACATCAACAAGATTCAATACTATATAGTTTAATAACGTAAAAACCTATGCTAAACAAATTATAGTAATAAGCAAAACTGGGGGCGATTGAGGAAATCATGTTATATATATATACAGGACTTTATCAGGTTCTTTTTTAATTAACACTTCCATCTTCATATCTAAAATTTAGGACACTCTATCATAAATTAACTAATCAAAATGAAATTAATATCTATCTAAAGGCTCATTTTCAAACATCAAACATTAAAGATAAAATGGCAATATTCCAACAAAGGGCGTGTTCGAACATTTACTTAAAACAACGTATCAGCTAATTAAAAACATTAAATCTTCAATTGAAAACTCAGATTTTTACCATAAAAGAAAAAAGAAATTATAATCAAATACAACAATCCATTGCATCCCCTTCGTTTCATCACGTTCTCCTATTTGTACCCAATGTAAAGAAGAAGAGAAGAGGAATCTATTAGTTTATTTTTACTATGACTTTCAAAATTTTAACCTCTAATCTAAACATGATGAAATACAACAATATTCCAAGATTCCTATTATGTCTTAGATACACCGTAGAATGAAAGATTTGAACCATTGACTTTTTGGTTGACTAAGAGTATTTGTTAATTAAATTGAACTATATTCATGTTGGGAGATAAAAGATTTAAAAATGATAAAACTTGACTATATTCTCTGGCATTGTGTGTTTGTGAGTCATGTGCAAGATTATTTCTTCCAAACGTTTGGTTTGACGATTGCTCGCGACACAAAGCCGTCAATGTTACTATCAAGAAGTTCCTCCTCAATCTATATCTTGGGAGGAAAGATTGTTCTCTACCATGACTAGAGTACACGCGAAGTAAGAGAGTGTTTATGAGGTGAACGATAGGGACCTTCTGTTTTTTGTTCTTCATTTGTTTTCATGTTTCTCATTAGACTTCGGTTTTGATAAGACTTTGGTAATTATGTATAGACAATTGTTGTATATAGTTGAAGCTCCACCTTGTAACGGGAGAGCCCCTTTTTTATGGACTTTGTTTTTTGTATGTTCAAATATTCGAAGTAGTTTTGAAAATAATTGGACGAACAATAATCGATAAACAAAACAAACCTTAATCAACCTGAAGGGGTTGCCACTTGTATGGACATGGGGAAGCCACCTAATTGCATAAAAGGTGAGTTCTCTCTCTGTACTTACTTGTGTTTTAATTTTCCCTTCTTTCACTTGTGTGTAGATCTTTGTTTACAGATGATTGAAGAAGCTCTCAAGTCCCCTTTTTGTTCTTTCTTTCTTTTGTGTAAATTCTGGTTTTCTTCTTTATGTTTCTTGAAATGATGGTGAGATGAAGAGAAGATAAAGAGAGGAAGAGGGAAAAAGATGAACACACGATGTTTTAAAGTGGTTCGGCAAGGCCTACGTCCACTGTGCTTTGGGAACCAGGTATTATTTCTTTTCAGTTTTGTTGTGTATGAAATATCAAAGAGATACAGAGTATTTATAGACTACCCTATGACCCTTAGCTGAACTCTAGTTAGATAAGAAGTTAAAACTTACAGGTTTGACTATATGTCTTTTACAAAGAGATAACTGTTTTAGTAAAGAGTTATTCCCACACAGCCCAAGGTGTAAACGGATCAAAATCATTACTTCCATAACATAGTAACTCCTTACATGTGGACTTACGGACTAAATAGCTCCTTCATTTCACAAACTCTTTAAACTAAAAAACTCCTCCTCTTCCCCAAAAAAAACCCCTTAATGATCTAGCATTTTTCAACATGAAATCCATGTTTAACAGGGAATTAAAGTACTAGGAAGGGGGAATTAAAAAAAAAAAAGAATCGAGAAGTCTAAAACTGAGTAATATAATCCTTTGATTTAGCATGAGATTCAGAAATCAAGAGTCAGTAACGACAAGATGAAGGAGAGAGAATGATATCCAACCATAGTATTAAAGAGAGAACTTACAGTAGGGTACAATCTTCCACATTTGGTTTTCTAATTGAGATACTTAAAAGTTGGAATTCTATTTATTGAACTCATTGTATGTGCTAAAGTGTTTTCATTCCCAAGAAATTTGAGATCTTTAAAGGTTGTTTGTTTGGGTGTAAGAGAAGGAGAGATGGGACTTTAATTTGGTAGATTTGAAGTTTAGAGAGTATCGTAAATCTTAACCCTTTGGTATTTTTTTGCTGTCTACTGCCCATTCATTGCTCCATCTTTTTTTACCTTTTTTTTTTAATAAAAACAAATATCATTCATTAACTTTTTCTTTATTTACTTCCTTTTTACTTTTATATTCTTTTTCCTTTTTATATTATATATTTATCTGTTGGGATGTTTTCTTCCACTTTTTATTTATTTACTTTTTTATGTCATACATTTTCTTTTCTTAAATTGATTTTTTAACTTTTTTTCTTCTTTATTTATTTTTTTTTTTTTAAATTTTAATATTGAAGAGATGGTTCAAATTTATTTTTCATCTTCCAAATTGATAGGCGGTTCTTACTTTTCTCCATCATTTCAAAAAGTAATGTTCAAATCACAACAATCACCCCATAAATTTATTACTTAGAAGTAAAAAACCAAATATAAAAAATCCATTGTCCTTCTCTTATTTTAAACTAAAATTATTAAATAAAAATGTGTTCACGTAAGGTTTCCAAAGAAACATATTTCGTGGAATTAAACTTGTGTTGAAATTGTATTTATATTGATTTGATGTGACGAGGTTCAATCTCTAGTATTTAATTATCTGATTCTCTTTCGTTGAATGTGTACGCTTGATCTATGAAAGCAGAACACTTAATGTTCTTGAAGTTGGAGTCTTGAAAAAAAATTTGTATCTTCAAAGCAATTTCAATCTTCGAGGGTGGTCGACTTCTATCTTTTGGTTCGAGGGTGGTCTACTTTTGGAGTTAGGGAGTCTTCTGGTTTTTAAGAGAATTCTTTAAAATTTATAATACATATTTGAATTAAAATTTTTCTAATTAATTGATGACACTTTGATTGTCGCTCAATTAAACTATCATTGGCCCTTTCTAATAATATTTTTTACTAAAAAATAAACGTGGAGATCATTTTGCTATATTTATAAATATTTTAGCTCATTTAAAAAAAAAAATCAATTTTTTTTCAAAACTATGAAATTTCTTAAAATTGAAATTGGAGGAACAGAAAAAGAGAAATATCTCGAAATTGAAGTCCATCAAAATCTCGTAATTTTGGGATGTGAATGCACAAGTAAGTAAATAATATTAATATAAAAGTAATAAAAAATTGGAGACCAATGTGAATGTCAAGGTCAAAGTGAAATATATATTCACTACGAGAAAAAAGGTTTAAAAGACATAGTGTTTTAACAAAAATTCCTGTTAGCCTATGCTATTAAAAGTCTAGATTTTTAATATTTTTTATAAAAGCTATAAAAAGTATACATTTTGATAGCATTTTGAAAATGTTATAAAAACAATTTTTTAAGAGCATATTTTTCTATTTATATAATTTATGATAGTGTTGTTAAAGCTATGAATTTTTTTTATAAAAAAAATAAAAAGTTATTGATAGTTTATAATAGCATTTTTTTACAAATATAAACGTTTAATGATATCTTTAAATAAAAGCTATAATAATGTACATGTAGTATTTTCACAGATTTTATCTATAATAAACTTTTTAAAATATCAATATTCAATTCTCAACATGAACATATAAAATATATCTAAGTTATGTGAATGAAATCTATTTAAAATATTATTGTTCACGGCTCATACATTGTTGTCAACTAATAAAAAGTCAAATAACAAAAAATGGTCCTTATAATATAGAAAGAGTTATATCATGAAAATGTTATTTTTGTTATTCTCACATAAGATTCATATATTCTACCTAATTTATGTGAATAAGTATTCTCACAAAAGATAGTCACACTAATATCATTGAACCAAACACAATGATCAACCCATACCATCCATTAGTTACAAAATTTGTTAGAATATAAACCTAAATAGGTTTAACCTTGTTGTGTTTTGGTGATGACATTCTTGAGTTTTTTGTACAATTGTTCTTTTATCAACCTACAAAAAATTTATGAGCAAAAACTAAATGAATAATTAAGTTTAGTATTTGATATTCCCTCAACTAATTAACACATATCACTAATGTAGTTTTTGTTGTTTTAGCTTCCTAAACTTTGTTAATAATACACAACTCATACATTTCTAAAGCCAACGAAAACATCTTTTTTCCACAACGCACAAATGTCTATTGAATAAAAAAGTTTTTGCAACTTTACCAATGTTTCTGCAACTTGTGAGTTAACGGGAGTTCCATCTTTCTTCGTATGTGCTTTATTCCATAATGCAACCCTTGTCACTGATGACGAGCCTGAACAATTTTTTTTTCTTCCAAAAATGCAATGTAGTGCTAGATTTAAGAATATCATTATATTTTTAATTTAGAATAATCAATACCATATCTTCTGTCAATCGAGCACAACGCTTACGCTATTTAGGTTTAAGTACTACAATACTTCAAATAATTCTAAGTGTGTATGATTAATAAAACATACTATAATCATCATAATCAAATTATGCAAAATGAAAAAAGTATAATACTTACTTGATCAATTGATGTCCACAAGATTTTCTTGTATCTTGTCGACAATTTTCTCCAATCATTTAAAGTTATAGGCACTACCTCTCTCACAAGTGGACCTAGAAATCAAGACAATCCAACTGAAGCTTCACCATTTGGTTGTCCAAACTGGTTAAATGCGTTATATTCACTTTATTGCACTACTCAATTGCAATGTTTTTCATCTTTGTAGGACCTCTATGTTTCTTTTGGGAGTTATGGCTTAGTTGGTTCACTTTGGTTTATATGCTCACTTACTTCTTGTGATCCATCTAAAATTGGTGAAACTTGACCCCCTAGAAGATAACTTCTGAAGGGCTCCTCTTGTACGAGATGCTGGCGAATCAAATGGTAAATGTCATCTAAGAGTTGTGTGGGTACTATCAAGATTATCTCCATCGTTTGATGGCTCAGTTCCAGGTGTTGTGAGGGTAACTCCTTCTTTGTCATTCAATTTTCTATTGTTGTCATTCTGACTTGTTTGTAACCCTCTTGAAAGTGATTTTAATCCTTTCTTAGAACGCCTCTTTTTTTGTGCTTTTGAATCAAAGAAAAAGCATCTTTTGGCAACCACATTGCTTTCTTCCATCTCGATTCTCTATAAAAAAATTATTAATGTTATTGAAAGGAGAGACAAAGAGCACACACCAATTTACGTGAAAATTTGAGTTTCGAGAGAAAAACCACGATTGCTTGTTATTATTTTCTAATGAATAATACAATAGATACACGGGAGAGTAAATAGAGTATACAAGGAAATAAAAAAGGAAAATATTTAGGAAATAAGGAAAATATTCTCATCATCTTTCCATAAATATTCTAAAATTCTAACCAGGAAAATATTTAGAAAATAAGGAAATGATTCTAACAAATGTAAGTTAATGCACGATTATCAAACAAATTTATATAAAGCAATCATGTAAGGAACATATAAATAAGAACTTTTAAGTTTCTTACCATTTGGGTAGACGTGGATGAACAAAAACTACTGTAAAAGATATAAGTATTATGCATGCATAAAATGTCTACAAATTACACATAATATAAACGAAAGTACAACCCAAAATTTAGTGAAAGTTCAAATATGTAAATCTCAAATCAAGAGTCCTCCACAATCATCTTTTGCATGAATACATTCTTCATTATATTCATCAACATTCTGGAATGGAGTAGAATTACTTTCATGAATAAATGCATCATACTCTCCATCATAAATTTTCAAATCATAAAATCTTCTAGCTGGTGCCTTCTATACAACATACCAATTGGATGTATCATTCTCTCTAGACTAAAATACTTTCTTAGCTTGTGATGCAAGTATATACTACTAAAAAAATGGTCTTTCTTTACGCTTTTTTTAAAAAAAAAATGTCAAGAAATGAGTGATTTCAAAGAAAAAAACGTCAATAATTTTTATGAAAGGGCGAAGGTAAGCCAATTTTTATGAAAACGTCAATAATATAAAAAATGTCCTTTTCTTCCACAGCCCTAAAATGACGCCTTCCATTCTCTTCACGAAAACGTTGTCTGTCGCGATCCTTCCTTCACCACCCAACAGTTTCGACCGCCGTTCGCCGTCCATCGTGCTCCTTCACACCGTGCTCCTTCGAAAACGCCATATGCCATCACTTCTTTGTACGAAAACGCATCCCTTCCCCTAACCTTCACGTTGTCCTTCGAAATTGAAAATGCATCCCTTCACGCAGTCTTTCCCCTTCACTCCATCCTTCTGTAGTTAGAGGTTAGAAATTAATTCTCCTTCACATTATTGCATCTACTCTTTTTTCTAGAAGTTGGTTATGGATATTTGGAATATTCGTATGAAGATAGCTTGATTTGCAATTTGAACCTTTTGTAGTTGTTTAGAAGTTGTAGATGTCTTCATATTCTAGGCGATTTATTCATCTTTTTTTCTAGATTTTCTTTTCTCGACATTTAAAGTATAAGATCTGATCGCTTAAAATTTCTATTACATCTTCATCATCTTCAGCTATGTACCATTGCATTTTTAAATGATTGTGTACCAAAATCTAAATAATTGTGTATATAGTATTATACAATTGTTAGATTTGAAGTTTTTCACGATAATTTACATTGGACTACATGATCGCTTACTATGATCAACACGATCGCTTACCTTGATCAATACGATCGCTTACCAGAATTAACATGATCGTTTATTTTGGTCAACAAGATCATTTAAAGTATATTATTTCACTACATGATCGTTTATTCTGACATAAACGATCATGTATACGGCTCGAACAATCGTTTAAATTATATTAGATGATCATTTATATTTGAAGCTTTCTTGCTATCGTTTAGAGTTTATTATCTGATTGTTTAAATTTGAAGTCTTTTTTCCTATTGTTTAAAATGAACTACTCAACCTTGTATAATGATTTGATAGGAAAGTGCATGTCTGTGGATGTTATTTTTCTTATTTCCATAGCACAATTAAAACTGCTTTTGTGTGGGCAACTTTTGTTGGTTTTAAAATAATGGATCTGTAAAAAATCTCACGCACTCTACTTGAAGAAAACAAATAAAACAAAGATAGATATTTCGTAAGATATATTGCCAAGAGGGAGAGAAAATAAATGGAACTTGTTATTTTCATTCAATTAATGGACTAATATTTATAGTCTAAAAAGGAGCAGAAAATTAGCAACCCACTAACTTAGTGCTTGCTGAAATTATGGAGATAATTATAAAAAAAAATAACCAAAACAATAAATATATATAAAAAAAACAAGTGTGAATTACTTCTTCCACTTATTTAGGAAGATCATGACAGATTAATAGCTCACACTACTCCCCTAATCCTGACATGATTCTAAATTACAAACACCAAGTAGTTGACGCATAACAGCTAACTTTACTCTCGTCAATGCTTTAGTCAGCACATCGGCTCGTTGTTCTCCAGTGTTGACAAATTCAACGATAATTTGTCCATTCTTGACACACTCTCAAATGAAATAAAAACGTGTATCTATGTGCTTGCTGCGACCATGAAATACGGGATTCTTCATGAGAGCTATCGCGGATTTGTTGTCCACGAATAATGTTACCGGTCTTGGCTCCATTCCGACTATCTCACTAACAAGGCATCTTAACCACAACGCTTGGCAAGCTGCGGTAGTGGCTGCCATGAACTCGGCTTTACAAGATGAGAGTGCCACTGTCTTTTGCTTTTGCAAATTCCATGAAACCAAGCTTTCATTTAAGTAGAATGTCATTCCGCTAGTGCTTTTTCTCCAGTCGAGATCACCGGCTAAATCACTGTCAGAGTAACCGAATATATCGAGCTCTCTAGGACCTTTCATATAAGTGAGCCCAAAGTGAATTGTCTCTCTCAAATACCTAAGTATTTGCTTGACCACCTTGTAATGCATGGTTGTAGGCCTTTCCATATACCTACTCGCCATCCCAACAACATATGAGAGATCTAGCCTTGTGTTCAATAAGTATCTAAGACTACCAATGATGCTTCTGTACTCCGTAGCATCAATTGGTGCTCCTTCCATGTCTTTGTGAAGTTGTGCCTTGGGTTCCATCGGATACTTTGTGGCATTGGAATCAGCCATTCCAAACTGGGACAAAATTCTTTTGGCATAAGTTGGTTGTTTGAGCAGGATTCGACCCTTCTGATGTTCAACTTCAATTCCTAAGTAGTAAGAGAGAAGACCCAAGTTGCTCATTTCAAATTATGCCATCCATTTGCTGCTTGAACTTATTTACCTTTTCAGTGCTACTTCCTGTTACAATGAGATAATCAACATACACTCCAACAAGAACACTTTCTTCTCCTTCTCTTCTTGTGTAGACTCCTTGCTCTTGAGTGCATTTTCCAAAGCCAAGCTCTTTGAGACTCCTATCAAGTCGAATGTTCCAAGCTCGTGGAGCTTGCCTCAATTCGTAGAGAGCCTTCAACAATCTATACACCTTTGTGTTTTTTTATTTGGAACCTCAAATCCCTCCGGTTGAGTAACATATACTTCCTCTTCCAATTCTCCATTGAGAAATGCTGACTTCACATCTAGATGGTGTACCTCCCAACTTTGATTTGCAGCGAGTGCAAGAATGACTCGATTGGTGTCAAGTCTTGCAACCGGTGCAAAGACTTCTTCAAAGTCGATGCCTTGTCTTTGTACATAGCCTTTAGCAACCAATCTTGCTTTGTGCTTGACAACATCTCCATTAAAGTCTTTCTTCAATTTGAACACTCATTTTAGACCAATAGGTTTATGTCTTGGTGGAAGCTTGGTCAGACTCCATGTGTTATTTTTCTCAATGGATTTTAATTCGTTCTCCATTGCTTCGTATCAGCGGGCCTCGATCACAGCTTCTTGGTAACAAGTTGATTCTTCAGACACTACCATCATCACCTCATTCTCTTATTCTTCACCACCTACAACTTCCTCTGTGTTGGTGTAGATGTCAATGAGAGATCTTAGACGGACAGATGTGTTCGTCGATGGAGTAGATGGACTGGTCTCTCCAATCGCGGGGATCTCGGTTGCATGTGGTACCACATTTTTAACCCTAGTTTCTGCATTCTCCAAGTTTTCGAACTCGTCAGAATAAAATTGGTCCATCATCTGAAACTTCGTAATCTTCTTGTCGTCACTAACGGCTTCATTCCAAGCCCATTCAAGATTCTCTTGAAAAACAACATGTCTACTAATTTGTAGTTTTCCACGGCCTGGGTCATATAAACAATGAGCTTTGCATCCTTCTTCGACATCAAAATATACCACCGGTGAGCTTTGATCGTCGAGTTTCTTGAGGTGAGGGGTTGTGTTTTTTACATATGCCACACAACCAAAGAATCTCAAGTGTGCAAGATTTGGCTTTCTCCCCATCCAAGCTTCAAATGGTGTGCGTTCTCCAAGGGCCTTTGTTGAAAGACGATTTAACAAATAAACCACGTGTCTCACTGTCTCTCCCCAAAATCTTGCAGACACGTGCATGCTTTTGAGGAGTGATCTCGTCATCGCCATTACAGTGCGGTTACAACGCTCTACAACAACATTTTGTTGTGGTGAATATGGAGCGGTGAGGTGTCGTTCGATTCTTTCTTTTTTGCAAAATTGGGTGAACTCTGCAGATAAGAACTCACCACCTCGATCCATCCGGAGCGTTCTGATCTTGTACTCCATCTTGTTTTCCATTAAGAGTTTGAATTTCTTGAATGCTTCAAATGCGTCACTTTTTGCCTCCAACATATACAACCACATCCATCTCGTGGAATTGTCAACGATCAACAGAAAATACTTGTTTCCAGCAAGAGTACATGGTGAAGTCAGTACGCATATATCAACATGGAGGAGTTCTAACAGCTTCTCTGCTCTATATGTTGATTGACGTGGGAACGACAATCTGGCTTGTTTGGTAATCACGCACACTTCACATAACTTGTTCGGTTGAGTCACTAGTGGTACTCCAACTACCAATTTCTTCTCTCCCATGAGCTTCAAGTCATGAAAATTTACATGGCCAAGTCTCGTGTGCCATAACCATGTTGGATTTTCTAGGCTTGTTAGAAGGCAGAGTTGCTTGAGCATCTTCAAGGTTATCTTGTACAAGCAATTTTGAGTTCGCTTCACCGACATCAAAAGCTTCCCACTCCTGTCAGACACTTTCATGACATATCCTGTCATTTGCACATTGTTTCCATTTTCTGTCATTTGCACATTGTTTCCATTTTCTGTCATTTGCCCGAGGCTTATGATGTTACTACATAACCTTGGAATGTAATACACCTCTAGGAGAGCCTTATGATCACCGTTCTTGCACTCGAACACAACCGTTCCTCTTCCCATGATCTGAATGGTTGATCCATCGCCAAACTTCACCCTCCCAGTGAAGCTTTCATCTAATTCTTGGAACTTCTCATGATGACCAGTCATGTGGTTGCTAGCACCGTTGTTAAGATACCAAATGTCATTATTTTCTCCATTCTTGTCGTTGCAATACATCTCTGACAACAATCGCTCTTTGTTAAGTAGTATGGCATCCTCCTGATCACGTCTAGTTTGTGTCCCCTCCTGGGACACGACCATCATCAAAGTTGGTTCTTCTTCGACGACACAAGTTAGATGAGCTTCGTCGTCACGACCTTTTCCACGACACTCCGACGCATAATGTCCCATCTTGTTGCAAGTGAAACACTTAATGTGACTTTTGTCACGAGTGCCATTTCCAGTGTTGCTAGTGCCTCCCGCACTATTTTGACGCTCCGTGCCACGACCACGACCACTTCCTCGCCATCTTCCTCGGTCAGTACCATCGAATCCGCACCCTTTGTTCATCGAAGAGTTGTCACCACTATGTCCTTTTTGTCTAGCTTTCCATTCGGCATGGGTAAGTAGAAGTTGTCCATCGGTGTTGTTATTGTTTCCTCAGAGTCGTGCTGTTCGTTCCTCGTACGCCTTCATTTGTCCAATCGCCTCTTCAAACGGCATGGTTTTGAGATCTTGGAATTGCTCGATTCTGACGACAATGGGAAGATATTTGTCGGGGACGAAATCGAGGAGCTTATTGACCAATGATGAATCCTCAAGTGCAACTCCGAGGGTGGTGAACTTGCTTGCTAATCCGCTGATTTTTCCTGCGAACTCATCGATCGTCTCGGTTTCCTTCATCTGAAGAACATTAAACTCACTCTTCAAGGTTTAAACTCTCGCCATCTTCACCCTCTCACTGTCTAAGTACCTTGTCTTGAGACTATCCCATATTTCCTTTGCGGTCTTCTTCTTTGCGATTTGTAGAAGCACGTCTTCCTGGATGCATTGGAGAATGTATGCACGGGCCTTCTTGTCCTTCTTCAGATCCACTTCGGCTCCTCTCGCTTGCTCTATTGCTTCCCAAACTCCTTGGGCAACGAGGATTGCTTCTACCTTAATCGCCCACACAGTGTAGTTGTGTAAAGTTAACATCGGGTAGAGAATCGACATTCTGCCATTCTCCTTTGTTTGCTGCGAGACGCTTGCCATCTTCATTGGACGGTGGAATCTGCGATGAGAAGACAACCTGCTCTGATACCAAATGTTGATTTTAAAACAAATGATCTGTAAAAAATCTCACGCACTCTACTTGAAGAAAATAGATAAAACAAAGATAGATATTTTGTAAGATATATTGCCAAGAGGGAGAGAAAATAAATGGAACTTGTTATTTTCATTCAATTAATGAACTAATATTTATAGTCTAAAAAGGAGCAGAAAATTAGCAACCCACTAACTTAGTGCTTGCTGAAATTTTGGAGATAATTAAAAAAATAAATAACCAAAATAATAAATATAAAAAAAAACAAGCTTGAACTACTTCTTCCACCTATTTAGGAAGATCATGACAGATTAATAGCTCATAACTTTGTTGTCTAATAAGATAAAAAAGATTAAAAAAAAAGTGAGTAGAAATATAATATAATTTTGGAAAGCTGACTTGTCAGGCGCTTTTGCATGCATGTGTGGATTTTTGTTATTAGGCAGGCAGACGGTGCGCTGAAAATTTTTGGTTAGTTTTGTTGGAAATTTAGCATGTGACATGATGCTGAATATGTCCACCATCTTTTATTTGAACTTTTCTTTTTTTTTTAGGATGTCAAAGTACAACGAACTGGGTGGACAAGAGATGTAGATATTTTTATACAATGGCTTTCATCTATTCCCTTTTTTGGTGGTGGTTTCAGTGATGCTGCAATAGCTGAAGGGTTGGCTGAAACACCAATTGTATGCATTTTCTTGCTCTATGATGTTGTTAGTCTAAGAATTTTATGGTGTTTTATCCCTTCAACTTCTCATCTTCTTTTGTCTAAATATTTATATACTAAAGACCAGAGAATCCAAATCTTCTTTCTAGAAAACTGATGGTGTTCCAGATGGTTTGACTTTTGCTCTCTTCCCTCACCCTATCACGAATTTAACTCTTCAAATTGTAATCATGCAATGAGATATTTTTAACACAGAAGACAAGAGGTAACATAGAAGACACAGATTACTATTGTTTAATGTTAGTGGATCGTTCAGATGTTGACTTGGAGACACAAAGGGTAAATCTTGATTGAGGATTTTTTTTAAAAAACTATTATGGTGTGTAATTAACATAAAATGATACTTGATAGTTTTTATTTATGACAGACCTTTGTTGATGAGGTGATGGAATTTGTTGAGCTTACCCCACTCAATGTAGCTTTAGTTGGTTTTAGGTGAATTAGTGATATTTTAAGCAAGGATGTTGAGTTGAACTTGTGACTATTTGATAAAATTATATATATTATATTTTAGATTACATATATATATATGTGTAAAGTTTTGAAAATGATTATATATGTATGTAGAAAAGTTTTATTTATGTTTGAGTTTTTTTTTTTGAAAAGGAGACAAGCTTCTTTATTATTAATAAACTCAATGTAAAAGAGAGCTATACAATGAGAATAATAGGGAAGCCAAGAAAAAGGGGGAGAGAGAGGGATAGATAGGATCAGTAGGTGCACCTGGACATCTCAGCTAGGTTGACACTCCCATAGCACCCTCTTCATATCCAAAATACAAAGAAAAGACCAAAGTACAAGAACAATTCTAAGGTCATGAAAAAATCAAAGTAACAACCAAAATAACAACAGAATCTACCTATGGTAGACAAAAGCAAGGCTGAAAAGTAAAAACATAATGGCAGAAATACATATAAAACTCATCCAAACTACAGAAGCACTAATTCTAAACAGGAAATCAGGAGAAACTACATTGAAACTCATCCGATGAAGGCGGTCCAATTGAGGCAGATGTCTTGAATGGAGTAATCTTTGAATTCTGCATTTGAAGAACACCAAGCTGCTGCGTTTCTTTTAGAAATCTCTACGATGTCAACCCAATTCCTTTTTTTTTTATCATGGAAGATGCGTTGGTTACGTTCAAACCAAATCTCAACTAGATTCGCTTTTATCAAATTAACCCAAATTAGAAAAGGTTTTTTTTTATAAATAAGGTCCCCTCAGTAATTGGTGCACATTGGCGCTAAACGAACCATCAAAGACCCAAACTGATTTGAGCATAGAAAATATTTTAAACCAACAATTTGATGAGAAGGGACAGAAAATGAATAAGTGAATTAATAGCTCACTGTTTTCCAACCAAAGGTGGACACACTGAAGGAAGCAAACACGTATTGGGAAGGTTCCTTTGCATAGTCTCGAAACAGTTTAGAGTACCCACTGCCATAATCCAAACCAAGACGTTCATTCTCCTTGGACAGCTGGTTTTCCAAAGTACTTTAAGGTAATCTTTTTCCAAAGGTGAAGAGGGAGAAAGGTGCTTTGAAAGGGACTTAACTGAAAAATGGCCTGAGGATTCTAATGACCGAACTCTTTTGTCGTCCAAGTCCGTTAGACCTTTATGAGATATGAGTGTTAAAAGACATTGGAAATCTTGGATTTCTTCATCTTTTAACAATCTTTGAAATACTAATGACCAAGATTTAGTGACAAAATCCTAGAGGGTAGCAACTAAATCATTGGGCTGCTGAGCTAATCTGAAAAGATGTGAAAACTGAGATTTAAGAGGTAGATCACCTATCCACGAATCTATCCAGAAAGCTACTTTCCTTTCGTTCCCTATTTTGAAAGTTGCCAACTCAACCACCTTATCCCATTCTCTAGAGATACTGATCCATGGGCTTCTAAGACTGTTTCCTGATTTGTTTAGAGTCTGCCAATCAAAATTTTTTGTAGCCATGTATACTTTTAATTACTTGACGCCACAACGCGGAGTCTTCTTTCAAAAACCTTAAACCCCATTTAGCAAGGAGGGCCTTGTTTTTATTTTTTAAACCGTCCAAACCTAGCCCCCGTCTAATTGAGAATGCTTGACCTTTTTCCATGAAGCCAAATGATTAATCTTGCTAACCAAATTCCCCTTCCAAAAATAATTTCAAATTAGCTTTTCAAAATCAGAAATTACCTTTTTCAGAATGGCAAAGATGGTGAGATAGTAAGTAGGGATGCTGGCCAAAACAGAGCTGCAAAGAATTTGTCTTCCACCTCTTGAAATATTGAATCTTTTCCAGCTATCTAGTTTTTTGTAAATTTTGTCTACAACTGGTTGCCAAAACAATTTCTGCCTAGGATATCCTCCCAAAGGAAGATCCATGTACAAAAATGGAAGTTTTTCCATTTTACAGCCCAATTTTCAAGCCATGCGAGAAAGGTCATCTTCCCCCAAATTTATTCCGCTTAATGTTGATTTTTTTCCAATTCACTTTTAGCCCAAACACCATTCAAACAGATTAATGGTCTCCTTGAGCCTAATTAGCATGTTTTCATCATATTTGCAGAACAAAATGGTATCATCGGCATACTGAAGTAAGGGGATATGAATTCTGTCTTTTCCCACAAAAAAACCTTCAAAGTGACCATTCAAATGCAGGTTATTTATTAAACCTACTAGCAGAAAGAGGAAAGAGGAAAGAGGGTCACCTTGACGAATTCCCCTTGAAGCCACTATCCTTCCTCTCGGTTTACCATTGATGAATATGGAGAACTTGGTATTTTTTATACAGCCCATAATCCAATAAATCCATTTTGGGCTAAACTTCTTGCAGTGCAAAACCTTTTCAAGGAAGCCCCAATCCACCCTATCAAAGGCCTGTTCAAGGTCTAGTTTCAAAATCCACCATTTTTTCTTTTTGGCTCGATAATCTTCTACAACTTCGTTAGCTATAAGAATGGGGTCTAAAATTTGTCTACCTTAAATTAATGTGCTTTGAAAAGGGTTGATTATTGAATCCATTACCCCTTTAAGCCTACCTGCTAGCACCTTGGCAACGACCTTGTAAGTGATGTGAGACTAATGGGTCTAAAGTCTCTAACATGAATTGCATCTTCTTTCTTCTGAATTAAGCAAATGAAGTTTTCTTGAATGCAAGCATTGAGCTTACCATTTCTGTTGAAATCTTCAAACAATCTCATCAAACCTTCTTTTAGAACTGGCCAGTGTTTCATTAAAAATTTTATAGTAAAACCATCTGGTCCGGGTGCTTTATTGCCTCATAATGCTTTAATTGCCTTGAAAATCTCCACCTCAGAGAAGCTGTTGACTGGTGAAATTTTTTGAGAAACAGAGACACAAGGTCAACCTGCCATAAAAGGAAGGTATTTGACTCCTGGAATTTTTTTATACAAGTCTTCATAGAACCCCAATATAACCCTTTCGAGTTTTGAAACAGTATTTGATGAATATTGTTGTTTATATATATTTATGGAACTGTTGTTGGACCACTATACAAGGACTATGAGAGCACAATACAAGAACAAAAATATAATTGAATTACAATTTTTTTAAAAAAATTTAAAACAAGTAAATTCTTGGCGTTTTTAAAAGGAAAATTGCATCAGATATGACAAAAATATTTAGAAAAAAATAACACATGACATCTATTTTTTGCATTGTGAATATGGAAAAATTAGTGATATTAGAATGCTATCAGACGACTATCAGAGGGTTATCGGATTTTAAATTTACTACTTTTGCAATTTAGAAAATGTAGTGACATTGACCCTATTATCATAATTTTTTTTTGCTATTTTTGCAAGTGCTCCTTTTTAAAATATCATTAACATGTACATTCTTAACAGTTTTTAATGTCATAAACAATCAATTTCTTGACAATTTTTCTGTATCAAGTAAAAAACATTTCTTGACGGTTATTAAATGTCATGAACACTCATTACTCTTCATGGTTTTTAAATATCATGACATTTGTATAGTTGACGTTTATAAAACGTCAACGTTCACTATTCTTGATGTTTATTAACCGTAAAGAACTTTGAATTTCTTGACGTTGGCTTTAATGACTGTTTTAAAATTGTCAAGAATAATAAGCCTTGACAGTTAAAAAAACGTCAAGAGATCGAGTCTATTTTTGTAGTAGGCTCTTTACTAAATTAATGATGGCTGTGAAGTAAATTGACAGGCGTAAAACCATTGTCAACTCCTACTCTATTTGGGACATTTACCCAATCACATCTAAAAAGAGGAATTTGATGTACATAATAGTCTAACAAAATAATCTGGGTTAGCACACCATAACAAGAAACCATGTCAACAATTTAAGCTTCATCTCTAGAACTTGATGTGCATTATAATGTGTTTGCTTGAAGAGATACACCACTGTATTGTGTTGATCTTTCAGTAATCGTGACATGAAATCTTTGACCATTAACAATAAAACCAGTGAAAGATACTGCAGATTTTCTAGGTCAATTTGCAAGCCACTTTACTAACTTTGATTCATTAATGTGATCAGAAGAGGGAACTATTAGCGGTTAACTTTTACTCTGAGTTCCAAAATTTTAACATCTAATCCAAACATGATAAAATACAACAATGTTCCAAGATCTATTACGTATACACAATGAGAATGAAAGATTTGAACCGCTGACTTCTTGGTTGACCAAGAGTATTTGTTAACTAAGTTGAACTATATTCATATTGGGACAAAGATCTAAAAATTATAAAAACTTGACCATATTCTTTGACATCAAGTTTGTGATGGCTGTCAGCACAAAGCCGTCAATGTTATTATCAAGGAGTTTCGCAACAATTCAACATTTTGGGAGGAAAGATTGTTCTTTACAGTGTACTGGGGTAGATGCGAAATAAGAGTGTTTAGAGGGTGGACGAGGGGAACTTTTGATGTTTGATCCCTGGTTTGTTTTCATGTTTCTCTTTGAACTTCGGTTTTGATGGACTTTGGTAACACTACAGGAAAAAATTTATCTCCTGACACACAAAATCGTCAAAAGATGAATGAAAAAGCGTCGAAAAAGGATCTCCTGACGCATAAACGCTTGTCGGGATCGGAGTCGAACTAAATGTGTCTGGAGTGGATCTCCCGACGCACAAGATTACTGAATGGGAAGATGTGTGTAGGATATCCTGACGCTTAATCTTGTGCGTCGAGAGATCCTATATATATATTTTTAAAAAATATATCGTTCATTATTAAATGGAAGGTATTATATATACAGGAAAAGCCTTAACCAAAAAAAAAAAAAAAAAAAAGAAAAAAAATTCTGAATTAGTATTACTTTAAAAAAATTTATTCAAATTTAAAAATTGCAAATACTGAACCGTTCTTACCATTTTTACCCTGTAAGTTCAAGCATAACAGAGCAAAACAGAAACCAAAATACAGATTCATCATAAAATCATAAAATAAAGAATAAACAATACAAAGATATATGAGAAATAAACAAACAAATAAATCTACCCACCTGATTAGCCGTCACAGTTTGCCACGACCAGTGACCACTACGACATCCCTAACTGTAGCACGTGGTGTCCTCTTTCTCTTCTTCTCATATCTATGAAGAAAGAGAGATCAAAAGAAAAAAACAAAGGTAAAAAGGGGAAGAAGAAGGAAGAAGAGAAAAAAAGAAGAAAAGACAAGAGAAGGAGAAGGGAAAGGAAGAAGAGAAGAAAAGAAGAAAAAGAAAAAAGAAGGGAAAGAGACGTCCGAGGAAAAAGGAGAAGAAAAGAAAGAAGGGAGAGAGAATATTTGACGGTCTTGGGATTTTAAAGGGGACTTTCGACGCCATGAGGCATGAGGTTGGGAGAAGTTTAAATTTTTTTAAAAAATTAAACTTTTTCCGACGCCATGCATAACGGCTTCGAGAGAAGTTTAAATTTTTTTATTACATTATCTTATATCGACATCGCCTTATGTCGAGTCGGGATTGTCAAATTTTCTGATGGAGCTTCTACGACGTCAGAAGAGCTTTTTCTCCCGACGTCTTTTATCCTGACGTCCGTGTTGTGTATCGAAAAATATATATTTACTTGTAGTGTAATTACCTATAGACATTTGTTGCATGGTTAAAATCCCATTTTGTAAATATATATATATTTTCTCAATGAAGTAGTTTGAAATTATTGGGAGAACAAAATAGGTAAAAAACAAAACCTTACTCAATGCAAGGTGTACAAATATCAAAATTATTGTTCTATAACTTTTAACTCCTTACTCCTTACGCATTGGACTATTTTGTCGCTCCTTCGTTTCACCAACTCTCTAAACTAAAATTCCATCAAATCTTTTCCAAAAACACCATTAATTTTTTTTTATACTCGTGAGTGTTCGAACCAACTTTCAAAAACTCCTTTAATGAGCTATCATTTTTCAACATGAAATCCATGTTTAACAGAAAATTATTGAAGGATTAGGAAAAGGGAATTAAAAATTTAGACTCAAAGAAATCTAAAACTAGCAATATAATCCATTGATTTGACATGAGATCAATCGAAGAGTCAGAAACAGAAAGATGAAAGAGAGAGAATGATATCTAACCATAGTACTAAAGAGAAAACTTAATTACAGTAGGGTACAATCTTCCATAGTTGGTTTTCTCCTTCATTCCATTTCCACAGACCAACGGGGGTGCCATCATGAACTCCACCGTAATCTTTGTTCCCACGAAAGGCATCAACAATCAATCGAACATTATTCACCATTCTTATGGTTATGTATCCTCCCTCAAGTTCCTTGCTCTCTGTCCACAATACAGACCCATCCACATCATTTGGATCGAAGCGTGTCAACCGAACCTGCATTTTACTTTTGATATCATTCCTCAGTCGGTTTTAATTTCAATCAGTCACTTTGAAATTGAAATATCATCTTCGCAATGTGAATATTTAATGTCTATGCATCTTTAGAAAAGTGTGAGGAGTTGTAGAATCTAATCCAATTTAGAATCAAGTATGCATCTTTTGAAAAGAAAAGCTCAAATACTAATGATATATTTTTTTAAAAAAATATTTTTACAAATAGATAGTATAATTGATTTGTCATATAAATTTATAAGATTTATGTTTTAACCCATGAGGATTTCAATAGAAAATCCAAAATACTATATTACATTTTTAATTCTATAACTTCACAAACCAACAAGGATTATTAAATCCTCATCCTTATAGTTACTATATTAAAAAGTGGGAGGTGAAATAATCATTTTTTTTTCCTTCTTTGTCTCTTCATAATCAAACATGAATTGGTAGGTTATTATATTTTATATTCTAATGACCTATTTCTCAAAAAAAAAAAAAAAACAATTTTATCTCAAAAAGTACTGGTCAAGAGAAGAATCATTTTTTAAAACTATTTTACCCATTTGGTTAAAATCTTAAACTAAACTATTATTTGTTTTTAGACCTAAGTTATCGTTGTTATTAAAAAAGGATTGATGTGTTGATAATTAGAAGCAAAAGAGAATCCATCATCCACCTACTAAATGAAACCTTTTTTATTTTAAAAAATACTTATTACACACAAAAATTAAAATGATTTATTATTTGATCCATACAAAAATAAAATAAAATAAACATAAATTATTTATTTTCTGGTATTTAAAAATAAAATAAACATTAGGTTTTACCTCATTATTTCAAATATTACATTTCCAGAATTTATGAATTAATATTTAATTGTTAGATATAAAGATGTATGTAACTTCTACCTTTGACAATTATATAAAAAACTTATTTTTACAAACACATAATATTCAATTCTATTTAGGTTAATTTTTTTTTTTTTTTTGCAAGAAATTGTTATAGATATAAAAAGCTGAAATTCTTCACAAAATACAACAAAAGAAAAAAAAAAGAAAAAAATTTGGGAAATAGAACTTAATGAATTTTGCTATTAATTAAAAAAATTCTCTTTTCTTTCATTCTCTTTCTTTTTTAACTCGTTAACTTCTATTAGATGGATGATTAAAACATAAAAAATTGCACAAAAATATTTAGAAAAGAAACAACGTATATCACATTTTTTTACATATTGCGAATATGACAAATATAACAACTAATTAGACGACAAAAAAATTTAGAAAAAAACAACCAATAACACCTTTTTCTTTTTGCATATTGAGAATATGAGGTTTCGACTATTAGACTGATATCAAAGGGCTATCGAAAGATTATGAGAGAGTTATCGACTTTTAAATTTGTTATTTTTTCAATTTAGAAAATGTAATGACATGAGCTTATTATCATAAATATTTTTGCTATTTTTTTAAATGCACCTTCACAAATTATTGGATTGTGTAATTTAACATTTTTTTACTCTTACTTGTAGGCAAACAAGGAACAATGAAAACGATACAAGGTCAATTTTTTGAAATCAAAATTACATTCTACAAATATTAATAGAAGGTGAATTTTTGTAAAAAATGTTACAAAATATTAAAGGTGGTATGGTTTTTACGTTTATTCGATGTTGTACTCTTTTATATAATGATTAACATAATTAACTGCTCACTTTGATAAAAAAAAATTGAAAGAGTTGAAAATGGTTGTTATATATATATTTTAAAATTTTAAAAAATGATATTTAAACATACATGCAGGCTACATGCAGCCAACGTTAAAGACTATTAAAGATTTATGGTTTACGTAGAAAAGCATTTCCAATCCACCAAAATCATTTTCTGAGATAAGGAAATCATATATTTATACTATCACGAGCGAAACTCCAATTTCCAGATGAACTCCAACGTCAAAAAGTAGCACTAAAATCAGAGGAAATTTTTTTACCGGATCAGCTTCAAATGAATGTCTCATCGCCTGACCGGTGGCCTTGTTCACCAGAGCAAAGCAGGGATTTCCTTCCTCATCCCTAATCTTTGTACTGTATTTCTCATCTTTGAACCAGTGCTGAAAGGTTCACGATTCACCAACACCATTAAAATATCGAATTGTAAGGAAGAAATTTAAAAACCGAATACTCTAATTATAAATTAAAGCGAAAAAAGAAAGCGATCGAGGAATGGATCGATTATACTTGAGCGGGATCGTCTGGATCGGAAGGAACAAGGACGACCTTGCCGTCGCGGATGGCAAGAGAGTAATTAGGGTTTGCTTTGGTGTAGACCTTGACCGTTGGTGTTTTGTTGGAGAAGGGAGAATCGGACTGTTGAGAGTATTGATGAATAGTAGTGGGAGAGTGTGGAGTGTGAGTGTAGTGATGAGTGTGGTGGTGCATGTGGTGAACCAGTGGCGGGGGTGGATCGGAGTATGGCGCCCTGTGTCCTGGTGGAGGATAGTGAGGTTGGCTGTCTTCAAGGTCGTCGAAGGCCATTTTTTGGGATGTATAGGGTTGTGAGGAGGAGGGGGTGAAGTGAAGGATTGGTCGTGAATTTAAATGACAAAAATAAACAATGAGGAGGCAACACGTGTCATCTTTTCCTGCAAGCTTTTGGGATTCCAGCATTTAGTGTTTTGTAGAAACAAAATTTTTTGTTGCAATTTCGGGACTACCAAAATCTCGAATGCTGATGTGAGTGAATACACAAATATCTATACACAATATTAAAAACATATATCGTTTTTTGAAACAAAGTTTAAATCTTGAGATATTTAAAAGTTCGAATTCTATTTATTTAACTCATTGAATCCCCTCAAGTTTGTTTCTTTGGTGTAAGAGAATAAGAGATGAGACTTTCGTTCATTTAAACTTTAGAGTAAATCTTAAATGCTACCAAGACAGGTGGTATTTTTTGTTTGCAGTCCGGTGCTCATTGATTGGTCCATTTGTTATTATTTTTTTTAATATGAATAGTGACAAATATAGTAATTAGATTTAAAATAGTTAAGTATATAACAACATTTTAATTTTTTTTCTTTTTTTAGATTTTTAAGTGAAGAGATAATTCAAAATTATTTTGGTAACACTACAAGAAAAGGGGTATCTCCTGACGCACAAAATCGTCGAGAGATAAACGAAAAAGTGTCAAGAAAGGATCTTTTGATACATAAACGCTCATCGGGATCGGAGTCTTGGGAGTGGATCTCCCGAGGCACAAGATTACGACTTCAGGAGATGTGTGTAGAATATCCCAACGCTTAATCTTGTGCGTCGAGAGATCCTATGTATTTTTTAAAAATATATTATTAAATGGAAAGTATTATGTATATAGGAAGAGCCTTACCAAAAAAAAAAACAAAAAAAAAAAAAAACAAAAATTATGAATTGGTATTGCTTTCAAAAAATTTACTAAGTTAAAATTGCAAAAATTGAACTGTCCTTACCATTTTTACCCTATAAGCTGAAGCATAACAGAACAAAACAGGAACCAAAATGCAGATTCATCATAAAATCATAAAATAAAGAACAAAAAATACAAAGTTAAATGAGAAATAAACAAACAAATAAATCTACCCTTGGTTAGCCGCCGCAGTTTGCCACAATCGGTGACCACTACGACATCCCTATTGGTAGCACACAGTGTCGTCCTCTTTCTCTTCTTCTCATATCAAATGGGATCATTCAGGAGCAAGATCAAGCTTCTGTCATCACGGAAAGCATCCTTAAGCAATTGATGGAATCTCCTAAAGGCGAGATCATCATTAGAGAAAATCCTTTGTTCGACAACTCTACTCCTACTTTTGATCTATCAGAGCAAGAATCAGACCTTGAAGTAATGTCTGTCATGATGGCTGATGTAATTGTTGAGGCAGCCATGACGGAGATGGAGAGGAAAATAAATTTCCTAATGAAAGCTGTCGATGAGCGAGAACATGAAATTACTGCCTTGAAAGACCAAATGAAAGCTTGTGAAACTACTTAATCGAGCAAAACTCCTGCTGTTAAAGCTAACGATAAAGGAAAAATGTATTGCAGGAAAATCCAACGCAACAGTCCATCTCTGTCACCTCCCTGTCAATCCAACAACTGCAAGATATGATCACATGCTCCATAAGAGCTCAGTATGGAGGACCAACCAGGCTTAAGCCCATAAAGCCCACCAAAGAACTTTATAAATAGAGGAGTTCTCCTCATTTGTAAGGGTTGAAATTTTTTTACTCCAAAAGGTCTAGAGAGAATTCTCCCAAGAGCTAGAAGACTCTCTAACTCCTGAAGTCGACCGTCCTCGAAGATTGAAGCTCACTTGAAGATACAAACTTTCTTCCAAGACTCCAACTTCAAGAACATCACATGCTCCGCTTCCTCCAAATCAAGCGTAGACGTTCAACCGAGAGAGAATCAGAGGATCAAATTCTAGAGATCGAAGCACATCGCATCAAATCAAATCAATAAAACTACAACATCAACTTAAGTTCAACTCCACAAATCAAATTTATTCAAAAAGCTCGTGCAAACAAAGTCAAAGAGAGAAGCACACCCTAATGTGATGTCTGTCATGATGGCAGATGCAAACTTGTGAAACTGTTGAATCGAGTCAAACACCCGTTGTCAAAGCTGGTGACAAAGGGAAGAATGTGATGCAAGAAAATCAACCACAACAACAATCGACTTCTATGGCTTCCCTCTCAGTTCAGCAATTACAAGATATGATCACGAACTCCATCAAAGCTCAGTGTGGAGGCTCATCTCATACTTCTTTCATGTACTCTAAGTCGTACACCAAAAAATTGATAACTTGAGAATGTCTCTTGGGTACCAGCTTCCAAAATTCCAGCAGTTCGATGGAAAGGGCAATCCAAAACAGCACATCGTCCACTTCGTTGAAACATGCAAGAATGCAGGATCAAGAGGAGATCAACTAGTCAGACAGTTTGTTCAAAGCTTGAAAGAAAATGTTTTTTTGGTGGTATACTGATCTGAAGCCAGAAAGCATTGACAGTTGGAAACAACTAGAAAAGGAGTTCCTTAACCACTTCTACAACATCAGGCACACTGTAAGCAGGATGAAGCTTACAAACATGAAACAAAGAAAGGAAGAGCCAATCATCAACTACATCAATCGATGGAGAGCTCTAAGTGTTGACTGTAAAGATTGGCTCACTGAATTGTCGGAGGTAGAAATGTACATCTAAGGCATGCATTGAGGACTCCTTTACATTTTGCATGAAATAAAGCCCAGAACATTTGAAGAACTGGCAACTTGGGCTCGTGATATGGAGTTGAGCATCACCAATAGAGGAACTAAATATTGTCAAGTTCCTGAAGTAAAGAAAGACAAGAAAGGGATGAAGGGTGCCGAAAAGATAGTGAAAAGCACCGTGAAAGAATCTATGGTCATAAACACGACCCCGCTGAAGTTCTCAAAAAGAAAGGAAGCGAGAACTGAGAAGAAGGATGATGAAAGCGAGAGGTGACATATGACTTTAAAAGAAAGATAAGAAAAGGTTTACCCATTTCCTGATTCAGATATCCCAGACATGCTACAACAACTACTGGAGAAGCAGTTGATCCAGCTGTCAGAATGGAAGTGACTTGAGCAAGCAAGAAAGGTAGATGATCCCAACTACTAAAAGTATCATTGGGTCATCAGTCACCTAGTAGAGAAATATTTTGTGTTGAAGGAGCTAATTCTAAGGTTAGCTTGCGAGAAAAAGATCGAGCTAGATTTGGAGGAAATACCTCAAACAAACCATGCTGCAGTGACGATAATGTCAGAGGCTTCTTTGTCAAGTTTGATTTTTGAGCAAAGGGAAAGCTTTGTCCAGTTCGGGACCTTTGAGCTTGTAGTTGTCCAATTCTATCAGGAAGTCTCATATGAGGATCTTCAAGGAGAGGAAAGACTGATCGAAGAAGACGATGAAGGGTGGATAGTTGTGACCTTCCTAAAGAAAAGAAAGTCGACTCCGACCCAAAAAGAGTCCCGCTCCTACCAAAATTATAGGAAAGGGAATAAGGCTCAAAAGAATAAGAAAAAGAAGAAGACTCAGAAGCTAAAGCTCATGCACGAAGAAGACATGGATTTCTCTCGACCTCAGCGCTTACTAACCTTGGCAGACTTCCTTTCAAAAAGCTTCATTTGTGATCATCAGGATGAAGACCTAGAAGTCGTTGCGTGTCATGCTATCAGCACAACGGAGGAAGAAAGAATCCCTCCAAGATCGCTAGAAGAGGAGGGAGTGTTAAAAGACCAACCGAGATTCAATGTGGAGGATCTGTTATCACTTCCTCAAGAGACCAAAACCATCCTTATTGATGCATTGTTAAATTCAAGAGAATCAAGTTCGAGTACGTTGACTGCTACATATGAGAGTGCTCCTTATTGCATGTCTATAGACTTCTCATATCAGGATTTGCTATTGGGATCTAAGCTTTATAATAGACCTTTGTATGTTTCTGGATACGTTCAAGAACAGAGAGTGGATCAGATTCTCATCGATAACGGATTAGTTGTTAACATAATGCCAAAGTCGACTATGAGGCAATTAGGCATCTTGATGGACGAGCTCTCAGATGGCAAGCTGGTAATTCAAGGTTTCAACCAGGGCAGCCAAAGAGCAATAGGCATGATACGGTTAGAACTCACAATTTGCGACTTAAAAGCCAGTGCATTGTTTCATGTCATAGACTCTAGGACCACTTACAAGTTGTTACTAAGTAGTCCTTGGATTCATGAAAATGGAGTAGTAACTTCAACACTGCATCAGTGCTTCAAATTTTATCAAGACGGTGTAAAGAAGGTTAAAGCCGACTCTAACCTGTTCTTAGAGGTCGAGTCTCACTTCGTAGATGCAAAGTTTTATTTGAAGAATGATAATATCTCAGAAGCTTTGCCTGTAGAAATTCCTCTTATAAAAGAAGAAGATAATCCACAGCTAAACTCACTTGTAAGCAGGAAACCACATGAAAGTACATGAACCTTTAACTCTGGAAAGGGTGAAGCGTACACTGGCAGTACAAAGAGTATGATCTTGAAGGACGAAAAGGCTTCAAACCCATCAGTTTTGCACTATGTCCCTCTATCGAGGTGCAAGAAAGACGAGTCTCCAAAAGGCTTGAAGGTTAGTGACATCAAAGTCTTAAAAGAAAGCTTCACTACACCACTAACTAAGATAACGAAGCAGGAGATAAAGATAGACATAATAGAAACAAACTGGCCCCAAAAGGCAAATGAAAGACAGATTCGACCCCAAGGCTTACAAATTAATGGCAAAAGCAGGTTATGACTTCACAGCTCACACCAAATTCAAAAACTTGAAAATTCATGACCTACATGAGCTCTCCTCAACTCAAAAAAGGCTTTTACGGAAAAGACATGCTATACCTGTGTTGAGAAAAAGACTCGAATACAAGTCACCAGAGTCGATCCATATAACTAGAAAGGAGAAGGAAAAAGTGGTTGACAATAAATGTATAACTTTAAAGAAGGTTGACATTACGAAAAAAAAATGAAGCGATAATCAGAGAACTTCAGCATTTGGCCGAATTAAACCACATGTTTGCACACTCCCTAGTATTTGAAAGACTAAGCATGGCAGAGGCAGAAAGAGAAAGTCACCAGTCAGCGCCGAGCCTTGAACGATGTTCGGCCTTTCTAAGGCTAACTATGACCTCTATAAAGGAGAAAAACACATGTCAGGCCTCGATGGTTACAAAACCATCAGCCTTTGAAAGGTTAGGTGTGTCTAAAAAGAAAAATGTACAAGCACCCCATGCTCCAATTTTTAATCGTCTTGGGGATGGAGGCTCACATGTCAACATTGGTTTCAACATAGATGCAAAGAAAAAGGAACCCACATCTTGCAGGTTAGTTTGACACCGAATTAAGCATACAGGCGTCGAGAATTGTCATGGTAAGGAGTTTCCTTGCGAGAGAAAATGAGAGGGAGAAATTCATAGCAATGTTCCTTCTCGAATGAAAAGAAAAACCTTTGTTACTCTCAATACAAGTCAAGGTTTGTTGAAAGTGAAAAGGCATAATGTTATACTAACTAATTCTGAAAAGGAAAAAGCTCAGAACAAGGAGAAGGTGAAACCTCATGTCATCACATCACCATTATTGAAGAATCAGAGATTGAAACTCCAGAAGAAGACGAGGAAAATGTCCCATAGAGTTTAGAGGATGGTGGCCAATCTACCGTAGATGAGCTAAAAGAGGTGAACCTTGGTACAATAAAGGAACCATGCCCAACTTTCATTAGTGCATCTCTCTCTAATGTGGAGGCGGATAAGTACATGATTTTTGCTCACCGAATACATGGACATCTTTGTTTGGTCGTACAGGAAAATGCCAGGACTTGATCCAAAGTAAAAGTTTATCATCTCGTAATTAAACCAAGGTATCAGTCGATTAAACAAGTACAACGACATTTTCAACGGAAGCTTATTCCTCCAAATCAAGCGTAAACATTTAACCTAGAGAGAATCAGATGATCAAATTATAGAGACCAAACCACATGGCATCATATCAATAAAACTACATCATCCACTTAAGTTCAACCCCACGAATCAAATTTCTTCGAAAATCACAACAATCCCAACATAAATTTATTACTTAGAAGAAAAAAACCAATATAAAAAATTCATTTTCCTTGTCTCTTATTTTAAAATAAAATTATGAAAATAGAAATGAGAACCAAACCTGAAATCATAAAGCATTTATAGGTTTGGATAGATTGGTGATGAACCGACAAAAAGTAGACAAACCAAATCCAAGAATGAAAACAAAATTAGATCGACCATTGAGTAAATTAAAAGAATGAAAAAATAAAAATTTTAAAATTAATTAAAAAAAAAAGAGAAATGTCTAATGTAAAACAAGTAAAGAAATAGAAAAAAATGGAGGAAAATCAAATCTCTTTGTTCCTTCTACGTATTGAAAATTTCAATCATACTCATAATCAAACAAGGTTACATATTAGAAGTGAAATTTCCAATTAATATTGATCTACTTTATGACTTAAGAATAACCGATTGTAAAAGTTCCAAAATTTTCACTCACCTTGTCTCCTTGTTGGTTCTTTATTTACTTCTTTTTATATTTCTTTTTCTTCTTTTTTTTCTTTGGTTCTTAAATTTTTTCTTTTTTACATTTATCTATTATGATGTTTTTCATATTAAACAACTAATTGTTTAGATGTACGACAAACACGTGACCAATGTCCAGTCATATGTACCACATCGATAGTGTACTTCTTCATCACTTTTTGAATTCTTATTTTTGTGGAGTTTTTCTTTTATGATCAACATTTCATGTGATTCTTTTGAAATGTGGATTATTATAAGAATGACCACCACGAAAATAATAATTATTTATTCCTCCACCTCGACCACACTCTGTCCACGATTAAAATTCACAACATTCGCTTCGGAGAATGGTGTTGTTTCAGTTGGCTGCAAATTCATAATTTATGTATTTTGCACATCTCATCTATTATGTACGACAACAAGAACACATGAGATGAGCTGGTAAGTGTTCCGGACATATCAACGTCATCACAAAAGATCAAGAAAACCTTTTTGATCTTATCGAGGAGTTACCTGATGAGTCTTCAAAGCGAACCTGCCTTCTCAAGCTCAGACAA
This sequence comes from Cucumis hystrix, assembly GCA_025688845.1. Taxonomy (NCBI): domain Eukaryota; kingdom Viridiplantae; phylum Streptophyta; class Magnoliopsida; order Cucurbitales; family Cucurbitaceae; genus Cucumis; species Cucumis hystrix. The sequence goes on along the minus strand of CM046890.1, from coordinate 12,472,932 downwards.
AGCATTGAGGAACAGAACCCTCAGAAGACAATTCAAAGCCCTATCATGTATTCGTTTCAAAGCCCTATCATGTATCATGGCCGAAAATTCTCAAAACTTTACTACTAGTAGAACACTTGATATGAACTCTTCTTTGTCTTGTGATAACTCTGTTAAAGAGAAAGTGAATATACTTATTAAAATGTTTACTTCTTTTGTGAAAGGAGAGGTACCCAAAGTAGTTTCATGTGGAGTATGTGGCTTGCTTGGCCACCATAATGACCAATGCCTGAGATAAAAGAGGTAAGTGCCTTGGGAGGATATAGAAGGAATGATTCACAGAGTAATGCTTACAACTCTGGATGGAGGGACGATCCAAGTCTTAGATAGGGTCCACAAGAACCCAAACATAGCAACACTCCTTCACCATCATCATCAAAAGGTACGTACTTAGAAGAGATAGTTTCCAAGTTAGCTTTTAGCTCAAATAGCTTTAAAAATGATTTTGAGAAGAATCTAGCTAAATTGAGTGATTATACCGTTAGTTCAACCGGAGACATTAAAAATGATGTGCAAAACATGAAATCATCTATCTCAGAGTTAGGAAACAAGTTAGACCAATTGGCAATCCAATTTCTTAAAACGGAGGGGAAAGGCAAACTTCCCGCTCAACCAAATCATGCTAATGTAAGTGTCATCACCTTGAGAAGTGGTAAGGTTTTAAATGAAAATGATGATGTTCCTTTACCTCATTCTGACCCTAACTGGAAAAAAAGTGATTCAAATAACAAAGAAGAAAACAAGATACATACTAACTCTTCTCTTTCTAATGCTTCTTCTTCTAACAATGATTCAAACAACTATATTGATAATCATCCACCTCCTTTTCCTTCTAGGTTATCTCAACCAAGGAAAGAACTCAAGAATGATGAAGAACTCCTTGAAGTTTTCAAGAAGGTAGAAGTGAACCTACCCCTCTTAACGGCAATCAAAAGCATACCAAGGTACACAAAATTTCTTAAGGAGTTATGCTTTAACAAGAGGAGAAGTAGAAGCCAAGAAAAGGTAACGGTTAGTAAAAATGTCTCTTCACTCATAAAGAAGAATCTTCCGGAAAAATGTGTTGATCCGGGTATGTTTTCACTTCCTTGCACTATAGGAAATAGAGACATATCTAGTGCCATGCTTGATTTAGGTGCTTCCATTAATGTCATGCCACTTAGTGTTTTCAAAGACCTAGGATTGAATGGACTTGAAAGGACTAGCATTTGTATTCAACTTGCCGATAGATCTTTTATTTCGCCATTAGGGGTTGTAGAAGATGTCCTAGTTAAGGTAGGAAATCTAATATTCCCCGCTGATTTTTACATAATTGAAATGAACAATGAATTTGCACGTACATCTCCTACCATACTTTTAGGAAGACCATTTTTGAAAACCGCTAAAGCCATAATTAATGTTGATAAACGTCTTCTTAGTGTTGAGTTTGATGGTGATGTTGTGTCTTTCAATATTTTTGATGATATAAAGTCCTCTAATGATCATGTTTCATTGTGTGCACTTGATACTTTAGAATCATTAGAAACATTAAAAGAGCATGATAAACCCAATGAGCTTATAGACCAAGCAACTTTAGAATATGTTGATAATGAATTTTTTAAAGAGAAACCTAATGATGATGATCTTTCAATCTTCCTAGACTTTGTTACTAGTATAAATGATGAGCATGCTTTAGTTGCAACACATAAACAACATGCTTTAGGTAATAATTTTGCATCTAGTAAAGAACTTGATCTAGGAAGAGACATTGAGGATGAAGATGAAGAAACTTTGAAAGACATAGGCATTGATAATGAACAAGACCCAAGCATCCACATAAGAAAATTAAAAAAGAACGATTTAGAAAATGATCCTTGTGAAGTCTATTTGCATAAAGAATGTGAGAATTTTAATTCCAATTCTAATTCTAATGAACTCACTCTACCTTTGCAGGAAAATGGGATAGAACTTAAGGTTCTACCTTCTCATCTCAAGTATGTGTTCTTAGGAGAAAAGAATACATACCCCGTCATAATATCAAAAGAGCTTACCGAAGAACAAGATGCAAGATTGCTTGAAACCTTAAAAAGACATAAGCAAGCCATTGGTTGGAGTCTTGAAGACTTGAAAGGTATTAATCCATCCTTTTGTACACACCGTATCCATCTTGAGGAAGGGGCAAAGAATAAAGTTCAACCACAAAAACGCCTCAATCCTACCTTGAAGGAAGTTGTCAAGAAAGAAGTCTTGAAGCTTAAAGACGCCGATATCATATATCCGGTACCGCATAGCACTTGGGTAAGTGCTATTCATGTAGTACCCAAGAAGACCGGTATGACCATCGTGGAAAATAGCAAAGGTGAGTTCGTTCCTACTCGTGTTTCAATAGTTGGCGCATGTGTATCAATTATAGGAAGCTAAATGAGGTAACTCTTAAAGATCACTTCCCTTTACCCTTTCTAGATCAAATGATTGAACAATTAGGAGGAAAATCTTACTTTTGCTTTCTTGATGGATTCTCTGGATTTTACCAAATACCCATTACATGTGTAGACCAACATAAAACCAATTTTACATGTGAATTTGGAACTTTTGCTTTTAAAAAAATGCCTTTTGGACTATGTAATGCTCCTGCGACATTTCAAAGGTGCATGTTAAGCATATTTACAGATTTCATAGGAAATGATTTTGATTCTTGCTTGAATAGTTTAGAATTGATCCTAAAGAGATGCATAGATACTAACTTAGTGCTTAACTTTGAAAAGTGTCATTTCATGGCCTCTCACGGTATAGTACTAGGACACTTAGTATCATCTAAAGGAATAGAAGTTGACAAAGCTAAGATTGATGTAATCCAAAATCTGCCCTACCCCACTTGTTCAAAAGATGTTAGATCATTTTTAGGTAGTGCCGATTTTTACAGAAGATTCATAAAAGATTTTTCTAAAATAGCTTTGCTTTGACAAATTTACTTCAAAAAGATGTCCCTTTTGTCATTGATGATAAATGCATGCATGCTTTCGATACTTTGAAAAATAAATTGACTTCCTCCCCTTCTTACAAACACCTAATTGGAACTTACCATTTGAGATAATGTGTGATGCAAGTGACTATGCATTAGGTGCAGTACTGGGAAAAAGAATAGATAATAAATTGCATGCCATATATTTTGCATCTCGCACCCTAAACTCTGCTCAAGCTAATTACTCCACAACTGAAAAAGAGTTTCTGTCCATAATCTTCGTTCTTGAAATATGAATGCTTGAATGGTATGCTTGCTTTGATTGAATGATTGCATGTACTATACAATAAACGCATGGATACATTTCTAGCCTTGTCTTCTTTGTTGGGCTATTATGATATGTCTATGATACACTTAGTCCAAATCTATCCTAGATAGAGTTCAAATAGGATAGAAGCTTCTCTTTAGAAGTTGAGAAGACTTTAACATTTTTGTCTTGTCAACATGATTTAGGAACCTCTTGTCTAGCCACAAAGAACTGGATCCCTTAGAAAAGATTAGGCATTGATGAAACTTGTTGTCACCTCGAAAGGAGAAATCAATCTAGAAACTAAGTTTAGATCCATAGAAAGGTAGCCCACTGGTTCTAGCAAGGCCTAGTGACCACTGCATAACAAAAAAAAAAAAAAGAGAGACTTGCAAAAAGAGCAACTGCATACACAAAAAAAAAAGGTGAGGCAACCAAGAGCTCCAAAAAAAAAAAAAAAAAAAAAAAAAAAAAAAAAAAATAAATGCAATATGCATTAATAGAAAAAATGGCTCGTAAAAAAATGAGAGGTCGGGTAGGTTAATTGTGTTGGGTTCCCTGACCATCAGAACTTTCGGAGGAAAACTTCACTTTTAATCTAAGTAAAACCAGATAACCTTCCCTTAGTGTTCTAAACATATCATTTAGATTGATGAGAGCTTTGAAAAGAGGAGAAATCCTTCCCGTCCCATAAGTAGAGAGAAAACAAGTCTAAGGTGTTCTAAATCTTTTCGTAGCATGTCTAGTATCCAAGTAGCAAAACTTGAGCGTCTTTCTAAAACGTGCTTGTTTCGGACGAACTTAGTTAAATCCAAAACTCAATCGATAATCTGCAACCTCTTTGATAATTTGAACTAGGTTTAAGCATAGGTTTGGATGGACTGTTAAGACGTTGAGTAACGCCGCCTAGTTGACTTGTTATAAATGTATCACCTATATACTTGCATGATTGTTTGTTTTTCTCTTAAGTTGATGATTGCTTCTCGTGCATGCTGCTTGACTGTTTAATATTAGATCTTTACTTTGCTCGGGACGAACAAAGCTTAAGTGGGGGTAATTTGTTGGGACAAATAATGACCCCTTTAAAGATAGTCTATTCTCGCATTCTTTATGCAAAATTTCACTATTTCTATATTTTATACAGAATATGAAGTAGACTCCGATACGAACCCAACGACACGAAAATCACCTAAATCGAAGTTCAAACGAAGGAGAACGGGCAAATTAATCATAAGGGGCATTTTCGTAAATATTGAACTGATTGACACGTGTCAACCCCTCAGCCGCGCACGCCTATCCTCGAGATCACGGGTTCGAATCTCCCTTCACGCATAATATTTACTACATATTTCCCTCAATCCGTGTCTTCAACAATCCGACGATTCTCCTTGCGCCAGGTGGCGCAATCTCAGCCCGCGCGCCCCTTAGCCACCCGAGTTCGAATCCCAACCAACGCGATTTTATATTTTTCTATTTTTTGCGTGGCATTTTTGTAATTAATATCCAAACTTCCGAAATTAGTCCCATTTTCATCCTTTCTTCTTGGATATGGGCTTAGAAATACACTTTGGCCCATTTTCTCTATCTCTCCCTATAAATACCCCCAATTAACCCCTAATTTCACAATTTCAATTCAATACAATTCACAATACCCTCCAAACTCCAATTTCTCTACCCTCTCTCCATAATTTTTTATCTTCAACCATTTTTCCAGAAATATTGAAGATGGAAGGCTAATCTTTTGAGGTAAATTGGGCTTAGGCATTTCCAATCTTTGAGAATTTGATTAATTAGATTTTTTTTTATTATTAGGGTTTGATTAGTCTTTGATTTCCTTGTAATTTTTGTTAGAATCAATAATAAATTGCATCAAGATTTGGATGTTTAATTAAATTTTATTGAATTTTGTGATCTTGATTCTTGATTTTATGAATTTTTGGTTCAATATTGTAAGCAATTTACCCCTAGTATTTCAATTAATGTAAGATTAGTTGATTTGCTTGCTTATATACAAAATTTCCATGATTCTTCATTTTATCTCTCCCAATTTTAGAGTTGTGTAATGCCTCTTTTGGATTTCAATTGATTTTGATAATTCTTGGAATTAAATTGAATACCTTTTTTTGTGCACAAATTAATTTCTCTTTGATTCCTTGAATATAAAGTTGTTGTTGATCCATCTTGTGTTTTCTTTTAAAGAAAAGAATAATGGGTTTAGTTAGAATTGAAATGATCAAACTAAACCCTTTGAAATTCTTTACTTGTTTTTTTGAATTTTGATTCAAGAATTCCTTCCAAGATCAAGCAATTTGATCTTGCAAGAAAATCTTGAATCAAAATCTCTTTAAAGCTATGCATAATTCAATTTCCTTACCTTCTTTGATTCAATGATAAGATTTGATGTAAACCTAAGCCCATTCCTCACTTACCATCTTGGAATTCAATATCTAGTATCTTCTCTTTTTTGTGAATTATTTTGCATACCAAACTCCCCTTCTCATTCCCTCCTACAATTTTCCCCAATTTGTTTTCAATACTTTTATCTTCCTTTTGTTACTAATCTCTATAATTCCAAGCATTTCATTCAAGGAAAAATCAATCACTCCTTTGGGTTCGACACCCTTGTTTGCTTCTATCTACGGTAAAATCAAGGTTAACTATAAATAATTTTTCGTCAAGGCGTTTAGGTAAGTAACCTTCATTGATAACGACCTTACCTACTCTTTGCATAATCTTTTACTTTTTGCATGTCAATTCTCGTCTTGTCAACGGTGGCCTTACTTCGGCTACCCCGCCTTGCTGCCACGAAGCACCCATCCTCCAAACATGATTTCGCCGTGTGAGATATAGGAATCTTCTTTTTTGGAGTCAATCCACTACGCTATCCGCGCCGCCTGAGATTGGTGAATCCTCTTCAGAAGTATGCCATCTCCGTCATGGAGTCTTCTCTTTCAAATGTTCTTCAGTGTAATCCAGAATTTTAGCAGACTGTTAAAGCGACGATAAGATCGGAATACAATAATTTTATCTAAATAAATGCATGAAATTTAAACAAATTAATTTACAGTAATTTACACTAGTTAAAACTAAAAACTAAAAACACTTGAACAAAAATAAATTAAACGCTTGAAATTAGTGAATTCACATAGGTTGGGAATCCAGAAATGGGTCGTTGATGTCGTATTCCTCGTAGGGATCGAAGGTGTCTTCGTCTTCGACATCGTTGTTGACAGAGGCTGGGAGAGGTTGCCTCTGGAATCGATAGCTGTATTGCTATCGTGTTGACGATGGAGTTGAAGTCTTCTTGGGATCCGGCTCTGGCTAAGGACGCATGATTGAGTTCTTCGCAAGGAGGAAGGATTCGTCTTCTTGCCTGGTCATGTCTTGGAGATGAATATTGGCTTTGAACCAATCTTTCATCTTGTTGATGTCGAGATGGGAGAAATTGAACTTTTTCCACCACTTGATTCTGAGGGATTTGCTCACGGTTTTGAAGTTACCTGAAGGTCCTAGCTGGAAATTCCAGCAAAAGATCCACGGTATTTGAAAATACAAATCGAATCTAAACGTCTTAGAAAAAGGATACGAATAGATACTCTGTTGAAACAGATGGTATGAACGTTGAACTTCAACAGGGAAAATTTCCTCGGAAAGTCCAAAGTACATCCACCAATTTTGAAACCAGTTCGGAAAGTGCATCTTGTAAGCTTGCTTACAATATGTCACAAACCAAGAGTGGTTGAAAGCTTGAAGCCAAAATACTAAATACCATGCCCTAGTATAGTCACGGTAGTTGTATGATGGTGGTTTGAAGGGGTGAGAGAATTTCTTACCCACAAACATCCCCTGTTTCCAGTAGGATGGAGTGAGAACTCGAAATATTCTGAACTTTGAGTAAATGATCTTAGAAGTATCGTTCTTGTCAGGAATATGAGTAATTTCAGCGGATTTGGAGTCGACTAAAATGTACTCATAGAAGGTCCTGGTTTTTGACAGATCCTCGGGCAGAAAGTTGAAGCCATGAGGAAATACTTGATTAAAAACTTCTTGGACAGAAGGTCCGTGAACTCTGTTTCAATGGTTAAATCCACCATTGTGGCCTTGGTGAAATAACCTTGAATGGGAGGTCTAGGTTGGAAAACTCTAGGCCTGACAATTTGAGAAAACGAGGAAGGGTTCCTCGCAATCGGAGATCTTGAGGAAGAAGCGGCTGGAGAAGCAGCACGCTTGTTTGGAGTTGTAACACCAGAAGGGCGTAACAACGAAGTTGAAAGATAAGGGGGAAGACCTGAAGAGTCTGATTGAATGGTCAAAGTTCTTGGAGAGGAACCTTGACGCACCTAGACACTTGCTCAAACTGCACGTCCATGGCGTAATTTTCTACACTCATTGGAGCGGGTGCAGAAGATTGACTTAAGGGTTGATTTCCCTTAGAAGGAGGATTAGTTCCTGAGGAGGAGGCTACTGATTGAGGTGAATAGTTTTGTGAACTATTCAGTCTAGGAGGAGGACACTGCGAATGTGGCCGTTGCCGGCTGGGAAGAGGTTCCATGCGAGGCTGATTGTGGGTTTCTCAAGATGTGTTCTCTTGAGAGGTAATCAGCTAATGAGTTTTCGTTGCCTTTTATAGGCTCGATTTTGAAATCGAAACAGGATAAGATCGACTGCCACCTGGCGAAGATTTGCTTCGAGATAAGGTTTTTGACATCTTTTTCAAAGATGAACTTGCTTGCCTTTGAGTCCGTTCTGATAAGGAAATCCTTGTTGATAAGATCGTCTTGGAACTTTTGAACGCAAAGCACTATTGTTAGTGCTTCCTTCTTGACAGTGGAATAGTTCTTCTGTGCATTATTCCAGATTCCAGAATGATAACGGACAATAGAGATTTTGCCGTTAAGATCGTGTTTGAGGATGCCGCCGTAGTCGATGTCAGATGCATTTGTATCGATTATGAGTTTGGCCTGTGGATAAGCATGGAATGCTTTTGGCCAGAGACTTGATTGATTGGACTACTCAAGTATGCTCGTCCGTCCACGGCTTTGGAGATTTCTTCAGTCTGTCGTAGAGTGGTAGACAGATTGAGCAGAGATCCCGAATGAAATCGCCGATATAATTGACGCAACCCAGAAATCGCTGTAGCTGCGTTTTGTCTTGAATCACATCTGGAAATTTGTCGACAAATTCCAGAGATCGTTGAATAGACTTGATAATTCCTTGATTAATTTCATAACCAAGAAACCTAACTCGAGTTTGAAATAATTTGATCTTTGGTTGGGAAACCACGAGACAGTTGAACTTGATAACATTAAGAAACACCTGTAAGTGCTTGAAATGTTGATCTACCGAACTTGAAAATACCAAGACATCGTCAATATAGACGATTGTGAATTCTTGATATGGGTGGAAAATATCGTTCATGATTTTCTGGAATTCGGACGAAGCATTCTTCAATCCGAAAGGCATGACATTCCATTCGTATTGGCCAGATGAAACATTGAAGGCTATTTTGTAACGGTCTGCTGGATGAATCTGGATTTGCCAAAATCTGGATTTCATGTCAAACTTTGAAAACACCTTTGCTAAAGTAATTCGCTTTAGCAGGTCTTGGCGATTAGGAATCGGATACCTAATCCATTTGAGAACTTTGTTGAAGGGCTTGTAGTTGATGACAAGCCTTGGAACACCAAGCTCCTTTTCGGCTTGGTTGTTGACGTAAAAGGTCGGGCATGACAACGGGCTTTTGGATGGGCTAATGAGTCTCTTTTTCAGAAGATCTCCTATTTCTTTAGAGCAGACTTTGACTAGATCCTTGTTCATCTGAATGGGCCGAGCCTTGGTAGGGATTTGGGCCTCTTTGAACTCGCTAACATAGGGTAACGTTACCACATGTTTCTTCCGGTCCCAAAATGCATTTGGGAGACTTGAACAAACATCCTTTTCTTAGATAACGTTTTGATCAGCTCCCAAATCGATGAAGGCACAAGCTTCGAGTTGAAAGTCTTTTACCTTAACTTTGCTGATGAGTTGATATTGCCGGTCTCTCCGGGTTCTTCAATCAGCAATGCATTTCCCAAAATTTGTCTTTCAGGAATGGTTGAGGAAGTTCCAGGGGTTTCCATTGAACTTAGAGTTTCTTGAAAGGCTTGGAATCCTTGTTCAAGAAGTGAGAGACGTTGCTTATTGTCAGTAACATCCCTTTTGAGAATCTTTACTTCATAGTTAAGATCTTTAACTTGAATAGGCTTCTTTGCCTCGTCTTTGATTCGATTCAGGATGTCTTGAAACGAATACACGATAGGGCTTTGAATTGTCTTCTGAGGGTTCTGTTCCTGAATGCTTTGTCTGAGCTTGAGAAGGCAGGTTTGCTTTGAAGACTCATCAGGTAACTCCTCGATAAGTTCAAAAAGGTTTTTTTGATCTTCTGTGATGACGTTGATATGTCCGAAACACTTACCAGCACACTTTCCTGTACAAGGAATTTCTTCGTATTCGTCGTTTGAATCACTTTGAGAATAGAAGGTGTCTTCGCTTGAAGATCCTTCATCGATGAGGGCGTTGATACCTTCTTCATCTGAGAAAGACTCGGTTTGAGAGGAGGTATCATTTTCTGACCTTATAGCGTAGAGAAGAGACTGTCTAGTTTCTTCGTCCATAGTCAGAGCATTGATTTTATTCTTTAATGGACAACGGTTGGCATAATGACCTCTTCGGTTGCATTTGAAGCAGACGTTGGTCTTTAAAGACGTTATGCTTCAAAGACCAATGTTTGCTTCAAATGCAACAGGAAATGTCACTTTGCCAACCATTGTCCTCTAAAGGACAAAATCAATGTCCTGACTATGGACGAAGAAACCAGACAGTCTCTTCTCTACGCCATCAGATTAGAAGACGATACCTCTTCTCAAATCGAGTCCTCTTCAAATGAAGAAGGTATTAACATTCTCATTGACGAAGGATCTTCGAGCGAAGATGCCTTCTATTCCCAAAGTGATTCGAGCGACGAAAACGGAGCAATTCCTCGCACGGAAAGGTGTGCTGGCAAATGTTTCGGTCATATCAATGTCATCACGAAGGATCAAGAACGACTTTTTGATCCTATCGAGGAGTTATCTGATGTGTCTTCTAAGCAAACCTGCCTCCTCAAACTAAGGCAGAGTATTGAGGAACAAAACCCTCAGAAGACGATTCAAAGTCCAATCATCTATTCGTTTCAAGATATTCTGAACCGAATCAAAGGCAAAACGAAGAAGCCTATTCAAATTGAAGACCTTAACCATGAAGTAAAGGTTATCAAAATGGAAGTTGCAGACAACAGGCAACGCCTCACCCTCCTCGAAGAAGCCTTCCAAACATTTCGAGAAGCCTCAAACCTTAAGGTAGTTCCAAAAACCTCTTCTTCCAATCCTTAAAGACAAATGGCAGGAAAAGCGCTGATGATTGAAGAACCAAACGAAGCCGGAGTAATCAACTACATCAGCAAATCTCAAAGTCAAAAGTGGATAACGAAGATCGTCTTCAAGGTAAAAGACTTTCTTCTCGAAGCAATCGTCCTCGTAGACTCAGGAGCAGATCAAAATGTCATTCAAGAAGGCCTCGTTCCTTCCAAGTATTTTGAAAAAACGAAGGAATCCCTGAGTGAAGCCAATAGCTGTCCGCTCAACATCCAGTTCAAGTTGTCCAAGATGCACATTTGCAAGGGAAATGTGTGTCTCATCAACACATTCATTTTGGTTAAGAACCTTAATGAAGGGATCATTTTAGGAACACTATTCCTAACCCAGCTATATCCTTTCCACGTCTCCGACAAGGGTATAGTCTCAATGAATTTCGACAAGGAAATTACTTACAGGTTCATTAATCCAGTAACTCCGAAGTACATCAACAACGTTGAAGAAGAAATTCATCAGTTCATCAATAGCATCGCCAGGAAGGAAAAGCAGATCGAGTTCCTTCAAGATGAGGTCAAAACCAGCAAGGTGGCTTCCCAGTTAGACAAGTCATCCGTTCAACTCAAAATCCGAAGCTTCCAACAGAAGCTTGAAAGAGACGTTTGTTCAAGCCTTCCAAATGCGTTTTGGAACAAGAAGAAGCATATGGTGACCCTACCATATGTTGACGAATTCAAAGAGGCCCAAATCCCTACCAAGGCTCGGCCCATTCAAATGAACAGGGATCTGGTTAAAGTCTGCTCCGAAGAAATAACAGCCTTCTCAACAAAGGACTCATAAGCCCTTCCAAAAGCCCGTGGTCTTGCGCGACCTTTTATGTCAACAAGAAGGCCGAACAAGAACGAGGTGTTCCAAGGCTTGTTATCAACTATAAGCCTCTCAACAAAGCCCTCAAGTGGATTAGGTACCCCATTCCTAATCGTCAGGACTTGCTGAAGCAGATCACTTTAGCAAAGGTCTTCTCTAAGTTTAACATGAAATCAGGATTTTAGCAAATCCAGATTCATTCAGAAGACCGTTACAAGACGGCCTTCAATGTTCCATTTGGAAAATACGAATGGAATGTCATGCCCTTCGGATTAAAGAATATACCGTTCGAATTTCAAAGGATTGTGAACGAAATTTTCAACCAGTATCAAGAATTCACGATCGTCTACATTGACGATGTTTTGGTATTTTCAAGTTCAGTAGATCAACATTTCAAGCATTTGCAAGTGTTCCTAAATGTTATCAAGTCCAATGGTCTTGTGGTATCCCAACCAAAGATCAAGTTGTTTCAAACGAGGATCAGGTTTCTTGGCTATGACATTAATCAAGGAATCATCAAGCCAATTCAACGATCTCTGGATTTCGTAACAAATTTCCAGATGTGCTACAAGACAAAACGGAGCTACAGCGTTTTTTGGGTTGGGTCAATTATATCGGCGATTTCATCCGGGATCTCCGCTCAATTTGTCTGCCACTCTACGACAGACTGATGAACAATCCAAAACCGTGGACGGACGAGCATACCCGAGCGGTCCAATCAATCAAGTCTTTGGCCAAAAGCATCCCGTGCTTATCCCTGGTGGATGAACATGCCAAACTCATCATTGATACAGATGCCTCTGACATCGGCTATGGCGACATTCTCAAGCAGGAACTTAACGGCAAAATCTCTGTTGTCCGTTACCATTCCGGAGTCTGAAATAGTGCACAGAAGAACTATTCCACCGTCAAGAAGGAAGTATTAGCAATAGTACTTTGCGTCCAAAAGTTCCAAGGCGATCTTATCAACAAAAATTTCGTCATCAGAACCGATTCAAAGGCGTCCAAGTTTATCTTTGAGAAAGACGTCAAGAACCTTATCTCCAAGCAGATCTTTGCCAGGTGGCAAGCGATCTTATCCTGTTTTGACTTCAAGATCGTGCCTATAAAAGGCAACGAAAACTCATTAGCTGATTACCTCTCAAAGGAACATCTCTTGAGAAACCCACAATCAGCCTTCCATGCAACCTCCTTCCGGCCGGCAACGACCACCATCGCGACCACCACCACAACCGAATAGTTCTCAAAACTATTCTCCTCAATCAGTAGCTTCCTCCTCAGAAACTACTCCTCCCTCTAGGGGAAACCAACCCTTAGGTCAAACATCTGCACCTGCTCCAATGAATGCAGAGAATTACGCTATGGACTTGCAGTTTGAGCAAGTATCCAGGCGTCGTCAAGGTTCCTCTCCAAGGACTTTGACAATTCAATCAGACCCTTCTGGTCTTCCCCCTCATCCTTCAACTATGTTGTTACGCCCTTCTGGTGTTTCAACTCCTAACAAGCGTGCTGCTCTCCAGCCGCTTCCTCGTCAAGGTCTCCAATTTCGAGGAATCCTTCCTCGTTCTCTCAAATAGTTAGGCACAAGGTTTTCCAGCCTAGACCTCAAATTCAAGGTTATTTCACCAAGACCACAATGGTGGATTTAACCATTGAAACAGAGTTCGATGAACCTTCTGTCCAAGAAGTCTGTAATCAAATATTTTCTCATGGCTTCAACTTCCTGCCAGAGGATCTGTCCAAAACTAGGGCCTTCTATGAGTACATTTTGGTCGACTCCAAATCCGCCGAAATTACTCATATTCCAGACAAGAATGATCCTTCTAAGATCATTTACTCCAAGCTGAGAATTTTTCGAATCCTCACTCCATCCTACTGGAAGCAAGGGATGTTCGTAGGTAAGAAATTCTTTCGCCCCTTCAAACCGCCATTATACAACTACCGTGACTACACAAAAGCATAGTATTTGGTATTTTGATTTCAACCTTTCAACCACTCTTGGTTTGTGACATTCTGTAAGCAAGCTTACAAAATGCACTTCCCAAATTGGTTTCAAAACTGGTGGATGTACTTTGGACTCTCCGAGGAGATCTTCCCCGTTGAGGTTCAACGTTCATACCATCTCTTCCAACAGAGTATCTACTCGTCTCCCCTTTCGAAGACGTTTAGATTTGTTTTGTATTTCCAAATACCGTGGATCTTTTGCTGGAATTTCCAGCTAGGACCTTCAGGTAACTTCAAAGCCCTAAGCAAGTCCCTTAGGATCAAGTGGTGGGAAAAGTTCAGTTTTTCACACCTGGAAGTCAACAAGATGAAAGATTGGTTCAAAGCCAACGTTCATCTACATGACATGACAAGGCAAGAAGATGAGAGTTTCCTCCTTGCGAAGAATGCGGTTATGTCCTCATTAGCCGGAGCCGGATCCCAAGCAGAGTTCAACTCCGTCGTCAACACAGTTGTTGTACATATCCTGGATTCAGAAGATATTCAAGATGAAGCAGCTTCTCCATCTTCGGTCAATGATGTCGAAGACGAAGACGTAGACACCTTCGACCCCTACGAAGGATACGACATCAACGACCCATTTCTCGATTCACAACCTATGTGAATTCACCAATTTCAAGTGTTTTAATTTTATTCAAGTGTTTTAATTTTAGTTAAATTATTGTAAATATCTGTAAATTAATTTGTTTAATTTTCTTGAATTTATTTAGATAAGATCATTGTATTCCGATCTTATCGTTGCTTTAACAGTCTGCTAGAATTCTAGAATTTCCTAAAAGAACATTTGAAGGAAAAGACTCCATGTCGGAGATGGCACACTTCTGATGAGAATTCACCAACCTCAGGCGGCGCGGTTAGCGTAGTGGATTGACTCCGAATAAGAGAAGATTCCCATATCTCAAAGGCATGTTACAAGGATGTGGTGCTTCTAGTGGCAGCAGGCGGGGTAGCCGAAGTAAGACCATGGGTGAGGCCGTGTATTCCAAAGAGCATGAAGAATGTCTATACGATCGATATTAGAGGAATCAACAATCCAAGCCAATCAGAAGATAGCTGGGACGTCATTATCTTCTCCAGCAAGTTTTCAGAAGAGAGAATCCAAGATTAGCAGACATATCACACCTATCTTTAATCGCTTTCCTTTATTGCTTTTCAACTGTAATTTTATTGCTTTCTATATTGTTTCTGATAAGAGATAGTGGGGGTCCAGGCCTACCAATCTTCTCTTTCTACTTTTCAAATAGTAAAGGCTTTCAGAACAAGCCAAACAGGGATCCTATCCTGTCGGCCATTCTGAAAATATCATTGTAATTTTTGTTAAAACTACTGTGAAGATAATAATGAAATTTAATAATTAGAGCGCTATAGCTGCAATAATTGAATTTCATTATAAATAGCAGTGCCGGAGAAAATAGACTTATTTCTAAAGAAAAAAATGAAGAAAGATTGGTATGGATACTAAAACAATGAAAACATTTATGAAATATAGGAAAAAAACTTAAATGGACCATGGATTTTATAATTTGTAAATAGATTCAAATTTGCTATTTTAAAAAATGCACAAGTTATTAGAAATTTAATATCAATTTTTATTTTTTCTAAGTTAAAACATATAAATTCCATTTTTAAATATAGATATTTTTCTTTGTCATTTACTTTACTAATATCGTTCTTTTTTTTAAGAAAACGTATACTGTAAATTATTAGATGAACAAATCTAATATTCAAAAACTACATATTACAGAATATTAAAGCGACTTGAACGCATCCGATGTGGAGATATTTGAATTTGTTCTTGACCTTGAAGAGGGTTTCTTCAGGTAGGAGATTGATTGCATGGTTGTATCATAAGTATTAGAAGAGTTCATTCTAATCTTGAAGGTTCACCACTCCTGTATCAAGATCTGAAGAACTAATTCTTTTAAGATTTATGTTTCATACCACTGGATAGACTAAGTCGAGGAGAGATACCCACTTAAACAGATTAATTTATGATATCAAAGCCTTCTCCCAAGGTATCACCATGGTATCAGAGCCTTTGCCCTCTACTTCTCTCTCTCTCTTCCCCCCAATGGAGTAGCTCTCTCTCTCTGATACCATTATGGGTCGGATGCAACTACTATTTATAATGAAAATCAATAATTGCTCTGCAATTATTAATTTCACTATTGTCTTCACAGTAGTTCCAACAATAATTACATTTGAGCTTTTCAGAATGGCCGACAGGACAGGACCCCTTGTTTGGCTTATTTTGAAAGTATTTTCTTCTTTTGAAAATCTAAATATATGATAAGATTTGTGGGACAGACCCCACTAACTCTTATCAAAGAAAGCAATAAAGGAAAGGGAAAGAAAGCAATAAAAGATAGATGTGATATGTCTGCTAATTATGATTTCTTCGAATGAAAGCTTGTTGAGGAAGATAATGACGTCATCCGATTATCTTCTGATTGGCTTGGATTGTTAATTCCTTGTATATCGATCGTGCAGGCATCTTTCATGCTCTTTGGATTAAACGGCTTCACCATTGGTCTTACTTCGGCCTCCCGCCTGCTGCCATAGAAGAACCCATCCTCTAAACATGATTTCTGCCTCGTGAGATGTAGGAATCTTCTCTTATAGAGTCAATCCGTAATGCTAACCGCGTCGCCCGAGAGTGGTGAATCCTCTTCAGAAGTATGCCATCTCCGTCATGGAGACTTCTCTAACAAATGCTTCTTTATTGAAAATTTAGATTTTTAGCAGACTGTTAAAGCGATGATAGGATCGAAATACAGAGAACTTATCTAAATAAATGCAAGAAATTTAAACAAATTAATTTACAGTAATTTACAATAAATAAAACACTTGAATAAAATTAAACTTTTGAAATTTGTAGATTCACATGGGTTGTGAATCTAGAAATGGGTCATTGATGTCGTTGACATCGTTGACAGAGGAAGGAGATGTCGCTTCGTCCTGAAAGTCGTCAGTATTCAAAAACTGAACTGCGACTGTGTTGACAAAGGAGTTGAATTCTTCTTGAGATCCGGCTCCGGCCAAGGATGACATGATTGCGTTCTTTGCAAGGAGAAATGTTTCGTCTTCTTGTCTTGTCATATCTTGAAGATGAATGTTTGCTTTCAACCAATCTTTCATCTTGTTGACTTCAAGGTGAGAGAAATTAAATTTTTCCCACCATTTGATCCTGAGACATTTGCTCAGGGCTTTGAAATTATCGGATGGACCTAATTGGAAATTCCAGTAAAAGATCCATGGTATTGGAAATACAAAGCAAATCTAAACGTCTTTGAAAGAGGAGACAAATAGATACTTTGTTGAAATAGATGGTATGAACGTTGAAATTCAACTGGAAAGATCTCCTCTGAGAGTCCAAAGTACATCCACCAATTTTAAAACCAGTTTGGGAAGTGCATCTTGTAAGCTTGCTTACAAAATGTCACAAACCATGAGTGGTTGTAAGCTTGAAGCCAAAATAATAGGTACCATGCCTTTGTGTAGTCACGGTAGTTGAATGATGGTGGTTTGAAGGGGTGAGAAAATTTCTTACCCACAAACATCCCCTGTTTCCAGTAGGATGGAGTGAGAACTCAAAATATTCTGAACTTTGAGTAAATGATCTTTGAAGAATCATTTTTGTCAGGAATATGAGTGATTTCAGCGGATTTGGAATCGACTAAAATATACTCATAAAAAGTCCTGGTTTTTGAAAGATCCTCTGGCAGGAAGTTAAAGCCATGAGAAAAAACTTGATTACAGACTTCTTGGACAGAGGGTCCGTCGAACTCTGTTTCGATGGTTAGATCCACTATTGTTGTCTTGGTGAAATAACCCTGGATAGGAGGTCTAGGCTGGAAGACCTTCGGCCTAACTATTTGAGAGAATGAGGAAGGGTTCCTCGGTATTGGAGATTTTGAGGAGGAAGCGGTTGCAGGGAAGCAGCACGCTTGTTTGGAGTTGTAACATCAGAAGGGTGTAACAACGTAGTTGAAGGATATGGAGGGAGACCTGAAGGGTCTGTTTGAGTGGTCAAAGTCCATGGAGAGGAACCTTGACGACGCCTGGATACCTGTTCAAACTGTAAATCCATGGCGTAATTTTCTGCACTCATTGGAGCGGGTGCAGATGATTGATTTAAAGGTTGATTTCCCTTAGAAGGAGGAGTAGTTCCTAAGGAGGAAGCTACTAATTGAAGTGAATAGTTTTGTGACTATTCTTTTTGGGCGAAGGTCGCTGCATTGGTGGCCGTTGCCGGCCGGAAGGGGGCTCCATGTGGTTTTCTCAAGATATGCTCTCTTGAGAGGTAATCAGCCAATGAATTCTCACTGCCTTTTATAGGCTCAATCTTGAAATCGAAGCAAGATAAGATCACCTACCACCTGGCGAAGATTTGCTTAGAGATAAGATTTTTGACATCTTTTTCAAAGATGAATTTGCTTGCCTTTGAATCTGTCCGGATAAGGAAATCTTTGTTGATTAGATCTCCTTGGAACTTTTGAACACAAAGCACTATTGCTAGTACTTCTTTTTTTATGGTGGAATAGTTCTTCTGTGAGCTATTCCAGACTCCAGAATGATAACGGACAATGAAAATCTTGCCGTTAAGGTTCTGTTTCAGGATGCCGCCGTAGCCGATTTCGGAGGCATCTGTATCAATTATTAGTTTGGCATGTTCATCCACAAGAGATAAGCATGGAATGCTTTTGGCCAAAGTCTTGATTGATTGGACTGCTCGAGTATGCTCGTCCGTCCATGGTTTTGGATTTTTCTTTAGTCTGTCATAAAGTGGCAGACAGATTGAGCGGAGATCTCGGATGAAATTGCCGATGTAATTGACGCAACCCAAAAATTGTTGTAGCTGCGTTTTGTCTTGTATAACATTTGGAAATTTGTCCACAAATTCCAGAGATCGTTGGATTGACTTGATAATTCCTTGATTAATATCATAACCAAGAAATCTTACCCGCGTTTGAAATAATTTGATCTTTGGTTGGGACACCACAAGACCGTTGGATTTGATTACATTGAGGAACACTTGTAGGTGTTTAAAATGTTGATCTACTGTGTTTGAAAATACCAAGACATCATCAATGTAGACTATTGTGAACTCTTGATATTGGTTGAAAATGTCGTTCATAATTTTCTGGAATTCTGATGGAGCATTCTTTAATCCGAATGGCATGACGTTCCATTCAAATTATCTAAACGAAACATTAAAGGCCGTCTTATAGCGGTCTGCTGGATGTATCTTGATTTGCCAAAATCTTGATTTCATATCAAATTTTGAGAAGACTTTTGCTAGAGTAATTCGCTTTAGAAAGTCCTGACGATTAGGAATTGGATACCTAATCTATTTGAGAGCTTTGTTGAGAGGCTTGTAATTAATGACAAGCCTTGGGACACCACGCTCTTTTTTGGCCTGGTTGTTGACATAAAAGACTGAGCATGACCATGGGCTTTTGGATGGGCTGATAAGTCCCTTTTTGAGAAGATCCGTTATTTCTTCTGTGCATGTTTTGACCAGATCCTTGTTCATTTGAATGGGTCGAGCCTTGGTAGGTATTTGATCCTCTTTGAATTCATTAACATATGGTAGAGTCGCCATATGTTTCTTTCGATTCCAAAATGCATTTGGAAGACTTGAACAAACCTCCTTTTCAAGCTTCTTTTGGAAGTTTTGTATTTTGAGTTGAACTGATGGCTTGTTTATCTGAGAAGCCACCTTACACGTTTTGACTTCGTCTTGAAGGAATTCAATTTGCTTTTCTTTCCTGACGATGTGATTCATAAATTAATCAATTTCTTCTTTAATGTTTGAAATGTACTTAGGAGTTATTGGATGAATGAACTCGAAAGTAATTTCTTTGTCGAATTTCTTTGAGATTATATTCTTGTCAGTGACGTGGAAAGGATATAACTGGGTTAAGAATGGGGTTCCTAAAATGATCCCTTAATTAAGATTTTTAACCAAAATGAAAGTGTTTATGAGGCACACGTCTACTTTGCAAATATGCACCTTTGATAACTTGAATTGGATGTTGAGGGGATTCTCGTTAGCTCCACTCAAAGACTCCTTTGTTTTTTCAAAATATCTTGAAGGAACGAGCCCTTCTTGGATGACATTTTGATCTGTCCCTGAATCAATGAGGGCGAGAGCTTCAAGTTGAAAGTCTTTCACCTTAAAGACTATTTTTGACATCCATTTTTTATTTTGGACTTTGTTGATATAGTTGATACTTTCACTTTCACCGGGTTCTTCATACATTTTTTATTTTGGACTTTGTTGATATAGTTGCCTCTCAGGATTGGTTAAGGAAGTTCTTGGGGTTTCCTTTAAGCTTTGAGCTTCTTGAAATGCTTGGAAGGCTTGTTCAAGAAGTGTGAGGCGTTGCTTGTTGTCTGCAACTTCTCTTTTGAGAACCTTTACTTCATAGTTAAGGTCTTCCATTTGAGTAGGCTTCTTTGCCTCGCCTTTGATTCGATTCAGAATATCTTGATATGAATATATGATTGGGCTTTGAACCGTCTTTTGAGAATTCTGTTTCTCAACGCTCTGTCTGAGTTTGAGAAGGCAAGTTCGCTTCGAATTCTCATCAGGTAATTGTTCGATAAGATCAGAAAGAGTTTCTTGATCTTTTGTAATGACATTGATATGACCGAAACATTTACTGGCACATTTTCCTGTGCAAGGGATTGCTCCTTCGTCATCGCTTGAGTCATTTTGAGAGTAGAAGGCATCTTCGCTAGAAGATCCTTCATCAATGAGGAAGTTGATACCTTCTTCTTCTGAAGAGGACTCGGTTTGAGAAGAGCTGTCATTTTCTGACCTTATGGCGTAAAGAAGAGATTGTCTAGTCTCTTCATACATTGCCAGATTATGCATCTTGTCCTTTAGAGGACAACCGTTGGCATAATGACCTTTGCGATTGCATTTAAAGCAGACGTTGTTGGTCTTTGAAGAATAACGCATTTTGTCTTTATTCCTGTTGTAGTATTTCTTCTTTCTTCAGGGAAATTCAGGGTCCTAGCTTTACTTCGGCTAAAGAGTCGCCTGGTAGAAGATTTTTTCTTTTACTTTTCTTCCTTTGGTCCTTTGTTAAGGCCGTATTGTTTGCAGAAGGTGCCTAATTCTTTTCGATAATCAGAATCCTTGATCACCTTTGTGGTATGCTTGTTCTTTGTACAGAGATTAATGCATATCGCTTGAACTATGACAAATATCTCCGAAAGTTAATTCAGACCAGTCAATTTGCTTTGTGACTGAATTCGTTGCCACTGTTTGATAGAATTTTTTAGCAATGTAATGCGGAAGTCCTTCGACAAACTTTTGCTTCCAGATGTCGACTCCGCAAGTTGTTATGGTATAAAGACGTGCCATGAAAGTATCTTTATACCATTTGTATCTGCTCATCTTATGACACCATAATTCAAGGAGGGATTCTGTTGCAAGATTGAAATGGATTTGTGTGCTACCAATGAAATGTTTTGTCATTGTGTAGACTAATTAGTTGACCATATCCGGTTCTTCAGCTTGGATAGAGGCAGATGCATTCTCTGTTTTGACAATTGTTCTTGTTGCAGTTAAGATGCGATATCTTTCTTGCTCAGTTAGTTGATTGTGCCACCAGCTCCTTAGGTTTCCTGTAAAACCTGAAATAAGGATTTGGGCTGTTTCAATTGTTGTTTTCCTGGCGCTATAGGCTGAGGCTGCCAGTAACATTTCTTGGAATGTATTCATCATTTGTGTCTCAGAATATCCATCAATATTCCAGGTGACTAGAGACATTCCATCATAGGTATGTTTCTCATGATGAAGATCATCCCATCCCAGATCAGGCGGTGAGGGTTGAGGGTAGTGGTTTTTCATATCTACCCACTGAGCTACTGAAAGAATCTTTGAAGTAGAAGCTTGAGGTAAGGGATCCTTTTTAATTATGTTGATTCCTTTCAGATTCTCAACTTCATTTGTTGAGATCTTATTACTTTCCATCGACGTTGTAGAGACTTTTGCATCTTTGTTGATGGAAATAGCGGCAAGACGCTTGTTGATTTCAGCCAGATAGTCTGAAGCATCATCTTTGAGTCTATCGATATTAAAGCTGTTGGGCTGAAAAATCGGTTGATTAGGGTCAACTTGAGGAATTTCAGGGTTCTTAATCGGAAGGCATGGATTCTCTATTCTTTCTATCGCTTTGGATACTGTAGAAATAACCTTGTTAGTATAATTGAGTTAATGTTGGATGTTCTTGATTTCGCGAACTCCAACCTTTTGAACCTTATCCTCATTGATGCTCTTATAGGAGGAAGAGACCATTTTGATAGCAGGGATCATAGGATGAGAGAAATAAGCTTCTTCTTCGGGAGGATAGTTAGAAGCTATTTCTTTACCGTTTGCTGTGACCCAGACAGTTGATCCTTTGATCATTGCAACTTGGCCATCCTTTTCAAGCTTTTTGACAAGAGCTTCATTTCTAGTTTGCTCTTTTTGTTTCATTCTAGTGATGAAGTCTGAAATGGGGAGGAAGGGTTTCCTTGTCTCTCCTGGAGCAGCAAGCCACATGTCCAGATATTTTCTATAGTAATCTTGAAAGCGTGCATCCTCGCTATCGCTGGAGATGACATTAATTTGATTGTAGACTGGTTCAGTTCTCCTTTCCATGTCAGATTGGGTAGGAGAAAGCGATCCTTCTTCTCTTTCGTAATGAACAAATGGGATTGCACGGGAGAAGTCTACAGATGCTCGTATTGACTCAGATCATCAGGGAATGAGCTCTCTGTCCTAGCAATTGAAGACGTGCTAGGTCGGCTACTCATTATTTCGCTGATTTTTGGATATGAAGATTCTGAATTGAATTGAACTTCAACATTTCCATCGGGAAACTCGGTGATTGATGCCTCTGTGCTGTTTCTGATGATAGGGGTTGTTTCTCCTTGTAGTCTCCAAATAGGATCCTTTGTTAGATCTGCCCACTTGAGGGTTTTTGGAATGGTCATGGAAGATTTTTCCATATTTACTTCCATAAGCATGGTGTAACCCTTGGGTGATATACCTAAGGCTTTAGGAGAAAGGTTTGTATACATCAATTTAAAATAGATGCGGTATGAAACGGCAAAAGGAAGTGATCCATCTTTTAGTTCAAGTCCTTGCGAATGAACATCAAGGCTTAAAGAATCCATGATGTTTCTATCTTGAAGAGAGTCAGTAAGACCAGGTTTGCAGTTAAAATAAATTGGTCCTTGTTCTAAATTTGATTGAATAGTCCTTAGAAGAGAGGGAGTGAATCTGAGGTGCCTTTTATTTCTTAGAGCAAGGTAGACCGGTACATCTAGTCCTTCTCTAAAGAGAGGTTTTAAGGCGACTTGAACGCATCCAATGTGGAGGTATTTGAATTTGTTTCTGACCTTGAAGAGGGTTTCTTCAGGTAGTAGCTTGATTGCAGTGAATTCATCTTTCATTGCAACGTTCTCTTCGGTGATGACAATAACATCTTGCTGAGAGAAATTGAAGGTATTGATTTTGTATACCTGACTTGGGTCCATCTTTGGAATAGACCAATTTTTGAGTCTATTTTCAACCTGAGCCAGATGGGCTTCGGCTGAATTGTGATTGGCTATAGCTTTTGACAGATCATCGCCTGATTTTGGGTTTTTTGAAGTAATTGAAGAGGAAGAGGAAGTACTCGTGTGTGACTATGGTGGGAGAGTGAGGAGAGAGCTTAGTGAGAAGTTTAGAAATCATGGGGGGAGAGAGAATCCATCAGTTTACAGACGATGAACTCGGAATCTTTCAGACATTAATTTCTTTTATGAAAACATATTTTGTTCTAAATCATATTAAGATCTTTGATCAATCAATCGTCTGCAAACTTGAATATCCGCATGGTTATATCATAAAAATTTGAAGAATTCGTTCTAATCTTGAAGGTTCACCACTCCTCTATCAAGACATGAAGAACTAACTTTTACAAGATTTATGTTTCAAACCACTGAATAGACTAAGTCGAGAAGAGATACCCAATCTTAAAATGATTTACACAAGATCAGAAATCATAAGAGAGACTAATTATCATAAAAGAACTCTTAGAAACACCATCCTTCCACCTCCGAATTCAGAGAGCGAGCTACTCCATTGGGGGGAAGAGAGAGAGAAGTAGAGGGCAAAGGCTCTGATACCATTATGGGTCGGATGCAACTGCTATTTATAATGAAAATTAATAATTGCTGAGTCTTCTCTTACAAACGTTTCTTCATGAAATTTCAAAACTAGCAGACTGTTAAAGCGATGATAAGATCGTAATACTGAGATCTTATCTAAATAAATGCAAGAAATTTAAACAGATTAATTTACAATTATTTACAATTTAAACACTTGAATATAATTAAACTAAACGCTTGAAACTTAAAGATTCACATAGGTTGTGAATCCAGAAATGAGTCATTGATGTCGTATCCTTCGTAAGGGTCGAGGTTGTCTTGTCCTCGTCGACATTGTTGACAGAAGCAGGAGAGGTCGCTTCTTCCTGAAAGTCGTCTGAACTTGATAGCTGAATTGCGACTGTGTTAACGACGGAATTGAAGTCTTCTTGAGATCCTGCTCCGGCTAAGGATGACATGACTGCGTTCTTGGCTAGGAGGAATGTTTCGCCGTCCTGCCTTGTCATGTCTTGAAGATGAATGTTGGCTTTGAACCATTCTTTCATCTTGTTGACTTCAAGGTGAGAGTAATTAAACTTTTCCCACCACTTGATCATGAGAGATTTGCTCAGGGCCTTGAAGTTACCGGATGGACCTAACTGGAAGTTCCAGCAAAAGATCCATGGTATTTGGAAATACAAAACAAATCTAAACGTCTTTGAAAGAGGAGACAAATAGATACTTTGTTGAAATAGATGGTATGAACGTTGAAATTCAACTGGAAAGATCTCCTCTGAGAGTCCAAAGTACATCCACCAATTTTAAAACCAGTTTGGGAAGTGCATCTTGTAAGCTTGCTTACAAAATGTCACAAACCATGAGTGGTTGTAAGCTTGAAGCCAAAATAATAGGTACCATGTCTTTGTGTAGTCACGGTAGTTGAATGATGGTGGTTTGAAGGGGTGAGAAAATTTCTTACCCACAAACATCCCATGTTTCCAGTAGGATGGAGTGAGAACCCGAAATATTTTTAACTTTTAGTAAATGATCTTTGATGGATCATTTTTGTCAGGAATATGAGTAATTTCAGCAGATTTAGAGTCGACTAAAATATACTCATAGAATATCCTGATTTTTGAAAGATCCTCTGGTAGGAAGTTGAAGCCATGAGGAAATACTTGATTACAGACTTCTTGGACAGAGGGTCCGTCGAATTCTGTTTCGATGGTTAGATCCACCATTGTTGTTTTGGTGAAATAACCTTGGATAGGAGGTCTAGGCTGGAAAAATTTTGGCCTGACAATTTGAGAGAACGAGGAGGGGTTCCTTGGAATTGGAGATTTTGAAGAAGAAGCGGCTGGAGAAGCAACACGCTTGTTCGGAGTTATAACACCAGAAGGACGTAATAACGTGGTTGAAGGATAGGGAGGAAGGCCTGAAGGGTCTAATTGAATGGTCAAAGTTCATTGAAAGAAGCCTTGACGACTCCTGCTGCTCAAACTGTAGATCCATGGCGTAGTTTACTGCACTCATTGGAGTGGGTACAAATGATTGACTTAAAGGTTGTTTTCCCTTAGAAGGAGTATTAGTTCCTGTGGAGGAAGCTACTGATTGAAAAGAATAGTTTTGGGGACTATTCTGTTGTGGCAGAGGTCACTGTGTTTGTGGCCGCTGCCGGCCAAGAGGGGGCTCTATTTAATGGAATGGTATTTAAAGAATTCAGAGTTGATGGAGTATTTCTCAAGATATGTTCTCTTGAGAGGTAATCAGCTAGTGAATTATCACTGCCTTTTATAAGCTCAATTTTGAAGTAGAAACTAGGATAAGATCGTCTGCCACCTAGGAGTGAATTCATTTGAATGGACCGAGCCTTGGTAGGAATTTGGTCCTCTCTAAAATCACTAACATATGGTAAAGTTACTATATGTTTCTTCCGGTCCCAAAATGCATTTGGGAGACTTGAACACACTTCCTTTTCAAGCTTCTTTATCTGAGAAACCACCTTGCAGGTCTTGACTTCGTCTTGAAGGAATTCGATTTGCTTTTCTTTCCTGGCGATGATTAATGAATTTCTTCTTCAATGTTTGAAATGTACTTAGGAGTTATTGGATGAGTAAACTCGAAAGTAATCTCTTTGTTGAATTTCTTTGAGGTTATACCCTTGTCAGTGACGTAGAAAGGATATAACTGGGTTAGGAATGGGGTTCCTAAAATAATCCCTTCATTAAGGTTTTTAACCAAAATGAATGTGTTGATGAGGCACACGTCTCCTTTGCAAATGTGTACCTTTGATAACTTAAATTGGATGTTGAGGGAATTCCCGTTAGCTCCACTCAAAGACTCCTTTGTTTTTTCAAAATTTCTAGAAAGAACGAGCCCGTCTTGGATGACATTTTGATCTGCTCCTGAATCAATGAGGACGAGAGCTTCAAGTTGAAAGTCTTTCACCTTAAAGACTATTTTCTACATCCATTTCTTATTTTGGACTTTGCTGATGTAGTTGATACTTTCGATTTCACCGGATTCTTGAATCAGCAGTGCTTTTCCCGTAATTTGTCTTTCAGGATTGGTTGAGGAAGTTCTTGGGGTTTCTTTTAAACTTTGAGCTTCTTGAAATACTTGGAAGGCTTGTTCAAGAAGTGTGAGACGTTGCTTGTTGTCTGCAACTTCTTATTTGAGAACCTTTACCTCATACTGAAGGTCTTCTACTTGTATAGGCTTCTTTGCCTCACCTTTGATTCGATTCATAATATCTTGGTATTAATATATGATTGGGGCTTTGAATCGTCTTTTGAGAATTCTGTTCCTCAATGCTCTGTCTGAGTTTGAGAAGGCAAGTTCGTTACGAATTATCATCAGGTAATTGCTCGATAAGATCAAAAAGAGTTTCTTGATCTCTCGTGATGACGTTGATATGACTGGAACATTTACTGGCACATTTTCCTGTGCAAGGGATTGCTCCTTCGTCATCGTTTGAGTTACTTTGAGAGTAGAAGGCATCTTCGCTAGAAGATCCATCATCAATGAGGATGTTGATACGTTCTTCTTCTGAAGAGGACTCGGTTTGTGAAGATGTATCATCTTCTGTCCTTATGACATAAAGAAGAGATTGTCTGGTCTCTTCATCCATTGCCAGAGTATTGATCTTTTCTTTTAGGGGACAACGGTTGGCATAATGACCTTTGCGGTTGCATTTAAAGCAAACGTTGTTGGTATTTGAAGAATAACAATTTTTGCCTTTATTCTTGTTGTTGTAACTCTTCTTCCTTCGAGGAAATTAAGGATCTTTAGCTTTACTTCAGCTAAAGAGTTGCTTGGAATAAGATTTCTTCTTTTTTTTCTTGTCTTCCTTCGGTCCTTGGTTGAGGTCGTATTGCTTGCAGAAGGTGCCCAATTCTTTTCGATAGTCAGAATCCTTGATCATCTTTGTGGTATGCTTGTTCTCTGTACAGAGGTTAATGCATATCGCTTGAACAGTGGCTGATATGTCTCCGAAAGTTAATTCAGACCAGTCAATTTGCTTGGTGACTAAATTTGTTGTCACTGTTTGATAGAACTTTTTACCAATATAATGCGGAAGTCCTTCAACAAACTTTTGCTTCAAAATGTCGGATCCGCAAGTTGTCAGGGTATAAAGACGTGCCATGAAAGTATCTTTATACCATTTGTATCGGCTCATTTTGTGACACCGTAATTCCAGAAGGGATTCTGTTGCAAGATTGAAATGGATTTGGGTGCTACCAATGAAATGTTTCGTCATTGTGTAGATCAATTGGTTGACCATATTTGGTTCTTCAGCTTGGATAGGAGTGGATACATTCTCTGTTTTGACAACTGTTCTTGTAGCAGTTAAAATGCAGTATTTATCTTGCTCAATTAGTTGATTATGCCACCAGCTCCTTAAGTTTCCTGTGATACCTAAATCGAGAATTTGGGCCGTTTCGAGTGTTGTTTTCCTGGCGCTATAGGCTAAGGCTGCCAGTAACATTTCTTGGAATGTATTCATCATTTGGGCTTCAGAATATCCATCAATATTTCAAGTGACTAGAGACATTCCATCATAGGTATGTTTCTCATGATGAAGATCATCCCATCCCAGATCAGGAGGCGAAAGTTGAGGGTAGTGGTTTTTTATATCTACCCATTGAGCTACTGGAAGAATCTTTGAAGTAGAAGCTTGAGGTAAGGAATCCTTTTTAATCATGTTGATTCCTTTCAGATTCTCAACTTTGTTTGTTGAGATCTTATTACTTTCCATCGACGCTGTAGAGACTTTTGCATCTTTGTTGATGGAAATAGCGGCAAGACGCTTGTTGATTTCAGCCAGATAGTTTGAAGCATCATCTTTGAGTCTACCGATATTAAAGTTGTTTGGCTGAAAAATCGGTTGATTAGAATCAGCTTGAGGAATCTCAGGGTTCTTGTTCTTGATTGGAGGGCCTGGATTCTCTATTCTTTCTACTGCTTTGGCTACTGTAGAAAGAACTTTGTTAGTGTAATTGAGTTGATGTCTGATATTTTTTATTTCTCGAACTCCAACCTTTTGAACCTTATCCTCATCGATGGTCTTATAGGGAGAAGAGACCATCTTGATGGCAGGGATTATAGGATGAGGGAAATAAGCTTCTTCTTCGGGAGGATAGTTAGAAGCTATTTCTTTGCCTTTTGCAGTGACTCAGAAAACTGATCCTTTGATCATTGCAACTTGGCCATCTGTTTCGAGTTTTTTGACGAGAGCTTCATTTCTAGTTCGCTCCTTTTGCTTCATTCCAGTGATGAAGGCTGGCATGGGGAGAAAAGGTTTTCTTGTCTTTGCTGGAGCTGCAAGCCAAATGTCCAGGTATTTTCTATAATATTCTTGAAAGTGTGCATCGTCGCTATTGCTGGAGATGACGTTAATTTGATTGTAGACTGGTTCAGTTCTCCTTTCCATGTCAGATTGGGTAGGAGAAAGAGATCCATCTTCTCTTTTGTAATGAACAGTGGGGACTGAATGGGAGAAGTCCACTGATGCTCGAATTGATTCAGATCTTCTAAGGGTATTTGGGAATGAGCTCTCTGTCCTAGCAATTGAAGACGTGCTTGGGCGGCTGCTCATTATCTCGTTGATTTTTGGGTATGAAGCTTCAGAATTAAATTGAACTTCGATATTTCCATCGGGAAACTAGGTGATTGATGCCTCTGTGCTGTTTCTCCTGATAGGGGCAGTTTCTCCTTGTAGTTTCCAGATAGGATCCCTTGTTAGTTCTGCCCATTTGAGGGTTTTTGGAATGGTCATGGAAGATTTTTCCATGTTAACTTCCATAAGCATGGTGTAGCCTTTAGGAGAGATACCTAATGCTTTAGGAGAAAGGTTTGTATACATCAGTTTAAAATAGATGCGGTATGATACAACAAAAGGAAGTGATCAGTCTTTCAGTTCAAGTCCTTGTGAATGAACATCGAGGCTTAAAGAATCCATGATGTTTCTGTTTTGAAGAGAGACTGTAAGACCAGGTTTGCAGTTAAAATAGATTGGTCCCTGCTCTAAATTTGATTGAACAATCCCTAGAAGAGATGGAGTAAATCTGAGGTGTCTTTTGTCTCTTAGAGCAAGGTAGACTGGTACATGTAGTCTTTCTCTAAAGAGAGGTTTTAAGGCGACTTGAACGCATCTGATGTGGAGATATTTGAATTTGTTCTTGACCTTGAAAAGGGTTTCTTCAGGTAGGACATTGATTGCAGTGAATTCATCTTTCATGGCTACGTTCTCTTCAGTAATGACGATAACATCTTGCTGAGAGAAATTGAAAGTATTGATCTTGTATACCTGGCTTGTATCCATCTTTGGAATAGACCAATTTTTGAGTTGATTTTCAATCTGAGCCAGATGGGTTTCGGCTGAATTGTGATTGGCAATAGCCTTTGAAAGATCATCGCCTGATCTTGGGTTTTTTTTTAGTAATTGAAGAAGAAGAGGAAGTAGTCGTATCAACTATGGCGGGGGAATGAGGAGAGAATTTAGAGAGAAGTTTCGAAATCATGGGGAGAGAGAGAATCCAACGGTTTCACAATGATGACCTCGGAATCTTTATGATATTAGTTTCTATTATGAAAACAGATTTTTGTCTAAATCATATTAAGATTTTCGATCAATCAATCCTCTGCAAACTTGAATATTCTCATGATTGTATCATAAATATTAGAAGAGTTCGTTCTAATCTTGAAGGTTCACCACTTCTTTATCGAACTTCCACATTATATTGTTCAAAATTTCTATCAAACAGTGGCAACAAATTCAATCACCAAGCAAATTAACTGGTCTGAATTAACTTTCAGAGACATATCAGCCACTGTTCAAGCGATATGCATTAACCTCTGTACAGAGAACAAGCATACCACAAAGATGATCAAGGATTCTGACTATCGAAAAGAATTGGGCACCTTCTGCAAGCAATACAGCATCAACTAAGGACCGAAGGAAGACAAGAAAAAAAAGAGAAAATCTTCTTTCAAGCGACTCTTTAGCCGAAGTAAAGCTAAAGATCCTGAATTTTCTCGAAGGAAGAAGAATTACTACAACAATAATAAAAACAAAAATCGTTATTCTTCAAAGACCAACATCGTTTGCTTTAAATGCAACCGCAAAGATCATTATACCAACCGTTGTCCCCTGAAAGAAAAGATCAATACTCTGGCAATGGATGAAGAGATCAGACAATTTCTTCTTTATGCCATAAGGACAGAAGATGATACCTTTTCTCAAACCGAGTCCTCTTCGGAAGAAGAAGGTATCAACATCCGCATTGATGACGAATCTTCTAGCGAAGATGCCTTCTACTCTCAAAGTAACTCAAGCGATGACGAAGGAGAAATAAAATACATTGAAGCACCCATCCTCATTATCTTTTAAATACATTAAACTCTCTTTAATCCATTAGAGTTTTTTTTGCTATATTTTCTAAAATTTGATCAAGGTTTCAACTCTTTACAAATCATTGTAAAAAAATTGGGGAAAATAGACTTATTTCTAAAGAAAAAAATGAAGAAAGATTGGTATGGATACTAAAACAATGAAAATATTTATGAGATATAGGAAAAAAACTTAAATCGACCATGAATTTTATAATTTGTAAATAGATTCAAATTTGCTATTTTAAAAAATGCCCAAGTTATTAGAAACTTAATATCAATTTTTATTTTTTAAAAGTTAAAACATATAAATTCCATTTTCAAATATAGATATTTTTCTTTGTTATTTACTTTACTAATATCGTTTTTTTTTTTTTAAGAAAACGTATACTATAAATTATTAGATGAACAAATCTAATATTCAAAAACTACATATTACAAAACTTGTCAATTCATTTTATTATATTGAAGGCAATGGCAAGTAATGTTTTTTAGTTGCTCATGTGTTTATGATCCAAAGTCATGAAATTCAACTCCAAGTGATAAACATTAGGACGGACAATGATGACAAAATTTTCAACTATTACCCGATACTTATCATAAAGGTTTAAAATATTGAGCTGGAAAAATATTAAACTCTTATCATAAAAAAAAATGTATACAAAAATACTATGTCAATATCAATGGATATTTTCTGAAAAAGATATAAAAACAAAACATTCTAAAAATATATATTATACATAAATATAATACAAAAAGGCATTTTAAAGTTTTATTGTATTATACAACCATTAACTTGTTATGCTTTCATAAACTTTTCAAAAGATATATAACATTTAAGTTAAAAGAAAATTTTAATTGATTGTTTTATTATGTTTCACAAATATTTCAAAAGTAGAAGGAAAATAACGATTTATCACTGTCAAAACTAAAAAAATTGTAAAAATATCAAGACACGAACCAAAATTTAATACTATATTACTCAAAAATGTAAAAAACTATGATAAAAAAAAAAAAAAGTTAGTAATTATCATAATAATAAGCAAAACAAAGGGGTGACTAAGTAAATTATGTTATATATAGGACTTGAGGTTCTTTTTTAACACTTCCATCTCCATATCTAAAATTTAGAGTACACTCTCATAAATTAACCATCAAAATTAAATTAATATCTATCTAATGGCTCAAATTTATTATAATATTTTGACAAAGTTAAATGAATTAACTAATGTAAGATAAAGTAATAATCACAGAAACTCAACAAAAACTTAGTTCATTTTCAAACATCTAATGGCTCAAACTTTTGAAATGACGAAGGTGTAACTTCTAAGAAAGAAAGACCATGGCAATTAATTAAAAACGTTAAATCTTCAATTGAAAAGTCAATTTTCAGATTTCCACACTACAGTTTAATTTTATACTCTTAAGAAAACAGAAATTATCAACTGATGTGAGCAGTTGCCAATAAAAAAAAAATCTAAAAAAGATCAAATTAGACAAATAGGATGTGGACATACTATAATTACTATCATTACCATCAAATGGAACAGAAGAAGATACATAATTTTACAGTAAGTTTGGTTGAAATGAAGGGAATATGGAATAAACATAGTTGAGGGATATTGTGAGTGGAAAGTAAAAGCCATCCAAATCCAATAATGCTAATTGCTAATTGATAATTGCTAAAGCTAAATCTAAAGCAAAAGCAAAAGCACAAAATATATTGATTGATGCCTCCACACACTTCCAATTTATCATGAACAACAAACATGGTTTTTTCTCAAATCCAAGAGAATACCTTTAATTTATTCTCAACATCACATTATTACAACACTCCATTGCATACCATAGCATCCCCTTCATTTCATCACATCCTCCTGTTTGTACCCAATTAAATAAGAAGAAGAAGAAGTTAATTTTTAATCTGGGTTTCAAAATTTTAACATCTCATCTAAAAGATTTGAACGGTCGACTTCCTAGTTGACTAAGAGCCTATGTTAAATTGAACCATATTCATATCGGGATAAAGTTCTAAAAATTATACAACCGTTTTCTATGGTGTATTGGGTAGGCATGAAATAAAGAATCTTTAGGGGCGTGGATAGAGACCTTTCTTAATGTTCAGTCTCTTATTTGTTTTCATGTTTCTCTTTGGACTTCAATTTCGATGGACTTTAATAATTACCGATGGATCTTTGTTGCGTGGTTGAAGCCCCTTCTTGTAAAGGGAGCTCCCCTTTTTATGGAGGTTTTTTTTTGTATGTTTGTATATTATTTCATCTTTTTCTCGATGTTGTAGCTTTAAAAATTATTTGAAAAAAAAAATAGGTCAAATTCAAAACCTTACTCTGTCCAATGAGTTCATGAATCCCACGACTAAAAAACATCACTTCCATAACTTAGCAGCTCCTTACAACTTGCACGTTGGACTTAAGTCTAAATAGCTCATTTATGCCAGCAACTCTCTAAACTAAAAAACTTCACCTCTTGCCCCAATCCTTTGATCTATCATTTTTCAACATGAAATCCATGTTTAACATGGTATTAAAGGATTAGGAAGGGGGAATTCAAAAATTTAGAATCCAAAAATATAAAACTCAGCAATAGAATTCATTGATTTGGCATGAGATCCAGAAATCAAGAGTCAGTAACAGCAAGATGAACAGAAGAGAATGATGTCTAACCATAGTATTAAATTGAAAGAACTTACAGTAGGGTACGATCTTCCATAGTTGGTTTTCTCCTTCCTTCCATTTCCACAGAACAATGTGGGTGCCGTCATGAATTCCACCAGAATATTTGTCCCCATGAAAGGCATCAACATTCAAGTGAACGTTGTTCACCATTCTTATGGCTCTGTATCCTTCCCCAAATTCCTTGCTCTGTGTCCACAGTACAGACTCGTCCACAACATTTGGTTCGTAACGTGTCAACTGAACCTGCATTTTTATTTCTGATATAATTCCTCAGCCGGTTTTAATTTTAAACTCAGTCAGTTTGAAATTGATATATCATCTTCTCAACGTATATATTCAATGTCCTCCAAGATGCAAAACCAACATCAAACAAAGTTCCACAGTTCTGTTTCAATCGGACATGTTTAACCAAAAATGAAAGAATACAAAGAGTATGTATACCAAAAAGGACACCAATCATAATCAACCAAGACAAAACTCGGCTTGATTGCGTCTTCAGGTTCTATTATTCCCCATTGTGACCTTTCTTGAACCAGAATTTAAGAAACCGTACACCAAGATGCAACCCTAGAACTTGATGACAGAGAATGCCCAGATCCAGGCAACTTGAACATCATAACCCAACCAACACAAAATCAAATAATAGATTATAAAACTAGGATTCAAACTCAAATAAAAAAAGACTCAATATAAGTAACTTTCAGTTGTTGAACCAAATAATTCAATCTCTATACTTTCAACTTAGCAACAATTTAGTCTATAAAACTTTAGCATGTCTCGGTTTACTCTCAATTGTACAAAATATGGTAACCTATCGTATTATAAAAATTGGCATTAATATGATGAGATTTTACATGGTAAGGATTAGAGTTACAAATTTTTAAATGAAAATTAGAGACCAAAGAAGTTCATAAAGCATGTGTGTTAGACACAATTTATAAAAAAAAATATCCTTTTCTTTTCAAATGATTACGTACAGTAAAAGAAGTCCTAAAAATGCCCACCGAACCCCACAAATAGCAACAAGAAATATTAATAAAATGAAAAATGTTTCATTTTAATAAAAACTTTTTAAAGAGAAGAAATAGTTACAACGGACAAACTCATACATGACCCACCTACACTTTTAAAAGATATATATATATATATATATTAATGATCTTCCATTTCCACCTAGTAAAGTCATTTTAATCAAGAACGTTAATAGAATACTAATTGTTTTCTTAGAACAAAAAAAAAGATAAACAAATTGAACCCTAAAATAATTAATAAATAAATAAACGTGAGGAGTAGTAGAATCCGATCCCGTTTTAGAATCACTATGCATCTTTAGAAAAGCGTGTCTGAAACACTTATCATATTTCTTTTCTTAATTTTTCTTTTTATAAATTGATAGTATGATTGATTTGTCATATAAATTTAAAATTAATGTTTTATTCGTATGAGAATTTAAAAAAAAAAAATTGAAAATAGTATATTACATTTTTAATTCTCGAACATCACAAACCAATAAGGATTAAATTGGTCGTTGGTCAAATTCTAAAAGGCATTTTCAATTCATCAAAATCATTTTCTGAGATCTGTGAATCCTTTTCATTCTATCATGAATGAAATTCCAATTTCCAGATGAACTCCAACAAAAAGTGGCAATAAAATCAGGGGAAAATCTTACCGGATGAGAAGCTCCGATGGAATGTTTCATCGCCTGACCGGTGGCCTTATTCACCAGAGCAAAGCAGGGACATCCTTCCTCATCCTTAATCCTTGTACTGTATTTCTCATCTTTGAACCAGTGCTGAAACGTTCACGATTCACCAACACCATTAAATTATCGAATTGTAAGGAAGAAATTAAAAAATCAAATACTCTAACTACAAATTAAGGCGAAAACTGAAAGCGATCGAGGAACGAATCGATCATACTTGAGCGGGATCGTCTGGATCGGAAGGAACGAGGACGACTTTGCCGTCGCGGATGGCAAGAGAGAAATTGGGGTTTGCTTTGGCGTAGACCTTGACTGTTGGTCTGTTGGAGAAGGGAGAATCGGACTGATGAGAGTGTTGGTGAATAACAGTGGGAGAGTGTGGATTGTGAGAGTGGTGGTGCACGACCGGAGGCGGGGGTCCAGAGGAGTATCCGTAGTTGGGAACGGGCGGTTCCGGAGGGAAATTGGACTGGTAGTCAAAGTAAGACGGTGGAGGCGGCGGAGGAGTCTGGCCGTAGTGAGTGTGGTGGTGGATGTGGGGAACCAGTGGAGGCGGTGGATCGGAGTGTGGCGGCCTGTGTCCCGGTGGAGGATAAGGAGGTTCGCCGTCTTCATCGTCGTCACGGCTGTGGTGGTGGTGGTGGTGAAAGGGGAAGGCCATTTTTATCCGATCTGTGGGGGTTCTTCAGGTGAGGAGAGGAACGTCACCGATTGCGGTGAATATAAATGACAGAGTAACCAATGAGGAGGCAACGCGTATCATTTTCTCCGCATCTTCTAGAATTCCAGCATTTGTAAAAGACAATGGTAACAACATTTAGTTATGTTAAAATGCAATAGTTTTTGGGGTACGTCCGAATATAGTTATGAACATAAATGTTTGCAAACACATACATCATCCTATTTTTCCTTACATTTCTAACTAAAATATTTTTTTTTGTTATAATTATAAATATTTTTAAAATTTGTTATTTAAAATAATTTTTTTAATTTTTAAATGGAAATATTGTAAATATGTTTTTCGTTCATGAATTTTAAAACATATATTTTTAAGGGAGGCTTACACAAATGGCAAAAAGATTTATGATAATATAATTCATGTCACTACATTTTCTAAACTGCAAAAGTAGCAAATTTAAAAGTTGATAATCCTCTAATAGCCCTCTGATAATTCTTCGATAACCTCTTATAGTCGTCTGATATCACTAAGTACTTATCATATTTGTCATATTCGCAGTATGCAAAAAAAAATGTTATTGACTGTTTCTGACATTCGATGCAATTTCTCTATTTTGAATGTCGATATATAAAGTCAAGAAGTTGATTTAGAACGTGACCAAAAATAAAGAAAACTTATGAAAGAAAAAAAAAAAGCTTACATAAAATTGAAAAAGCAGGAAACAAAAGGTTTTTCTTTTTTTCTTTTTCTTTTTTTTTTTTCCTTTTTTTTTTTTTTTGTCTTTTTTTAATTTTTTTAGTTCAACAGTGTATAGTAATCTATTAGTTAATAATTCATATTTGGTAAAGCTATGTTAGGTTGACATTGGTTTGCCTTCAAATATTGTTCATACTAACATCACTATTTTAGATTTTGGAGAATAAGTAACAAGCAAAACATAATAAAGTTACTTTAATGTCAATTTCACCCAAGAAAAAGTATAGAATAATCAAAAGTTGAGCAAATTTTTTGTATACAGTGAGTTTATGAAAATTATCTTTCAATTCATCTTAATCCATTAGAATATATATGAGTGTTTTTCATATCATAAAAATGTTTAAATTCGATTTTCTCAACGTAGACTTATTTTCTTAGGTTTAGATTCATAACACCACTTGTATTTAAGAATTTAATTTCCTTTTCAAACCATGCTACACAAGGACTAAAGAATGTTTGAATGTTGTTTGAAGAATTACAATTTTAATTTGTAAGTATGTCATTAGGTTTAATATTTTAAGAGTTAGATTTTGAAAATAAGTCACTTTGCAACCACTTAAAACAACTTTTACAAGCCTTTTTAAATTTGTTTTAAACAATTTTAATGAACAAAGAGTTTAAATAAAAATGACATTTAAAAGAAATACTTTTTTTTTCTATCAAGTAAAAAAAGAAAAGATTATTTATAACAATGGACCATTAAAGTTGTTGGGTTAATTTTAGCTCACTCAACTTAACTACTAGTCTTGATTATACCGTCAACAAAATCAAAATCTTTTATTGATTTTTATTTTGTCCTACCATATGACTAAAATTAAGTTGCTAGAATGTTTCGTTTAATTTTACAAACAGAGATAAATTAAATTATCACGTGGCAATTTGTGATTAGACATTTAGATGAACTGCACAAAAATTATAGTATGAGACGCACTCAAGTCATTTTTTTTTTATGGAGAATGT
This sequence comes from Cucumis hystrix, assembly GCA_025688845.1. NCBI lineage: Eukaryota > Viridiplantae > Streptophyta > Magnoliopsida > Cucurbitales > Cucurbitaceae > Cucumis > Cucumis hystrix. Next base: position 12,435,565 of record CM046890.1, on the reverse strand, counting down.
ATTTTTTTGTTCCATTCACATGTTTTCCTTTTATTTCCTACCTAATTAATTATAGACTTAACTTGTGCCCAGTTAGTAATAGATCCCCATAAGAAATATAGTCATCTCTAACGAAAATATATATATATGCCACTTGTGAAAATATTTTTAGATTTTCATGTATTAGTAATTATAGTTTAGAAATGTATATAATTTAAAGTTTAGAGAGTAGATAAATTTCATATAAACTGTAACGTACTTGATGGTTGTTTCAAGTTGATGATATTTCCCGTAATATGTAAGATTCTGGTGGGAGAGATCTTTATATAAAAATGAAATATTCCATTGGAAAAGTTGGCAGTAGATGTACTGATCGAGAAATGATGATGAAGGTGTGGTGGGCTTTCTTAGTACTTTTGGAGACTGATACAGTCAAGTTTTCTCCATGACTATCCACAGGGAATTCTCCATTATTACACTTTCTAGATGTTTAGCATATATGACAGATCTCTTGATAGACTAATGGGAATGAAGGAGTCCTTATTTTCTCTCCTACCTACAACTGCTTATTATCTTGGCTTTGAAATTATGTAGTAGTTTAAATAATGATGTTAGTTCCTCTGTGAATCTATGGTTAATTATTAAATATATATCTAACCAAATATATAAACTCGATCTCTTCAAAGCTAAATTACCACTCTATCTCAATTAATTAATCGAAAATACGATATAATAAGACATCTAAATTGTTTAGATTTATAAAAACTCTTTTCATTCCATACATAAACCTTCATAATAATGTAAATACATTGAACAAATTCACCTTTATAATATTAAAATGTGAATGATATCTAAATTTTTAGATTTATTTGATTTTTGGGTGTCCAAGTGGCTTTGAAACTTCAACAGTTGCACTTCTAGGTCATGTGTTCAAATGTTCTAGCTCCTATTATTATCATTTATTTCCTTTATCGGCCCTTGCTAAAATTTGTTTTGAAAATTTATTCATAAAAATCCTTCCTAATAAAGTCAATTTTGCTAGGAAAGTTGCCGTGCGCTTTGTGCAGGGAACAATAACATTATTGAAAACTTCAACTCCTATGATGTGGAAGTGTCAAGTTGCAAAGAACCTCTTTGCCTTTGCTTTCTTGAATTTATTGACTTGGAGAAAAATTAAAAATCTGGAAAAAAAAACTACACAAGTAAAGAGGCTGACAAGTATAGTTACCATTAAACTACCTACAAATATTAAATATTAATTTATTTTCTTTATACATATTGTATAAATACGATAAAGTTGAGGGGGGAGCCCCCTGGGCTTATACTAAATCCGTCGATGCTTGGAACTATTATGGATATTATTCTATGCAATGACAAGATGGAACTTTGACAATGTGGGATTATTTAGTTCGTTAGTATTTGATCATTGAATGAATTAAATTATTTCAAGAGCTTTAGAGGATCGTGATTATCGTATGGCAAACATGGAAGACAAAAATAAACCATTTGTTTCAGAAAATTTCAACCAACTATAACGTTATATTAGTAGCAATTGATAAATATATTCACGATACAGTGTTTATTATTTTTTTGGATTATTATGAAAAAAAAAACAATTTGTGATAGATTTGCTACATCAAATCCCGTTTGCTCCGAAAGGTTGAGCCCTTCCTTCTTTGGGTTGGTAGAAGTTGAACACTGCTCCATTGCAAAACATAGCAAGTTAGTCTAGTGGTGGTCGAGTTAGATTCTATTTCTTTTTTCCATGTGAGACGAAGTCACAATTTTGTAGCGCATTTTTCCATCAAATAAAGCATTGATTGAGCAAGATTATTCTATCTCACCTTTTCTCGTGTCTAATATTGTCATGTGGTTGTTATTTTTCCTTTGAAAAAATCAATACAAATTCAATAAATGACTATATCTAATTCCATTTGTTTTTATATAACTTAAAATAAAACGTTAATTTCATACCCATCATTGAATTCATATTTTTCTAATTTCTCTTTTAAGAAATGGAATGAAAGTAGGGTCAAAGGAATGGGAAATGATGATAATAATGGATTGGGATCATGACAAATTAGTACAATTCATTATTAACATAGACATAAAGTGTTCCCTTCTTTCTTTTCACTCCTAAAAGGTGTAGGTTAATTATATCTAATTTTCCCTTTTTTTCTTCTTCATATAATGGACTTCACATATTTTTGTCCGTATGTATGTATATTGTCTTAAAAAATTAATACATACGATCAAATATACACAATAGTCAACATATGAGAATATGATGTTTTTATTTGTTTTAATAATTTTATAAAATTAAAATTAAGAAAAGACATTTTTAAATATAGTAAAATGAACCAAAATATAACAAAATTTTACCTTCTATCAATGATAGATACACTGATAACCACTCATACAATTCTATTAGTGTATATCAATTATGATAGAAACTAAAATTTTATTGTATTTTATAAATATTTTCAGCAATTGTACTATTTACGATAAGGGATATTTTGAAAAATGGCAAATTATTGAAACTATTTACCAAATATAGTAAAATTCATCCTACCTCATTTATTTATATATATATATATATTTTTTTGTAAATAGTTTTTTTTATAATCTAAATTATATGTGTATTTTACACCAATTTTATGGATGTGATCATTAACTAGATTTAATATTAGTTAATATATAGTTTACTAATTAATCCACTCAAATAAATACTTGCATTAAACTTTCATTTAAGACATTGAGAATTAAATAATTTAATTTAATTAAAAGAACTAATAAGTATAAGTTAATTATAGAATAATAAAATTTTAGAATAAGTAGTTAATGTAATATAAAATATTCATTATAATGGTATTATATAAAGTCAGTAAGTGTAAATAATATGATAAAAATTTAAAAATATTTATTTAGTTTTATTAAAGATATATTTTTACTGGTAATTTAAACTTTCATTTCAAATCTGCTTGCACATTTACCGTGTCTTAAAACGTCTTGAAGAGAATATGATCTCTGATTCAACATTTCAACAAATTTCTATTTTACAAGCTTTTTGGATATTTCATTCTTTAGCTAGTTCAACCACTTTCTTTCATTTCACTTTGTGAAAGTAGGTTAAATATTTGGATTAGTGTTTTATAAGATTTAATTTTCTATTTTACTATACTTAATCTTTAGACTTTTTGTTGATTGTCAGATGAAAACTTTTTTTCTTAATGGACGGCTAGATTCGTGCATAAGTAACATAATAAAATAATGATTATAGAGATCAACTATTTTTCAAAAAAAAATTATGGATGAGTACTTTTTTTTTCTTAATGACAAAATCAATTTTGAAATATTAAGAGAAACTTTTAAAAATATAAATGATTGAGTGTCGAAATAAATATTGACTCACAAAATTTAAGGAATGTTAGGAATACATTTTAACTAACATTTATTAAAAAGAAATAGTCATTGTTATAATAATTTTACACTACAAGAAATTTTGGATCTCCCAACGTCGATTTACAAAATCGGAAGAGACAATTGTGTCAGGAGATAAGTCATCTCCCAACGCACAAATTGGTGCATCGGTAGATGTCTTATCACCAGATGTCTTAACAATAGAGTCAGAAGATGTGAGAGAACTCCCAACGCATTACTTAATATGTCGGGAGATAAAGGGGAACTATCGACGCTTTAATACAGTGGTTGGATAACCCTCAACGAAACTTTGAGTGGCGTCGGGAGTTATCCTTTAAAATCAAAGATCGTCAATTCTCTCTCCCTTCTTTCTTTTCTTCTCAATTTTATCCTTGTTCCGACATCTCTCTCCCTTCTCTTCTCTTCTCTTCTCTTTTCTTCTCCTCTTCTGACCCTTCCTTCTCCTATCGTCTACGTCGTCTCCTTCCAATCCGTCCCCCTCCCATTTTTACCCTTGTTTTTTTTTTCTTTAGACATGTCTTTCTTCACAGATCTGAGAAGAAGGGAAAGAGGACACCTAGTACTACCGTTAGGGTTTAGGGTTTAGGGTTTGATGTCAAAGATGATACAACAGAGAGAAGAAAGAAAGAAGAAGATGTCGTAGTGGTCATCGATCGTTACCCACCACGTGCCACGGCTAACCAGGTGGGTAGATATTATTTGGTTGTTTATTTTCCATTTTGCTATGTAGACTTTATTCTTTATCTATGTAATGGAGTTTCTGATTGGCCATTAACCCAGTTATCCCTTTTGCTTGGTGCTTTAATTAGGTTACTTGTCATTTTGGCGTGCCATTTTTCTATTTTATGATTTTATGATGAATCTGCATTTAGGTTCCTATTAGTCAGGATGTTAAATGTTCATATTTGATTTGTTCTGTTATGCTTCAGCTTACATGGTAAAAATGGTAAGGCCTATACTTTGAGAAAATGTTTGTAAGAATGGAGTTCAATTTTTGCATTTTTAACTTTGAATGAATTTGAAAGTAATACTCATTCCGAAATATTTTTCTTTTTTTTTTTTTTGGAAAAGGCTCTTCATGGATACATAATACCTTCCATTTAATAATGGAAAGTATTTTTTTAAAAAAAAAATATAGGATCTCCCGACGCACAATCTTGTGCGTCGGGAGATCCACTCTCGATTCATTTTGCTCTACTCTGATTATGACGCGTGGTTATGAGTCATGAGATCCTTTTTCGACGTTTTTTTCATTTATCTCCCGACAATTTTGTGCGTTGGAAGTTTTCCCATTTCTTGTAGTGGACCGAAGACAATCATATAGCGACATAAATAACAAAGTTCTAATTAATGTTGAAAGTCACAACTTAAGACTAGCATGAGTCTAAGAAAAGGAGTTGGTTTGAAGCCTTATATGTCTCTACATACTGTTTAAGACTCATCAAACAACTTAAGATGTTAGTTTATTGGATTTTGGTTATTAAAACAAAACTAATAATATAATCAATAACATTTATTATAATAATAAGACTTTATTAATAACAATCAATGGATTATATTTACAATCTACGAGTTTTATGACATAAATTCCAACACATCTATCTTTCAAGTACACAACTCATTCTCACTAAGATCTACGATTCACTTCACCAACATTTACCCACCTAGACCTGGGATTCACTTCCACCAACGTCTCGCGTTAGACCTGATATTTCCACCAACGTCTTGCAATAGATCAATAGTACCACACATGAAACAATTAATCCAATCAATAAATGAGAAACATTAGATCAACCACGCATAATCTCACAGTAATAAAAATGTCATACAATAAGTATTCACACAAGCTCACGAAAGAATGTTTTTCATATAATTCTTTGCAAAATACTTCTTTCATTTACAAGGATCATAAATGCAAACATTTCTGTTAAAACAACTCATTCGTTCATTCAAAATCATTTACTTTACTTATGAAATCATTTACAAACATTTATTCATTTATAAAGATCAATCACAGAAGTACTTAGCCTCAACTCTTTCTCCCTTTTTGATTTCAGCTTTCTCTTTTCGTTTAGAGGTTCCTTCAATCAGCCTTTTCAACACTCAAAACCTTCTCTTAAAACATTATCACAGTATCTAGCATTTCATGTCCTTTTCTTCCAGCCTTTAGTCATATTTATAGTGACTTTTCACATCTATGAGTCATTTCCAAGCTTTACACGTGTCACTTTATCGTTTTGTTGCGCTATGCAGCCAACCCAAGCTCAACACGTAAGTCAGCCATGACTTCGTGATTAGACTTTTTTCTTGAGATGCTAAGCTTATCTCTTTGAAATGCTCAATTTGCCTAACTTCCAGTAGAAACAACAGACATTTATTTTTGCTCAGAGGATCGTCTAGTCTTTTCAACAAACACCTACTCTATCGCAACATACTTAGGCATAGGTACTTCTCCCCGTCTTACGATTCCAATGCCTAGTTCTTAGCATCAAACACATTATTCTTCTTTGCTAGTTTTCCTCATCGTGTTGCCTACTCCAATGTGATAGCACTTAAAATCAAACATTTTTTTTCATATCTTCTTTTCTCCCATCACATTCTTTCTTCGTAGATTGCTTTATCTATACATAGTCAAGTAATCCTATCCAAAGAAGCTCCTCTTCAACATGACTCCCTTTTGGATCCAAGCCTCACAAGAAGTGGGATGGAATGGAGTGAGCTATAATAGTCCACTCCTTGTTAGGATCGAGCAAGATTTAGCTTTAGTTGAGGATTAGGGATTAGGATTTAAAATAACTCACATGTCATCACTAATTTTCAACCCTAGGGGTATTTGTTTCAAAGGTTAGAAAGTCCGTCAACCAACTTTCAGACACCACCTACTATGATCGTCCTTGACCAATCTCCGATCACCATCTTTGATGACTCCATCGACGAACTTTCGATAAAAAACTTCGAAAAATGTCGCCCCCAATCAACCTTAAAAATTTTAATAAAACATTTTTAGGGTTTAGAACAATCTTCGATGATCGTAGTTGGCCAATCTCCGACCACCATCTCCACTAACTCTACTGACGAACTTTCGAAAACCAACTCTCACGACCTTCAGCAACCAACCTTCTGTCGCTATCAATCAACCTTTTAAAATTTTAAACAAAACATTTTTAGGTTTTAGGCTAATTTTTGGTGATCGTCGTCGGCCAATCTATGACCACGACCTTTGATGACTACCGACGAACTTTCGACAATCAACTTCAGAGACCATCACCACTAATCAATCTTTAAAATTTTTAATAAAAATATTTTTAGTAAATATAACAAAGAAAAGAAATGGGTATATACAAATACTTTTAAAAAATAGTTAAAAACACATTGTGTTTCTATTTTAAAAAGTTTTTATAACAAGTGTTTAAATAAAAATAAAATTTTGAGAAGCCTTTTTCTAAGTTATTCGAAATGCACGTTTTATTTAATTATAATAATTTTTAAAATACACTTTCTTATGTTTTATTTTCTTGCAAAATTATTTTATTTACTTCTTAAACTTTTTAAACAAAATTTAAGTAAATCACATACCAATTTCTATAAAATATGTAATATTATAAATTTGTAGAAGGCATGCATCTCAACTAGTAATAAACTAGTTTGTATAAATTAGTGGAAGGTACAATTCTAACTATGTTTTCAAAAAATGGTATTTCATGTACTTAATATATGTAAAAAAATAATAGTGAAAAAAAAATAAACATGATATAACATAGACTATAATAATTAGCACCTCAAACAAGTAGAGACTATAATACTTTGTACCTCAAACACAGACTATAATAACTCACACACTATAATAACTACAGATTATAACAACTCACTCTACACCTCAAATGTCCCCTTACTGATTTAAAATTTTGTAATCTCAAATGTACCAAATTATAACTAGCGCTTGGGGAAGATGACAAACTAATTTTAAATGATCATATATTTTTGTTAGTTTGCTCCACAACATGTGAGGATCTTTTATTGTTAAATATTCAAACTTCAAATCCTCATGTATGTGATGACAAAAAAAAAAAAAAATCATGGGTTTCACTTTTTCTTGACTAATCATTCTATTTTCTTCTTTAATTGTATCTCCGAGATTCATGGCGTCGAGATGTAATTCAACATCAAGAACCTATGGCAAATAATTGCTTCTATTTATGCGAAGGACCGTAAATTTGAGCTTTGCAAAATTTTTCACAGTATCACTATCATAAAATATTATCATTATTTTAGAAATTGAATATACATGAAATATACAAAGTAACATTTATTTTATTAATTATGATAGAGTCGGAGAAAAATCAACCTATCTTTAGGACCTACCTTCGACGGAGGAGATGACCGAAGCTCATGTTCTGATAAAGTGTTGTAAAATTGAGGAGCACAACGATGCTCAACCCGAGTATAGTTACAAGGAAAATATAATATAATAACATAAATAATAAATAACAAAACCACTAAAATGATATTTAAAAACTACCAAGATATTTCACTATCTCCAAAAATTTTGGAACTTTAACCAATTTTTTGTGCCTATAAATCCACAAAATATCACTTTATAGACAATTTGGCAAGCATAAGATAGACTACATAATTATTGAGCATTTGGTATCTTTCACGGTAGATGGAATGTAGAGGGGATGACACATAACAATGGACACTCTTAGATGGGATGTGGAGGGAGTGGTATATAGGGCATAATGGACATCTATTTAATAATATTTACTAAAATATATTCTCAATTTAATTTTGTGAACAAGAGCCTATTAAAAAATGCAATTTACTTGTTTATATAGGTGATTGATTACTTAGTTAAAAATACCTCAAACGCATCTAATTCGATAATAAATAAATAGTAGTTAAATTAACCTTGTAGAAAGATAATACATACTTGTTAAATTTAACTCCTATTTTAATATTATTTTGTGTTTGGTTGAATTATAAAAATGTTATTGAAGCTTATAGACGATGAATTTCTTCCCACTGATTATGTAAAACTTTATGATCGGCACCAACAATGCAACCAAGGAATTCGATGCATTCAAGATTATATGAGTGCAAGAACCAATATAGCTTAGACGGAAGATCAACTTATAACTCATTATGTTAACAAAATGAGGGAAGATGTATATGTGTATGTATAAATATAGAGAGAGGTGACACTACAGTCTCTATGTTATATTATTGATACTTTTACTTTTAGAGTAGAGAAACAAATGCTAGAGAAAACAGAGGGACCAACACAAGAAAACAATTGGGGATGGAGGAAATAATCAATTAAAAAAGGACAGAATTTGAAGTTGCTGCCTATGAAAATTGGACCTATTCCAATACCAAACAAGATTGGTTTAAATGCTTACAATATTGACCTCCCTTCTCGGTACACATTTTTCTCTACTTTTAATGTTGCATTGTTGCTAAATATACCACTACAAAAAAATGAGGACCTCCTAACACATGAAATAGTCAAAAGATGTATGAAAAAGCGTTGGAAAATGATCTCCCGACGCACAAATGCGAGTCGAGATCAGAGTCGGGCATAATGAGTTGGGAAAGGATCTCTGGACACACAAAATGAAGCGTCGGGAGATTCTAAACATCTCCCGATGCCGTGTATATGGAGTCAGGAATTTCTGACTCCCGTCGTCGTTGTCTAGGATCTTCTGACACTTCATTTTGTGCGTTTGGAGATCTTATATTTTTAAAAAAAATATATATCTTTCATTTAATAATGGAGGGTATATTTAAGAAAGTCACACATCATTATAAGATAAAGAGATGAAGGTATATTTAAGAAAGTCACAAATCCTACTCGTTTTAGTTTTCAAATTTTGAAAAGTCAATGAAGGTGAAAGCAACGACAAACATTTAATAGCAACAACAAGAAACAACTTTAGTGATAATAACCAAAATACCAAAGAGGGAAAACTAAATGGTCAAATACAATCTTTTCTAACCCTAATTCAAAACTTCAATCATTGATCTTATACAATAAGTACCGAGCTAAAATCAAGAATTATAATCTAACATGTAACATTGTAGAATTAATATTACTAGCTCAGTACAATTTACAAGAATGAGAACATTAAAAATATTTTCAAGGATGAAATGAAAATACTACAAGCCTATAACCATAAGAATAGTTATACATACATACATATATATATATATATAAGAAACAGAGAAAATATGCCATTAGTTCGTTCGGTAGGAAGCAAGTGGTGTAATAGTGAAGGCAAAAACACATCAGTAGAAAGATGATAACATATGCCACCATCCATCTTAAGACAGGTTGCCCATTTGGTGTGCTGAATTTTTTCTGCTATCTTACACAACCTTGAGCTCAAAGAAAATAAGAAAGTTTTTAAAGGGTTGAGAACTCGATGAAGTGCGAATAACCACTAAGTTTAACATCTCCCTTTCCTCATAACTTCTATTAAGTTAGTATGTTGTATTTCTCCTTCATTTTTTTAAATAAAAGCTTGATTTTTCATCTATATATATAGTATAGTGCTTGTAATATTTACACCCACGATTTCTGTAAGTAGTTCCCACCAAAGTATTCCAATTGAACATCACAATAACACAGTCACGATTGATAGAGACAAAACTGTAAGATGCTTCAAAAATGTAAAACCATTCCAACTTATAGACTCATCAGAAATCTCATTAAAATTTAACAACAATTTCTACAGATCAAATCCACCAGTGTCCAAATGAAAACATATAACAATATACATTCGGTTTAATTTTCGATGACAAATTGAATATATGATGAATCCATAAAGCTTAACAGACAAATCATCTTTCTAGCAGTTTTAACAAAGTAACCCTAAGAACTAACACAAGCAGAAGAGACTGTGAATCCCTCAAACGCATATAATAGGAGGGATTGAAATAAAGATTTAGCAAAATTGAATCCAGATAAAAGAAATAAGACTTCAATTGAAAATAAACCAATTACTCCTTGGTGTAGTCCCCGAGAACCAATGAGCATCATTTTCGCTCCATAAGCCACCTTAGGTGCCACCAACGTCATCTCGTCTGCCAAAACCTTAGCTGAAATCACATCTAGTCTGCCAACGTCATCATTTTGGTATTTGGCCACAAGGAAGGACATTGGTTAAAGGTTGATCAAGAAGGGATTTCAGATCCTTCACATTTAAATCGGCGGGCAGAGCGGCCACTGACGGCAACGAGGCATCGACTTTAGCAACAATGACATGAAGAGGGGAGTGGCGGCGGCCACTGAAGGAAGTCGTGGCGGCCTCTGTCCATTTCAACCCTTCCCATTCTTCACAGATCTGAAAGGAGGAAGGGTTTTTTAAAGGCTCACTTCCGACATCTCAAAACATGCGTAGGAAGTTCTATGATATTTCCCGACACTCTAAGTAAAGCATCAGGAGGTTTGGGCTCACTCCCAATGTGATAAGTAATGCGTCGGTAGATAGGGTCTTTCTCGACGCACTAACTAGTGTGTTAGGAGATACTATATCTCCCGATGCCATTTCAAAACGGCGTCAAGAGATCCCGAATTTCTTGTAGTGAATAGAATATCATAGCCCTCATGAGTTTTAGCTAGCTGGTTTGATCACTCTGGAACCAGTTCTTTGGAAGATGAGGGTATTTGGTGTAACTTAAGCCTTATATGTTTTATTGTGACTTTCTTGTGAATCACGAAACAATATTTTCGACTTCTTGTTGTTTATGTCTTTTATTAATCTTCTTGTAAGAACCAATATTGATAAAAAAAAAAAATTGTAGCAATTCTTAATCTTCTTGCTAGAAAGCATATTAAACTAAAAACTAAAGAGATTTAAGGGAACGAATCGGTGGCAAAGGGTGAAGGAGCACCACAGTAACCACCAGATGAGGAGCTACCACTCTGAAAGAACCAAGAAACGAAAATGTTATCAAATGGGGTAAAAGTGTTTCCTTCTTTTTTTTTCTTTTTTTTCACTTCTAAAAAGAGTAGGTTAATTATATCTAATTTTTCCCTTTTTTTTTCTTCTCTATATATTGGAATCTTATATATATATATATATATATATATATATATATATATATATATATATATTTATTTATTTAATGTATGTATATTGTCTTAAAAAATTAATACATAGGATTGAATATACTAAATAATTAACTAGGAGAATATGACATTTCGATTCATTTTAATAATTTCGTAAAATTAAAATTAAATAAGAGGCATTTTTAAATACAACAAAAATGATGAACTAAAATCTAATAAAACTTTACCTTCTATCAATGATAGGCACTGATAACCACTTAATAAACTTCTATTAGTATCTATCAATGATAGAACCTAAAATTTTGTTGTATTTTATAAATATTTTCAACAATTGTACTAATTACGATAAAGCCCGTTTTAAAAAAATAGCACATTATTGAAACTATTTACAAAATATAGCAAAATTTATCAAACTTTCTATACCTCATTTAATTTTTTATATATATTTTGTAAATAGTTTCTTTTTATCATGTAAATTATATTTTTCTATATAATATGTGTACTTTAAACCAATTTTAAGAGTTTTTTAAAAAATATAACAAACTAATAAAATATTTATACTTGATAGAACAATTTCAAAAACAAAAAAAGCCCACAGACCCACAATGAAAAATATCAAAAATATCTAGTCAAACATGCGATTAATCGACAACACTCGCGTTGTGAGACCCTGATTGTGATCCAACTCTACGTGATATGAGCCTACGCAGCAAAAATCATCTATGCGGTAAGAACTATTATACGATGAAAAAAGATTACGCGAGGATCCTTGCCGCGATATAAGATTTCTTCGCCATGAAGTAGTTGACATCATCCTTACAAGAAGGTTGGTGAACTGATTTGACCTTGCTGCCCAATTGAATTCAGGAGATAAGGAGATAACAATAACACGTGGCATTTTCGCAATGGCTGACTCTCACCATCGAACAGAAGTCATCATTTCTGTATGGAAATGCCACTGAAAAGGCTTATAAATAGAAGAAGTCCGACCATTTTGAAGTTGCTTTTACTTTATGATCATCTAAGAAAGAATTAAGAGAAATCCCACAATTTTCAAAGAATTTCAAAAGCTTTAATTCGACAAGCAGTGCAAGAAGTTTCAGGGCTAAGGAGTAGGCAAAAGAAACTAACTTATTTATGAGTGGTTGATAACTTGTAGAAATACAAGTTATTATGACCTTTTAGGTAGAATAATGGGACCAGAATACGTAATATATGTGTCAAAACGTGTAGCTTATATTGTAAACGCATAAATATTTAGAAATACACTTTACATAAGTATTATGCCTATTTTACCCCGTTTTTAGTGTTTAAATGCAGAATTATTAATAAAAGAAGAAACTGGTGAATCATAGAGGAACTCGCGCAAAGGCTAGGCGAGAAAGGATTCATTAAAAGACAAAAGTGGTAGATGGAGACAAAGTTAATGTGACTTGACGACAGAGGCAGCTTTCGGCGCTTACATGTTCAAAAGACTAGATTTCCCGCCTAAATTTGCCTATAAAAAGTGAAGTTCATCCTTACTAAAAAGCATGTCTGTATGGGCCATAAAGGCTTGAATGAGCCGCTTAAGGGAGCTCTGAGTGGATCACCCGCCCACCTAAAGAGGTGGCCAGAATCCTCGAGATTTTGTAGGAATGAGTAGCCTTTCCATCGTCTGTAAAGTTTTTCTTCATCTTCTTGGGTCAGATTGTAACTTGAAAGCTTGTAGTCTAAGTGAAGAGGATCTCATCTTCCATCTCCCCCTAACTTGTAATCTCTTTTCATTTTTGTATTTCTTTACTTTGTATGTTGTTCATATTGTACAGTGGCCAAAGGTTTATATTCTTTAATATAATGTATACTTATATCTTTTCAATCCATCCACGTCTTTACTATTCATCTGTCCTTGTACTATTTGCAGTTTAGGTTTGTGATATGTTCTTGATAAGAAACTTTGCTTATAATTCTTATCGTGTTACTTGAGCTATTTTCATCCCTTACCTAATGTATATCGCAAACTACCTGAGAGGGCAAGTAGCAAGGATATGGCTAGCGCGTGCAAAGAAGATTTTGGAGACAAACTCTACCTTGGCGAGATATTTCCACCATTTGTATCCCAAAAGGAGATCAACAAGTGTGGGTAAGGTTGTTTCCCTTAAATGTGAAGCGTTATAAGTTTTATAAGTGATAACTTTTAGATATACCTTGTTTAGCTAGGCTTAGTCATTTGAATCCCGAAAGATGACCAAGTGTGGCGTTTAAAAACTCTGAGAGGAGCTGCCTTAATCATAAACTAGTTAATCAAGTTATATAGCATCAAGGCTTTTATGTAGCTTAATCGCCAAGTAGCATTAGACATTCCTTCACCCCTTCTTTTATACAAGTTAGTTCACGCTTATACCATCTCAACCACCTTCATTAAATCACCTTTATAGAGTTCTCTAGTGCAAATGCATAAGTAGATGTAGCTTATAGTTACATTCTTTCATACTGTATAGTTTATTCTTTAATACCGCCTAATTGAGAGGTAGACTCTAGAACTAAGCTTTCATATCAATTCTCTGTGTTCGACCTCGGATCATCTAGGAAAATCTATTGTTTCGCTTCTACTTGAGCAAACAATAGGAAAACTTGTACAATGAGGACTTAGAAGTGTGTGATGAGGACAATGGGAGTACTTTGCGTACAATGATCATGTCCACTCGCATAATGAAGAGATTCATGAGAAGCATTTTGCATGCAATGATCCTGAATCAATGACACATCATAAAGAATTAAATATACACATACATTACACCAACATAGGTAACAACACTATTTTTCATGTGGCTACACCTTTGTTTTTAGAGTTAAAGACATCACTAAGTCCGTGGAGTTGACCAACTAGGTCAAGTTGTAGGAACGGGTGAGTGGGATTGGCTCTCACAAAGTGTTGGCTCCACAACAGACAAACAAATCCACAAAAGAAAGTTCAGTGGTCCTTCTTTAAAATATTTTCAAAAGGATTTCTAATGTATTTAGATCTTCCAGTATGTTCTATTGAAACCTTTAGAAACATGATTTCCATTACATTTTTCAAAGGCGTGTGATTTATAAATATATAAGTTTTAATGTGAATTGAAATGATGAAATGAGACTATCCTTGTACCCTATGCGATGAGATACCTCATACATGTTGCGTGTTCTGGTGTGGGATGCCTTATCCTTACTGTATGATCTAGGATAAGATGTTCTATTCTTGTTGTGTGATTTGGAATAGAATGCCTCATATTTGCTATGTGATCTGGTATGAGATGCTCTTTGCTTGCTGTGTGATTTGGCATTAATTGAAAGACGCATTATGTGTGATGGAATTGATGGAAACTTGTTAAATGCGTTACGACTACTCTGCATAGCTGCAACTTGGTAAGAGAGTGTGGTAAATGCTTGAGCTGAGGAAAGGGTACAAAGATATAATTAATATGCATAATGATTTTGTGATACAATAATGAGAATATGAGAATGAATGTGTTTCCATGTGATATAAGCCTTGAATTTGATTTTAAAAAGAGATGATATTCCATGTGATTTGTAAATGTTGATAATAAGATTTTAATTGTGTTGTTTGGCTAACACATTGAAATGACTTATTGTGAACTCAATAATCTAGTATTGAAATGCAAAATATTTATATCGCATGATTTGTCGAGATAATTTAAACGTGTCAAAACAAAGATTTGATTTATAAAAGTATTAATAAAGAATCTCACTCACTAGAGACGTTTTCATCTAACATTTCAAATGTTTTGCTTCCCTCCCCCCCCCCCCCCCCCCAAGAAAGTAGCAAAGGAACGTTGAACTTACAACCTTAATTGTCTGTCATGCCCCTTTTCAAATGCATCATTTGGTAGTGGTCACTATCAATTCGCATACATGTAGAGCTAGGCGAAAAGAGTCATATTGTTATCTTAAAATGTTGCACTTTTCAAGTTTTGAAGAGACTTGTATTCATGCTTAATGTACTTTTAACCCAATATCAATGAAGCCTTTGTTATTTGTAAATAAGTTTTCATCTTGTATTATAATTTAATGTTCATCCGTTTCACTTACTGGGCGTTCTATGTGGTATCTCGTGGAGAGACTCGTGTAGAATGTCTAGGCGATCACGTATTTTCTTAATCGCATAAAGTGACTCAGGGATGGGGCGTGACATACATGAGTAATTCATTTTCTAAACAATCGTGTACTACAATCTAAACGAGTGATTTACGATCGTTTAGGTCATGATACACGATCATGAAGTTCTTTTTAACGATGGAAAAAAGGCTTCAATCTTAAACGGTCATGTTGATCATGCTAAACGATCATGTTGACTATGGTAAGTGATCATTTCGATCATATCAACACAATCGTATAGTTCTTTTTAAACTATGGAAAAATGGCTTCAAATTTAAATGATCATGTTGACCATGGTAAATGATCGTGTCAACAATGGTAAACGATCGTTTAGATCGTGTCAAAATAATATTTAAACGATCTTTGATATTCTCTAATATGAGGAAGATGAAGTAGTTTCAAAGAATCTTGCTGAAAACGGTGAAGATGAAATAGGAGATTTAAACAAAAGAATAAATCGATTAAAAATAAAAGAAAGAAAATTTGGAAGAGGAGATGAAGAAATAAAAGAAAAGATGAATAAATCACAAAGAAGAAGAAAAAAGAAAAGTAACGAATGGTCCGCAATATTCAAAGGCAAATTAAAAATTATGAAAATATTGTACTGGCCTCTTGGACTTTTACTTTTTGTTATACAAGTCGTAAATATTCTTGTGTTTTGTTATATTCATGAATATTATCCCCAATTTTATGAATAAAACTATAACTAATTAATTAAATGCAAAAGGACCAAAGTTAATGTGATCATTAACTAGATTTAATATTATTTAATATATAGTTTACTAATTAATCCACTCCAATAAATACTCTTGCATTATACTTTCATTTAAAACATTGGGAATTGAACAATTTGATGTAATTAAAAAAAGACTAATAAAATTATAAGTTAACTAGAATAATAAAATTTTATAACTAAGTAGTTAAGATAATATAATAGATTAATTATAATGGTATTATATAAAATTAATAAGTGTAACTAATACGATAACAAATTTTAAAAAATAATCATTAAGTTTTATTAAGATTTATTTTTAGTTAACATAAAATTTCATTTCAAATTTACTGTTACATCAACAGTGTCTCAAAACGTTTTAAAGAGAATATGATCTCCGATTCGGTATTTCATGGGTTTCTATTTTCTAAACTTTGTGAGTTGTTTCAACCTTTAGCAGTTTTAACCACTTTCTTTCATTTCACTTTATGAAAAGTAGGTTAAATATTTGGATTAGTTTTTTATAATATTTAATCTTTATTTTATTATACTTAATCTTTAGATTTTTGTTGGTCAAATGATTTTTTTGCTGGATTCGTGCATAATAATAAAATAAGGGGTGACTTGAAGAATAGCAAAAAATAATGTTTACTATGGATAAATAGCAAAAAAAATTATTTTAATTACAAATATGACAAAAACGAAAAGAATTGAATAAAAAATTATTACAAAAAGAACTTAAATGTCCCTACTCTACTTCTAAAATACAATATTGTGAAAACAAAAATACACCATAAATAAATCGTGCATCCCAAAACAAACATCAAATCAAAACCAGTGGCCAGAATTGTTCCATCTTCTTCATCTCCATTGAGGATCAACACCAACCTTCCTTCAACCCAAAAACATACATCCACAAGCCGTAATTTTTTAAAGACCAATGGCTGACGATGTCGACTACAAACCATCGAAAAACGTAGCAGTACTACGTCTCTCTGTCATTCATCATTTTTTGCAAAATCATGGTTTGAAATCCTTCTTTACTCTTCTGCCTACAATGTAATTGAAACCTTTTTTCGTTGATTTATGCAAAATAACACAAACAATGGGGACATGCATATGTGACAACACATCCCAGTAATTTTGTTCATCCTTCTAGCTTACTTAGAGGTAAGAAAAAATAATACTTTTACAAATCTATTTTTTATGTAAAGATTTAAAATTAATAGACGTTTTTTAAGTTTTTTAATTGTATATTCTTGTTGAAAATGAAAGATATTACATTATTATAGATGGAATACAATTTATAAGATGTTCATTTAAAATAGGTTAAGGAATATTAATAGATTTCTCTCTACTTTATAGGGAGAAGAATGTGTAACATAATTAATCAATATTTATAAAGGATTATATATCTAATAAATTCAAATAAATATTAAGGATATGAATAAAAAAAAGAGTGAAGAAGAAGAAGGGTGAGTAAAAGGTTAAGAGAAGAGTGAAAGAATTCAAATACACTCTATTTTTCGAAGTGCTGGACATTATCGAATCAACGACGGTACAAAAGACTTTTGAGGAAATTTTGATAAAACATAAGCCATGAGACATCCTTATCTTCAACAATTCGAATAATATTATAACTATTGCCGCCAGTAAATAAATTGTCAATCAAGATCCAACAAGATTGGAAGAGGAAAAATGCTTACCTTAATACAATCAACAAATTGTTGGAATGATCAATTAGGTGAAATGTAAACCTCAACAAAAACAATAATGGTGATATTGTGAACTTTCATTCTATTTACAATTAAAAAAAACAACCTTATTTGTTAGAGACCCATACCAAACCAGAAAAAATTGAAAAAGTAGACAAAATCTTTTATTATAAAAATGGAAAAAAAAATAAAAATTTTGCTCAAACTAACGTCTAGATAAATGGAAAAAAAAAATCTTTTGATATTTTATACAAATGAAACTCAATTTAATGAAACGGATTTAAAACAATAAAATAACAACCAAATATTTGTTGTTTTATAGAGTTGATTAATCAAATATTTTGATATTTTTGGAAAAATATTAAATAAAAATTTATTAAAGATAAATATTATTAGTTTAATACAAGTTTAAAATAATAAAAGGAAATAAGATATTTTGAAAATTTTATTAAACCTATATATTTTCGGAATCTTGGTGAAAAGAGATATTATGAATTAGTTAAATATATTTTTTTAAATTTTTAAAAAATAAATATATAAACATTTCTTAGAGATAAAGATTCAGTTTAAGATATAATTTTAGTAAACAAATATATAAACATTTATCTAACACAATATCCACACTATATCCGAATTTGTAAAATACATTGTATTTCCACAAATCCCATCACCTTACCAAATGTCCAATATATTTAATATACATTGTACATTAAAATACCACAGAATAAAGGACAAAGTGGAAATTACTAGAAATTGAAAGGACAAAGTGGAAATTACTAGAAATTGAAAATGTGTGCGTTAGTGTATCGGCTATAAATTTCCAATCGGGACCCAAACTTTGTCATTCCATCCAATTTCTCATAAAATAATAATTATAGATCGAGTATTAAAATAAATGAAAATTAACTCACAAGATTTAAGGAGTGGTAGGAATACATTTTAACTAACCTTTGTTAAAAAGAAATAATCGTTGTTATGATAATTTTAGACCGAAGACATAATCATATAGCGACATAAATAACAAATGTCTTATTAATGTTGAAAGTCACAACTTAAGACTAAAATGAGTCTAAGGTAAGGAGTTGACCAAAGCTGGACTTCACAAAATGCTTCCGAGCCAAGAGATCACCATAGCCCAAAATATTGCTAGAATTAGGTGTGTAGTCTCGCCGTGGCCAAGGGCCGACCTTAATAAAATACCTAGGGCGCATACCCAACCTAATGAGTTAAAAATAATCTCAATGCAACTTCAAAACCTCAAGGATAGGAAGCAGTTTCAAGGGAAGGAAATCAATTTTAATACTCACACTTTCTAGTTACTACACAAACACATTTTTCGACTCATCAAAGCCAGTGTGGCCAACACTACAGGGGTTCCGAATTTTTTTTATGTGAAGGTCAAGGTCAAGTGTGAGTTTTGAATTGGAAAATGAGGTTAAAAAAATTGGAAAGTGGGTTAAAAAGAAAAGTAGATTTGGAAAGATGAGGTTAGTTTTGAATTGAGAATAACTTTTGTGAGTCAAAAACGCCAATTTCCCCCATATTATTGTATTATGATTTCAGCTTCCAACCCAAAATTGTTGGACACGATCGAGGTGGAGATTGGAACCTTTGATAAAAGAATGGCTCTCTATCAACTTGTATAAAATCGGCATAGTTCGTGAGTTATTACACAAAAATTGTGATTCCATTGTTACATTCCAATTATTCCCAACAACCCAACCAAAATTCAAATTCTTAAATCCAATCTAAATGAAACTTTCCCTATTACCTCCCATCGACAAATCAACGCCTCACTAACGAACAAGAGCTCCACTCTAGTTTCCAATGGATGGATCCACCAAACAACGTTTTACACTAACGACGAGACAGCTTCGATGGCGCTACCTAGAGGCCATGCTGCTTCAACCAAGGAGTTCTGATATTTAACCTTCTTCACCAATGTGATCTCTTGCCATGGATCCAACCCTACACCCAACCAAATTAAACAAACATGGGTACACGAGCGTTTGTTATATCGATCATTTGTTTGCTATATGTATTAAATTAACATATATGCAAATGCAACCTACCAAATCCATCTACGAGCAGTGTGTACTGATACACAAGATCCATACACAAATACGGCAGGTTATCCTTCTCGACATGGGGATATGTACTGGCTTCCTCAACTTTAATTTGGCATGCCTGCTTTGCTGCATCGTTGAAGTCTGCCGGGCGAACTATAGCAACCGGCTCATTGGGGTCAGCAAAACCAGCCTACACATTTACATGGTTGATCAGTGTTTCGTCCAAAAACAAGTACAAGAATATCCAAACACCCTCACTGCAAATCAAACATCACTGATGATCGGATCTTACCTCAGCTGCTCTGTCAAAGAAAAATGAAGCAACGAAGAGATTCTTCTGGCCATCTCCTCCTCCGCCATTCCAAACACCGCCAAAAGTGCACTTCATGTGAGTACAAGTGGATTCGTTAACCTTGAGAGCCTTCAAAACCGTGCTCCTGCATCCATTCAAGCTAGACCCTGATGAAGATGCCGACGCTTTATAGTCCTTTCCCCCATAATGGTATTCTCCTATAGAACGAGAGCATTGAGAATACTTAGTCCAAACCTCCATTTTGATTTCCAGAAAGATAGTAAGAAGATCAGAATTATTCAAATGAAGATAATAACCTATAATAATAAGAACCACATTGGAAATTTCCATCAACCTCAAATCGTACAAGTGTGTAGGCAAAAGAGAGTGTGTAAGAAAAGGCTTTGCATTCAGTCCAAAATGAAGATGTGGGACCCCATATAACCAGCTGGGACTTCAATTATGATAGATGGAGAAGGTTCGTTTTTGGATACAAGTCTTGTAGGTGTTGAGAGATATAAAAAGCTCTTGAATTCTCCAAAACTAAGTATGTTTTCGTGTTAATAAATAAACATGAAAACTAAACATTAAATAAATTTTGAGCAATGAAAGCATATTTCAGAGTGAATTTGATTATGACAAAAGTAATTTTGATCCACACTTGATCTTAGCCAAAAGGTCGAGAAAGGTAATAATTTGTTACAAATAGAGTGAGCGATGAAGGACAAAGGCTGGAATTGGTTTAGTTTGATTTAAGCTTGACAGAGAATACTCAATACGGGAGGTTTTAAGAACCTCAAATGCTTGGAGGTTACGTACTGTTTTACCTTTTATATTTCTTATGGATTCTTTTTGGTCTTATCAGAGAATTTCTCCAACAGTCAGATGCAAAGAAAGAACAAATTTCAAACAATTGGCTTCCTCACGTTTTTCAGATTCAAGGATATATTGTTTTGTCAATTATTTTTATTATTTTTCTTCGATAAGAAAAACAAACTTTCAGTCTTTCCTTGATAATTATATGAAAAAAAAAGTGTTATTTTGTCCATTATAAGAGAGATGATTTAATAGACAACCATAATACTTTTCCCTCACAATTTTTTTTTTTTAAAATGGTGATCGCAAAAACATTTATCATGTGGAAAAGAAGAAAAGAAAAACAAACCTTCGTAGCCAGATAGGATGCAATCATTGCTAGAATCTTCAGAAACACTCAAAACCTCCGCTCGGGCAGCTAGTAACCCATAATGCAAATAACTGTAATTCAGAAAACCAACAGCCAAATAAGGCCAAGTTTAAACAGCAATCAAATAAAGTCCAAAGCATCAGCAGCCATGGGACATCCAAGACAAAATACAGAGTATTATTGATACAAAAGGACTTCAAAAATATGACAGGAAAATTAGAAGCATTCGCCAGAGCCTTAGCCTTGAGTGAGATTCAACAAGTTGATACCCGTGCCTATAATTTGCTAACCAGTAAAATCAAATGAGATGAGGAGGTAGAATGGATACCTGTGAACATAGAGATAATAAGTTGCTCCCTTCAGATACATCTTTTTTACGTATGCACCCTCTGCCTCTGATAATCGAGCAGCATCATTTTCTGAGATAGCATATGCCATTTGAACAGATCCTCCTCCAAGATCTATAACTCCGACTGTATCTGAATACTTCTTACCCAAGTTCCCAAGCAGATAGTTTAACGTCACCTGGAAAAAGATAAACAAGCTTCTAATATGTTAATAGATGGATGAGAACATCATTCAAAATCTCAACAACTATTCTGATTAGAAATACAGGCATGCATTAACAATCTCCAATTGAACAAATTTCTGTCTCAAATTGTGCTTAACTCATTCATGATGTTTAACACATTGACAACCTCTTCATATTCCATTGTATTGCCAAGTTCCATGAGCCCATTCTGTTATCAAAGCTCACTCATAATGCTATTCCAGTACATAGGCTAAATCCGAACTCACTGCAAACATGTGAACTCCATCCTCGACTAAGAAAAAGTAAGGTGCGGGCTAGTGAGAACAGCAGATCCTAAGCTTTGAATATTTGTAGGATTTTCAACAGAAAACCGAACTTAGGACCAACGTACAAAAATGGGGTTTTTCTTATAGAAGGCTGAAGAGTAAGCAATATATTTGAGTGGCTAACATGATAGTTTATCTGAAAGGCCTTATATTCTTTCACTTAGAGGGGGAAAGAGCGCAATTAGCAAGAACATCACATCATTACACTATTGTACAAAGAATAACATGCATTTTGCAGCTGAAGCCCAGACTTAAATACAAAGTACAAAGTGCATGACAGCAAATAATAAACATACCCAAAGGTAAGAACCTTCTTGAGTTCCATCAATGACAGACACAGCATCTCCTTCCAACCTGAGTTCACTTTTGTCTCTCAGGAGATCCCTAACCTTAAAGAACATACAACCTTGCATCTATTAGCAAGAGATAAGAGAACATAAAAATTGCTTCCAAAGAACAAGAAAAGAACATTACCGCCTGCAAAATTCTATCAGATGCATCACCTTTCAAGGCCCTCAAGCCAGCAGTTGCCTGCATTGAAGTGCAAAACCAATTTCAATAAGTGACATTGAAATAGCATCTCCAAAACAACAGAGTTCGAAAATTTCAAGGAAGATCAACGAACCCCAACTCTAACGGGAGTCATTGGCCGCAGCCCTTTTGGAACCACATCTTGAGCTTTGTCCAAAAGGGAAATTAAAGAGGCTGCCGCATCCTTGGGGCTGTCAGCATATGCACTCAGTCCTGGTTTAAGCTAAAGAAGAAGAAGTAAACACACATAAACAAAAAATCAGCACAACCCATGTAGAAAGAATTAGAACTAAAAAAAACAATCAGTGAAAATGTAGATAGAAAAGGAGACAAAGATTAGTACTTGTACGAAAAGTTCGATATCCTTGCCAACGGGGAGGAGATCGAGATTATGATCAAAGCAAAAGACATGGACGCGACTCCCAGAGCTACCAGCATCAAAAATAACAGCAAAAGAGGTCTTGGAAGAAGAAGACGACTTATGATCAGGGGAAACTTTGCGGTGGTTGAAAGAGTAATCCTCACGGGCCGGCATGAGATAAAGAACAAAAGCGATTAAGAAAAGAGAAAGAGAGATAAGCAATAACACCCCTCGGAATCTATAGATCTTATTCGAAAAAGATTCGGACTGTGGCTTCCCAGAACGCTTATGCATCTTGTCAAATTCCAACTGAAGTAGCTTCTGTTGATCTTGAAGTGGAAGAGAAGCGTATTGGCCTTCAAGAAGCTCAGCGGAAGACGGAGATCGGTAACGGATCTGACCGTTTCCGGTGGAATTGGAGGCAGGGGGAGCCTTCAAGGAGGACTGCGGTGGTTCGGGAGTCGGATCCAGCTCTTCTATTGGGAAGAAAGACGGGAAATTTATGGAATGAATTGACTAATAATGGTGTGGAAACAGCATGAAGGACGGATCTGGGTGGAATCCGTCAGTGAAAACGATGAAATGGGGTTGGTCGGAAGTGGAAATGGAAGTGGAATTTGAATTGAAGAAGGGGAAAATGGAAATGGGTTTTGAAGGAGGAAGGAGGAAGGTTGAAGGACGTGTTTAAGAATGGAGATTTTGGATTTAGAAGGGAGTATTAAACAGTTGGGAATTGAGGTTTCAGAGAGTGGCAACACAATAGAAGAAGAAATGAAACGTAAATAGTGATAAAATGAAATCTTTCAGACTTCTACGCTTCGGATCAAATGCTTCCACTTGACGGTTCTCTTTCCAACCTTTCTTTTTCCTTTTTTCTTTTTCTTTTCTTTTTCTTTTCTTTTTTTGTTATATTAATCTTTGTATTGAAACTCACCCTACATGAAAAACAAAATTAAATAAATCAAACCGAAGATAGCCGATGGGAGATGAAAGATGGATAAGTCATGTCCGTTTGAAAAAAAATAAAATATCTTAAGGAACAAAACCGAACATTTACTAAACCAACCACAATCAATTCCATGACCGTGTAGTTAGAAAACCAACCCCAATCGATATTTAAATTGTCTCACGGAGCATATTCAAATTATACAAAGAGTGTATTGTGTACCTAAATTATTAAGTTTTTCGCTATTTTTTATTATTTATTTTTTTTCTTTCTAATATTAATGAAGTTCTCTTCTTTCTATTATTTATTTTTAGTAACGGAGAGTGAAAGTCGGTAGTAAGTATACAATGCTATCATTTAGTCGTGATAGTATATGCAATGCACCTACAACTTTTGTTTTATTTTACAAAATTAAATTAATGAATCACGTTTGTTTGAATTTTATTTGCAAATGACACTTTTCACATGTCATAAATGAATTTTAGACCACTTTTCTTAAAGCATGTAAGTTTTAATATTACGATGAAGTAAAATTATGGAGCAACTCCCATTGTTCTAATACTCACTCTCCTTATTTCCTTTTCTTTTCCATTTTCTTTCCTCGTTATTTACTTGATAGTTCATACACTTAATGAAAGATAATTTGGAAAATATCGCACAAAAGTAAAAAAAAATTCAACAAGTCTGATTCTATAATTCACTTGAGTAGCCTCTGAAGAATATGTTATAGCAAATATAGCACATTATTTTAGAATTTTCATTTTATTTAAATACTCTTCATCGTAAATTTGTTATTATTCTCAAACTAACATTCAATAACTTATTTCTTTTTTCCTTGTAAGGCCCTAATCATCATTTCTTATACGGAAAACAAATTGTTCTTCTTATCTTAATCTTGATTTTAGGATATCAATAACACATTATATCTAATATGAAATATAATCTTAAGTTAAATCTGATTTTAAATTATTTTGTTTTATTTTTGTACGTTGGTTTTGTGACGTACTTATATTATATGTATTAGTTGGTTGATATATTTACTACGTGATTTTTATTTTTATTTTTATGCAGTTTATTGTAATATTATTAAGTATATGAACGATATAACTTAGCGAGTACATCAACAAAATATTATTAAAGTATACCAGCATATTAGTAAAATGAATTATTATCAGGTATAACGATCAAGTTTATAAGTAGGATTTTGAGTAAATCAAGTGTATTTAATCAACCAAGTGTATTTGCAGTACATCGAATGCATGAAACATATCCGTGTATCAAACGTATCAAATTTATGAGTGTACCAATGAAACATAACAAGTTTATTAAAAGTTATGTATTAAACTTATCTGTAAAACATTTAAGTGTATCAAGACCATCAAGAATAATCAAGTGCAAGGAGTATTAAATGTATCAAAAAGTATCGAGCTTATCAAAATGTATCACAGTTCATTAAGTGTATCGAGGTCCAAAGGTTATCAAGAAATATCAAATGTATCAATGAGGATCAGATATATCAAATAATATTAAGTGTATCAATAACGAGTGTGCTATGGACTTAATTATTATAACTTGTTTTTGTCCTTTTTGCAAGTACCCCAATTCACATTATCATGACACAAGTAAAATGATATAAAATTTAAATTTTAGAAGAGTAAGTCATATGTCGTTTGAATCTCGTCAAATAAATAATCAACATAGTTGGAAAGAAAACACCTTTGTTGTTCGAGTCATAAAATATTAAAAAAATAATATTATTATCCTTGTTATAATTGTTGTTGTTATATAAAATAAATAAATAAACAGTTTACAATTTCAGTAAAATACCATCGTTTTCTAATCCAATTAGCTTGAATAATGGAGGATTCCTTAATAAGCATTTGACCAAAAAAACAATAGTTGCTTATTAGTAGAAACCTAATGTCCAAAGTTTTTTAAGCACTTGAAAAAGTCATAATCCAAACAAGCCTGAAGAAAATAATTATAAGAATCAACCAAAACATAACTGCCTAAAGAAATTTTAATTTAAAGGAGAATCTAATTGAAGGATTATTGATCCAGAAGCAGCTTCAAAATATAAACTTCAAAACACTAACAATTAACTTAAGAACAGAACTAGAAGCTCTTACTTTGCTACATTTTATTGATCAAAGCTTATCTAAAGAAACACGGTGGCACCACCATTTTAACTATCGGTTTTAAGCTTTCTTCTGCTTGGCCGGGGGTGGGGGTGGTGGTGGGAAGATCATTCTGAAAAGCCAAGCGGCCAAAATGGCTCCTACAAAGGGGGAGATCCAGTACACGTACAACTGCTCCCATGTATCGTGCCTGTTGTTTATATATGCCCATCCAAATGCCTGCATTTCAAAACAAAAAAAATCAGCTTTCTTGTCGATTCGAAAATAACAACTATCGTCTTCTCCTTCATTTATATGGTTTGAGTTCACAAAATCATAACACAACGTTTACCAGTTCATGAACCAACCGAACATTATATATCGAAGGGTTGAACCAAAGGAGACACAATCGGGTCAGCCGAATATGCAACAGAAGCTTCAAATGAGACAAAGCTATAATTCATACTGTATAGTTCAAACCATCAACCTCTACTAATCTTGTAAGACAAGAGTCTCTCTCTACAATATTTGCGTAGATTTTAAATATTTGATAAAGGTGATTTGGTCATCGGGATGAGTTGATATAATCTTCGCCATGCTTTCATCCTTTTTAATAAATTTTATGTAATAGGGTTTTTTATTCCAAAAAGACTTGAATGTTTTTTTCTACTTCAAAAGGCCGTTTTAGAATTTATAATTTATTAAAAAGGAAATTTTGTTAATGATAAAGCAAGTGAATGCAGAGAAATTGTTGGGAGTATCTTTGTTTGGAAAAGTTAGCTCTTGCGAAGACAGAATGGTTAGAAAAAAGACATACACAAGGAGATCGTGTATGTAAAGACTACAAAGTAATCAGTAGAGTAGTCGTATAGGACTAACAAAAGTAGTACATGTTTCAAAGAGATGGACGAGAAAAGCATGTGTGGATGGAGATAAGGTTAGAGAAAGTACGTGTCTAGAGAAAAACTAGTGGAAGTATTTATCCACAAATATGAATGAGAGAATTTTGTGTCTACAGATTAGAGCTAAGTATTGTAGCCAAAAACCAATTAGGCAAAAAACACTTTATGATGTTTAAGTTTCAAAGTTACAGCCATGATGGCCGTGTGGCTGTGAGGCATGTCACTCCATCGAAATTCAATGGAAAGAAAAGAAAGAACATTTGTTCATCTGGAATTATTCAGTTCACTTCTAATTTAGATCTTCATCAGCTATGAAATTCTCGTAACAAATAAAGTTCAGTTACTAATCCTGGGTGAAAAGATTACCAAAAAGATATACTGTGTTTTGTGTGAAGTCTAAGTGAGTTGTAAACCTGGCAGATATATTGCAAACTAGGTAGCCAAACATACTTTCAAATCCAAACTGGCGTTGGCTTAGATAAAAAGATGGGAAGATCTAGACTATCCTACTTTTTTTCCTTTTGCCCCATTAGTCCAATATGTTATAATGCTATTCTTCAGAGTTTTACATTATCCTAGAATTTGCCAACTCGGCAGAAGACATATGAAATAAACAAAGGAAAGTTGAAATGTGGTGGGAAAATTCAGTTAAGCATTGGTGAAGATGCTTGGAATTGATATGGAAAATTATGGTTTTTCAAGATAAACCTAAGGGAAAAAAAAGTTCTTAATTTAGCTAAAATTAATAATTAATTCAAATTACAACACTTTTAACCACGTAAAATAAGTCACAAAAATAACTAATATGATTCAAATTAGTAAAAAGTGTTCCTTCAATTATGCATGAGATAAAATAGAGATAGATCATGGAAGTAAGGAGCAATATAAGCTCAACGCACCCACAAAATATTGTTAATTGATCCACTATCATGTTGCAAAATAAAAATGGCAAGCAAACATATGAGTAGATGTGAAGCATACTAATCACAATTAATGCTTTAGCAAACCACTTGCTAAACTATAATAACTTGCAATTTGACATTTTAACTTTTGTCCCTAAATGATGTTCGTTCAAAAATGTATTCTGGTCTTTTGGAACACAAACACACCAGAGTTATGCAATTTCAGTGCCAAAAGAAAAATGCAAAGCAACAATAGAGCAAGTGTTTATATAAAACAGAAAAACATGAAGATCTTAAAATGTTAATAGTAGTTAGTAGTCTAAGCAAAGCAAGCAGCTACAAATAGGCTGTCTCATCAATAGCACACAAAATACATCCACGAAGGGTTTAAACCAGAACAAGTTATCAATAATAATAATCAATCAGAACAAGTAGAGTATAAAAGATTACTAGAAGAGGTGAACTCACATTTGCAGGATTCATGGAAGGTCCTGTGTAACTAGAACCAGCAACGATTAACGCTACAGTGGCCATTGCCAGCAACCATGTTTTGATAACAGGGCTGGAGGGACCCCTGAGTACAATTAGAAGAACAGCAAAACTGATTATAAAGGTCAAAACTCCTTCAGCTGTAGCTCCAGAATGAATGTCAACTTTCAAAGAAGGACCACCAAGCATGTGCTTGTATTGTATAGGCATCACCTCCTTGATCGCAAGGGCACCAGCAACCGCACCAGCCGCCTACCAACAATGAATTCAGCATATAATACCATTCTTAAAAAAGAAAACATTTAATTCGAGCTGAAGGCAAATGGATAATAACACCTGCAAAAGTCCTCAACCAACAATATTCCATTACATTGATTTCCTATTCTAATTGATGCCCCAATCCTTGATAGAACTTAGAAAAAAAAAGGATAATAACAGTCAGTAATTTTTTTAATATCTGCGACAGTGAGTGTTTAGACCTTAAGACCCCACGGTACAACCCCACAACATTTGAGTGTTAAAGAAATTTTTAGAATATTAAATTCCATGTAGGCATAATGGATCGGTCAACAAGTAGTTCCTCTCATTTGGCCTGAATTTCTTTAATTGAAAAATCATATATATTGAAAGTTTGGAAGGCTTCCTCCCCCAGAGCAAAAAGCAACGCATTTTATTAAGCATACAAAATTATTTACCTTAGCCCTAGTTCAATATCCATAAAAAAATTTCTCCTTTTTCCTTCTTTCTTAATCATCATACACCATCAACTCCTTCTTAGTCATACAACAATCTTTCTACCTCAATCATTTCTCAAAAGACAACACTCAACTCAGCATTCTCAATCCAAACCCGAACATGGAAAACCAATCCACCTCTCAAGAAGCAACATTAAAAGAAAACTGAACACACCCAACACACAAACAAAACCCACATTACATCAAGTTTCCTACCCACAGATTATAGATAATACAGGTCAAAATTCAAACCAATCTAAACAACCCACAAAATTTCACAGTAAGTTAAGCAGAGAGAGGGAAAAAAAACCAAAACTAAAACCAAAGCCCAAAAAAAAAAGGCTAACCTGAGCTGGGAAACGGATAGCCATGGCGAAGAGAGAGGTTGGACCAACACCAGCAGCATAAAAAGCAGCAGTGGCAGTAGGATTAAAACTAGCTCCACCCAAAAGAGCACCAATTATATTAAAAACAAAAACAAGAATGAAAACAAGAGTAGTAGTGATAAGAAGTGGGTGAAGTGGGATTCCATAAACACCGGCGGCTGAGTAGAGAACGGAAGTGAGAACCCCAAGAGATGAAGCACAGAAAATCCACATGGAAGTGAGAACGGCATCGCCGATCGCAGCCTTGATAGAATCAATCATGGTTAGGAGAAGCAATTGGCAGGCAGAAGGGAGATCAGGGGGAATAGGTCAACAGTGAAGTAAAAAATCTGGGTTAGTTCGATGAAGAAGGAAGGAATCGAAGTCGAAATCAATGGAAGTTGAATAAGAAGAGAAAATTGTGAGATAAAAATGGGGAACGATGAGAATCACAGGTATTGTTGAGAATTCATCATATTCATGGATGATGAGCCATTCACCTAACTCCCGATTTTATAAGGAAATATTTCACTGTGTGGATGATTTGAATAATGCTTTTGATCGTTTTGATTAACTTTCCAATTTTAAATTTTGTCTTTTTCTATTTTTCCTATTTTTTTTTTTAAAATTGTTTGTGTTCTTTTATTTTCTTTTTACCTCTTTAGTCTCTTTTCTTTTTACATTAAAATATAATTTTTTTAAAAATATTTTATTTATAAATTCAAAAAAATATCATAATTCATCTGTAATAGATACAGTCACAAATAATTGTCAAAGATAAACCAAAATAAACGTTTTGAATTATACATAACAACAAATATTTATTGCTTTTTCTAAGATAGCAAATAGCTTTAGCCTTTTAAAAACATAAAATATCTTTTTTGGATTTTTCTTTTAGACTAAAAAAACAAATATCTTTACAATTATCTACATCTTTCATTTTATTCATATGTATAACTCTGTTATACAAATTTAATCTTATTGATGTTTTCACTCTAAATTTTAAAAACATTTTTTAATACTATTTTAAGCCAATTTTGATAAACACTAAATTTAATATTTAAGATTTACCAAAATTATATAATCTAAGGGTCCGTTTGGTAACGTTTTCGTTCTTTGTTTTCTGTTTTTATTTTCATTTTTTAAGAAAGAGATGTGTTTGCTAAGGTTTCCTATTTTTCGTTCTCAAAAAATGTAGAAACGTTTCTCATTTTTCGTTCTAAAAAAAAGTAGAAACGTTTCTCATTTTATAAGGAATTATTGGGAATAGAAAAAAATAGTTTCTCCCGTTTTCGTTTCTCAATTATTTCTATTGATTTCTTTTTCCTTTTTTTTTCTAAAATTCTTTTTCTATTCCATTTTCCTCTCGTGATTTCCTTTTTCTTCCTCTTATCTCCATCGTATTTCCCAAATAACCATCCTCTTCTTCTTCCTCTCATCGTCTTCATTGTCTTTCTCTTTGTCTCTCATCGTCTTCATCTACACGATGTCTTCCTCTTCGTTGGATCTGAGTTTTCCTTTTTCTCTTTGTATTTTCGCTGTGGGTTTTCACTGAATTTGTGGGTTTTTGCCAAATCTCTGTTTTAGCCATGAGTTTTTTGTCTTCCTCTTTGCCATGGGTTTCGGTCCTACTCTTAGTCATGAGTTTTCTTCTTCCTCTCGCTGGTTTTGTCCTTCCGATCCCAATCTTCATCTCGTTCTCCATAAGATTACAAGAATACTTTCCTATCTTGGTTTGATAATTTTATTTTTTATGTTTAATGGAGGACCTATATTTTTGTTTGACGTTTAATTGAATTAAATGTAAATGAAATAAAAAATAAATATCAAAGAAAATCAAGAAACAAGAAATAGTTATCAAACACATTTTTTGTTTCTGTTTTTTTTTTTCTAGGAAACAATAAACAGTTTTCAAACATATCACCGTTTCTCCTTCTAAAAAAGAAGGAACAAGAAACAAAGAACAAAGATCAAGAAACGGGAAACGGGAACGTTACCAAACGAATCTTAAGAAATCTCAAACGAAATTGACATTTTAAGTTTTTATAAAGAGTTTAGGGTTTGGTAACCATTTTGTTTTTTGTTTTAGTTTTTAAAACTAGACTTATTTTATCTGCATAGGGTACAATTGTTTGCATTTTTTAAAAAATACTAGTTTCATTTTAGCAAATTTCAAAAACAAAAACAACTATTTTTTCTTAGTTTTCAAAATTAGGTTCAATTTTTTAAACTATGGTTAGAATGTAGATATTAAACCAAGAAAGTTGGGGTGTAAGTAGTCTCTCTAAGCTTAATTTTAACGAACAAATATACAAAAATAAAATGGTTACTAAACCGACATAAACTTTTAAGTTTTTGTTTATCAAGTCATTTAAATTTGACCTACTAAGTTATTTTTACCTATTCAATATTATTTTTTAAGATTGAAAGTTAAGAGTTAACTATTAAATCAATTAGATTTTAAAATTTTTGAATGAGTCGAACGTCAAGTTTAATACAATTAAATTTGATTCTCTTAAATTATTGGGATTTATTTTCCCTAAATTTTGGTTGTTAGAGTCAAGATTGATTTAATTTGAGAAAATTTTGAAGTTCATTATTAAATATTTGATGTGATGATAAACTTTGTAAGATTTGTTCAACTAAAACCATCAAATTGGGATATAGGAGGATTTAGGGGGAAATGGAAAATAAAATTATTTGATATTTTTTTTTAAAGTACAAACGTAGAGTCTTTAGCCAAACGTAAATATAAATAAATAAAAATTATTTGTTTTTAATTTTCAAACTTTTTTTTTATGTTTTTATACAAATACCGAAAACAAAAGTAAGCTTTTAAATAGTTTTTTTATAAAAAAAAAAATTGAAAAAAAAAAACTAAATTATTGTACTCAATAGAAAAAACCACTAAAAAACAAAGTTCATTACATTTAATTTTTCTATAAAATGTACATATTTTATCAATCTTTCTATTTAGATCACAACTTTCAAATCCCTTTTTAATTTGGAAATACTCTATAAGAAGAACCATTCACAACAAACATTTATTTATAAGGTTCACTCACAAAAAATACTTAGCCTCAACTCTTTATCCTGTTGGCTTTCGACTTCTTCTTCTTGCCTAGTGGTTCCTCTCAATCAGACATTCAACACTCAGAACTTTCTCTTGACAATTTATTAAAATGCCTAACATTTCACGTCCTTTCTTTCTACCTTTGGTCTTATTTATAGTGACCTTTCATATCTAAGGGTCATTTCCATGCTTTACCAGTTTCACTTTATTCTCATTTCGTCATGCAATGCAGCCAACCAAAACTTCACACGTAAGTCAAACGTCAGTTTTGAATTGACACTTTCCTTGAGACGCCAACCTTATCTCTCATTGAAAAGCTAAACTTCTTATCGTCCGACTCTCTTCTCTAAAAGCCACAAAACATTTACTTCACCTTAGAGGGTTGTTCAATCACCTCGTACAAATGTCTAACCTCTCAGTAGAATGCCTACCTCATCTCGACCATACTTAGGTGCAAGCACTTTTCAGCACATCATTACACCCAACGCTTAGTTCTTAGTATTTGTCGCGGCCTTCTTCCTTGCCACCTAATTTCATTGTGTTGCTTACTTTAACACGATAGCACTTGGGCTCAAAAGCTTCTTTCGTCTTATCTTCCATCACATCCTTCTTTGCAGAATGTCTCTTATAAACACTTTATCCAACGTAACTCTTCTCAACAGAGCTCCTCTTCAATAGAACTCGCTTTTGGATCTAGGTTTAACAATTTCCTCCCCTTTTATACCATTCGTCGTCGTCGTCCAACGTTTTGCCTCCCTCCCTAAATCCTTCCTCGACAAGCCACTACAACTTTATTGCACGTTTGATTTCCAATTGTCATTATGTAAATCGCTGCAAGTGAGATATCCCCATTAGTTTTCTACTCTTTGTTTTCTATCTTTCTTTCTCTCTCATCACTTTTCATCATCTGTTACTGTCCAATGTTTCGCCTTATTCATCTTTTTTTCTTCATCGACTGCTACAACCTCGCTACACGTCGTCGAGACGTTGTCAGTCATCATCGCATGAATAGCCACTAGTAATATCTTTTCACCAATTTCTTTATCTTTATCCTTCGTTCTCTCTTCTCTGTTTCAGCCAAATCAATGAACAAAGAGCATTAATGGGAGAGCACCAATATTTGTTTGTGTTGGTGAAAAAAATTAAAAAATATTTGGTGAAAAAAAAAGGGTATGGGTTGGGTTTTCATTCAAAGTGATGAATGAGAACTTCTCCTCCTATTTTGGCTCTTTGAAAGTTGAATTAATTATGACAATTCATTGAATTTTTTATCACATTTTTACCCCTCATCCCTCTACTATAATAACCCCACTCCTCCTCTCTTTTTTTCACTACAAAACAACTTCTCTTCCTCTCATCTCACTCTCATTTTCCCTTTTTTCTACACAAAAAAGACTTCTAAAATTTATTTCTCTATTGTTTTTTAGTTCCCAAGCGTAGCGAGTGTTTATCTTGAGTGTTGGTATTCTGGTGTGTCCCAATGATCTTTTCATCAATGAAGAAGGTTGTTTTTGTCTCGCCCCACCCCAACTACCACTCCATGTGACTAGATGAGGGCATGTTGCTTAGATATCCATCATGTATCTCTCCACGAGATGATGCACGAATGCCTAGTAAGCGGAACAACTCATTTTACTTGTTTCTTCGCAAAGCTCTTTACGAACCTTAGAGACTTTCACAACTCTTTGCAGTGGCAAACAACTCTTAAACTTAGCTCCTTCACCTAGTGCTTAACACTTAGCTTTAAACAACTTTAGCTTCTAGGTGGTAAGCACTAAAGACAAAATACAGTGGAATAAAAATAAACTTCCTCTCTTTTTTAACTTAACAATTTACACAGAGTCTCAAATTACAATTACATTCATTTTCTTTCTTGCATAGAAATAAAACCAAGTCTGATCTACACATTCTTCTTCTTCCACCAAGGTGTTGCCTCTTCATGCCAAGGTGTTCTGGAGTATAAGACTTCTTTTCTTTCTTCACTGCCAAACGTTGCTTCTTGTGGTAGGGTACCTAGAGGTGTAAAGGTCTTAATTTGTCCTTCGCCTCGGTCGCCCAATAATCCAACTTTACGGACAACGTTTATGGCTACCTTTCCTTGACTCAGCTCTTCGACTCTCTGGCTCCTTGAGCTTGGCCTTACCAGCTTAAGTGATGCACTCGCCTTCCTTTCGAGTTGGGCCATCTGAGTTAAGGAGCGATGCTCTTACCAACCAACTCCTTGAACGCGAGGACTCTTATGTTGTATAAGCTTACATAACAACCCTTCCTTCCCTCCTTAACTTGGCTTTCACACATGAGAATCATCCTTTACTTGGTTTCAACATCTGACAACTTGGAGAGGGGAAACTTAAAACGTAAGTCAAAAGGACTTAATGAGTGATGGGTTTGAGAAAAACCTTTTGGGGAATACAACAAATTCAGATAATAAGGTAACAAAGGTTAGATCACAAACATATAATTCCCATCGCATCAAATCAAAATCAAACCATCACCATAATTAAGCACAAGAGGTTCCATGTGTTTAAGTCATCACGCATTTCAAACTCATCACTGGGACGTGGGATTCTCCTTTCGCCTGGACTTGGGATTCAAATTCAACCAACGTCACCTAGGATTTTCACCAACGTCTCATCAGATTCAATCTTTCCTCACACCTAGAATTCACATTCAACTAGTGTCCAGAGTCAAGATTTCATCACAACCTGCCTCGACCTAGGATTCTTCCCTCACCGAGACCATCAAAACTTCCATATCCTGTAATGTGACTGTGCACATTCTAGACGACATGTGAAATGTATGTGTCTCTTGTCTCCACCTCTCAACAACTGCAGTGATGAGATGTCAATAATTGAACTATTCATATAATATTTCAAACATATATATATATATATACACACACATCCATATTCAAATATTCATATAATATTTCAAACAACATATAAGAGAACAATAATGATTTTAAATAATTCTTTAAAATTAATTAAACTTCAAAGTTCGTAGACTAAATTAAATAAAAACTTTAATAGTTCATGGATTAATATAGTTGTTTTAATTTTTTTATCATAGAATATTATTATAATTAAAATGTCTTATTAAAATTAAACAAAAGTATATTATTCAAACATATGAAAATAAAATCAAAAGGTGTTTTCATAAGGATTTTACAAAATATTTGGTTTTTATTTATATATTGTTATTGTTATAAAAATATTTATTGTTATTATTGGAATACATTTGTTAAAAAAAATAAACAAATAAATACACTTTATAGGTTTGATTTCATTTTTTAAAATTATTATTATTTAATATTTTATTTTACTCAAATCATCATTCAATCTTATAAATTTGAATTTATGTGAAGCTTGTACTACCACCATAATCTAAAAAGTTCTTTTAACACCTATATTAAAATTGTGTAATCTTTTTTTATAAATTAAACCCTAAGCATAATACACATATCATACACAATTGATCAAACCTTTCAAGCAACAAAAAAAAAAAAAAAAAAAAATAAAATATTAAAAAAATTTCTTTAAAAAAAAAAAAAAAAAAAAAAAAAGAATAAAATATTAATACAATTGCTTTAGTAAGTTTTTTAAAAAAACTTACAAATTGAATGACGGTTATGCTTTTTTCTTCAAAATGATTTTTTTATTGTTAATCAAAGAGAGCGAAACTACACAAAAAAGTGTGTATATATATGTTTCAAATGGATTTGGTTAGAAGAAAATATACCTTGTAGTTATTGTTTTTTTTTTTTTTCAAACAGTCACAAAATCAAAGAATATAATATAAGAATATAGTCAAAATTTATATAAATAATTTAGAAAAATATGAATTTAACAAATTTAAATAAATTTCATACCACAAATGCTGCAATGCTTCAATTTGTTGGGAGAAGAAGGGTGGAAGATGATTGGAGGAAGAAAAATTTAGGAAAATAATTATCTTTTAAGAAATAATGATGGGGAATAGAGGGAAAATGTGAAGAAAAATCGGAGAGGGAGAGGAGAAGAGAGAGTCGATAGGTAATGTGAAGGTCAAGAGGATTTGTGAAGTATTTGTGTGGACGATGAGAATTGAAGAAGAAGCAAGAGGATTTGTGAAGGATGGGAATTAGAGAATGAGGTCAGTTCAAAGGAGAAAGTTGAGCCTTGAGACTCGCCCTCCTTCACGAGAAAGACAAGGCATTCAGAAGTTTTGTTAAGCCTTTTTCATGCAGTTTTATTCTGTCTTTTTCATGCAGGTGCTGCTTTCTAAAATGAAGAGGGTGATTCTTGCAAGCTCTGTTCTCTACTTTTTTTTTTTTTTTAATTACGCTCAAGTCTTCAACGCTCGACCTATGTATATTTTTTTCTTCTAAAAATAACGTTATTTATCATGTTTTTTAAAAAAGAAAACTTAATTAGGCCGAGTCTTCATCTCACCCCACTAAACAAGATTTTTTTAAAAAAAATAGTATTATTTTGATAACTTTTTTTTGGAATAGTATTTTTTTAATGATAAAATTTAAAAACAACATTATTAAAATAAAATATCATACTTATTAGGGTGAAAAAGTGAGGCACAACACGATTATAAAAAAATATAATATCATAATAAATAAAATTAAGAAAATAGAAATTCTCTAAAATTTTCACTTGACTCCAATTTTTTTAGAATTTCAACCAATGTGTGTATCTTCCAAAATCACAAAATGCCACTATCTATAGGTAATTTAATAAGCATTAGGTGTTTTACATGGCCACCAAGAATCGGTATGTTTAAGACATATGACAATTTAGTTTAATAATATTTTATCATATTAGATTTGTTTCTAACTTCAATTAACTTCTTAAATACCAATTTAAAAATTTAGCGGTCACGTGACATTCAAGTTGATATATGATAGATGTATTAGTTTTCATATACTTTTTAATATGTGGCAAATTTATTAATCTCTAACTTAAAAGTGGTACGGTTTTTTTCCTTAAAGGTTTGAAAAATGGGACATTGTCGTCGTCATTGTTGTTGACTAAGAAATTTTGATCAATTACAAATTGGCACATCATTAATTTAAATTAATGATCAACAAATGTGGGACTAAGTCTTCATCCGATCAAAATATATGACGTGGCGATTGGACTCTAAAATATTTTTATTTTTTAAACTAACATAGAATTGTTAAAGAAAACAATAATAATAACAATTATAATGAAAATTAAAAGGGGTTTTAACAACTAATGCCTAAAACAATATACCATGTTACAAGATGGACCGAAACTTTCCAAATTTTTCAGAAATGTCCCAAATGAGCTTATATTTTACACAAATATAGTGCCTAAATGACCAATTTATCCATCTTTATTATTAATAATATATTAAAAATAGAAAAATGAAATAAGAAAAGTTGGCAATGATTAAGATTTGCATTTATTAGATATCTTATGTAAATATGATATGTGATTACCCCTTAATTATTTCTTTTTTGGTGATTTTGTTTAAAAATTCTTCCCTCCCAATCTCTCTCTCACTTTTCAATCTCTCTCTTCTTCCATTCTTTCTTTCGTTTTGCATTATTTTTCATATATTCCACGTAATTTAATAATTTATGATATATTCTTATTATATTTCATCAAATTTGCATTGATTTTCATATAATAGAAGTTAATTTGTAAAATATTACCCTGACTAAAACTGTTTTTGATTTAAATAGATCATTATATACTCCTGTATATTTAATATAATATTAGATAACAATGTGTGTGTGCATATTTTACATTGTATTTTAATTTTGTAACAAATTTTACATTATGTGAAAGTACAAATTTATATCAATACAATTAGAAAAAGGTATTGCTAATGATTTTTTATATATGGTATAATATATGATATATTATGTGTCTGCTTCATAAAGATATATTATGTGTGTGATGCTTAATTTTAATGATATTTAATATATATTGTAACATATATGAAATATTATGTGTTTGCTGCTGAACTATATTTATGTGTGTGATGTTTAATGCTTAATGATATATGATATATACGGTAAAATATATGATATTTTTTATGTTGTACATTCATAAGATGCACCATTGATCCTAAAAAGAAATAAATGGTTCAGAGTTCAAAAACTTGAAAAATAAGTTTATTATATATTATATAATTGTATTACATAATTTAAGAAAGAAAATTAATAATATGAAACAATTAGTTGAAGGAGATAACCATCATAATATTCAACCATTTTGGCCATACCTAACAAGAAATAATAAAATCACGTGTCATTGCTTACATATTATTTTAAATATACAAGTGTATATATAGGTCACAACACATAATTGGTTTAAATATGCAGTGATATATAATAATAATGAAACAAATATACACTGAAAGGAATAGAATTATATATCAATATTATTCATATCAATATAACTACCAAACTTGGATAGAAGACTATTGTACAAGTCTTGAAAAGACATATGTTCATTCACTAATATTTCAGAAACACTATAACTAATGTAGTTGTCACAGTCATTGAAAAACCATCATAATATATTGTTGACGACACATTTAAGAAACAAATGTAATAAAAGAAATAAGTTTAATGAAACGAATATGCACTAACAATCAATAATATAACGATATGTGTCACAACTGATTTATTATTAAAAAATATGCAGCCGTATATATTAATATATCAGAGAAGAGAATTAGATTATATAGTGATATATAATAGTATATATTGTTGACGAAACATTTAAGAAACAAAAAAATGAAGAAGATGACGGGAATATTGAATTCACTGGACTTTTAGTTTATGAACACTTCAGGGGAGAAATTAAACATGAAATATATATGGCAAATTTTACATAAATAGGAAAGATAAAGAAATATGAACAAATTTTTTTTTGGACTTACCGGATATACTTGAAGGAGATGGAAAGGTGAAGAATAAAATTGGAATACCAAACGAAAAAACTAATTGGAGAAAATTGTAATGATGAAGGGCGTCGGAAAATAGGTTTGTGAAAATTTGATATTGAATTGAGGATGAAATTGAATAAACTGAATTTGTAGAAATTCTTAAATATAATATTACCATATTAGCTTCAACTTAATACCATATTAAAAATAACTTTACAATAAATGATATCCTAATAATAAATCTAAATATAATTGTGGATTATTTATGGGGATTTTTAAAAATAGAATAATTAAGCAAAATATTTATAGCCCATAGCAAATTTTTAATCCAAGCCCAAAATAGATGGTGAAATACCAAAAAAGCCCCCAAAAACCTAAATCCCAAAAACTAATCACAATTTTTTCTTTCCATACTCGGCACACAAAATAATATCTTTCTATCAACGATAGAAATTGATATTTTTCTATCAGTTCTATCAATGATACAAACTGATATCCATTTGTATCAAAATTTATATATCACATGTAGTAAACCTTGACTTAACTTTTCTTGACTTGAAAAGAGAGACGGAGGTTGACTTAACTTGAAAATTAGAGAGAGGTCAAGTGAGAGGATTAGAAGCTACCATTAAAAAGAATGATTGAGAGTGAATTTGGTTCAATAGGGTTGAGAATGCATTAGCCCCCTTCTTATGCACAAATCATTAAAAATAGAAAACTTGATAGCATGTAATTGATACATGGAGTTTCTTTCTATTGATAGAAAATTATCCGCTTCTATTAGTGATAGACACTGATAGAAAGGTATCGATTTTTGTCAGTGATAGAAACTGATATCAATGTGTATTGATTCAATTCTATAGGATTTAATTTAAAAAATATATACATGAAGTTTCAATGTGATAACTTGGTAGACACTAAAATAAATGCATCAAATGTGTATAATTGTATAAGTTTATAAACCACATGTTTCAATTCAAAGATGAATACAAACAAAAATATCGACGAGTTTTATTGATATAAAAAATTTGAAAAAAATAATACTCATAATTTCCAATATAAATCCATCAATTGGTGATACAACATAAAAATACAACTATAATTATTACATCATTAATAAATTTCACGAAGTTTGTAAGTCTTAGAATTATGACTTTTGCCATGACAAGTACTACATCTTTTCGCACACAACCTAAATATGTTCAAAACAATGTTAAGCATCCGAAGAACACCAAGAGCTTGAGAACAAAGAATCTCATGGAAATCCCATACTTGACAGCTACAAGATCTCAAGTTCAACTTCACTATGAATTGTTTATCACCAGTCATTACATTGTATTAAACATTGTTGATAGGATGAACCTAATAGATGAAAATAGAAAAAGAAATCAACATTTACAAGTAACTGTTCATTGTTCTATCACAGTCTATCACTGATAGACAGTGACAAACTTCTATCACTGCCTATTAGCGGTAGACTTCTATCACTACCTTTTTTTCTTCCATCAATTTGATATATCTAAATAAAAATAATGAAAAAAAGAAAAAGAAAAGAACTCTTACCAAGAAACTTCTTGATTCTTCATGTTGCTTGCGTAATATATTTTCAGTTCAAGAAGTTAAACTTATTTTCATTGACAAACGTATTTTCATTGTTTTTCTTCGATTGTTGTCCATCAATGATAGAAAGAAATAGAGCTCTATTGCAAACTAATTTTGATCACTATATTTTCACACAAAGTATAACCGAAAGATAAACCCTAAATCCTACATCTTCACATAAAAAAAAAAAAAAGAATAAAATTTCAAATTATATGTAAATCAGTACACAAACAGATTAAAGTCAAGGATGAACTAATTATATGTATGAATCACAGACAAATAAAAATGAACATTCTTAAAACATAAACAATTTGAAGAAACACAAAATTTAAGTTAGTTCACCAAAAACGCAAAGAAAAACAGAACATCAATTAATTAAAACCTAAAACATAAAAAAAAAAAATAGTATCAAAGAAAGAAGAACAAGAAGAAGAAGGAAAAGAAAAAAGGAATGTCCCAAAAGGAAATTGTGTGGATATGCTGGCGATGGATGTGAAAACATGAACAAGATGAAGATAAA
Organism: Cucumis hystrix; assembly: GCA_025688845.1. NCBI lineage: Eukaryota > Viridiplantae > Streptophyta > Magnoliopsida > Cucurbitales > Cucurbitaceae > Cucumis > Cucumis hystrix. The sequence goes on along the minus strand of CM046890.1, from coordinate 12,393,651 downwards.
AGAATAGAAGAATAAGTTGAAGGAAGGGAAAAAAAAAATATCAAGATAGAAAGTTGTCGCTGTGAAAATACTTGCCACTGGTGATTTCACTTGTCGTTGGTGATCGATGTGGAGAGATATTGCCACGAATTTGAGAAGACGATGAGAAAAAACAAACAGAGAAAAATAGACTTAAAAATAATATGGAAGAAGAAGTCAACAAAAAAAAATGAATGAGATATTCCTCATATTTGAGTAAGTATGTCAGGGGTATTTTTGGAATAACATAAAAATAATATATTTTCTCCATTTTTTTTGCTACATGATATAAATATTATCTATTTTCTTCTATTTACGTAGATTTTCCTATTTATTATATATTTTTAAAAATTAATTATATTTAATACTAATTTGAAGGTTAAAATGGTCTTAAAAATAGGAAATCTGAATTAAAATAATAATTGAAATTTTAGGACATTAGTGGAAATTAGTGGAAAATAATGTATAAAGTGAATGGTTTTTTCTAAATGTTTGAAATTAAAATTAAAAGAAAATGAAGGGCAGAATATGAATTAAGTCCGGCCCAAGATAGTTTCGGGCTTAGGGCCCAATCTCAACCAACGAATCATTACTCTCTAACAACTCTCCAACCCAACGGCTCTTTCAATAATATTTTAAAAAAACGGCTCTTTCAAAATGTAGCCGTTACAAATTCAAATACAACGACTACTCTTTATTTTCCTTTCCGCAACTACTTTTAAACTAAGCTTCCATCTTTCCCAAATCTCACTACATCCCCTGAGAAAATCACTCACAACAAAACTTCCTTTTTCTCTCTCGAACTCAGAAAATCTCAAACTTTCCAATTTTTCTTCAAATTTCTTTCCAATTTCTATAAAAAATAAAAAATGAACGACTTAATGACCAAATCGTTCACAAGCTATGTGGATCTGAAGAAGGCAGCCATGAAGGATCTCGACCTTGAAGCCGGTCTAGAAAAGGCATCATCTGTTACCGGCGACAACGGTGACATGGGTCTGTTTCTGGAAGAGGCAGAGAAGGTGAAAATGGAGATGGGTTCGATTAGAGAGATTTTAGTTAAACTCCAACAAGCTAATGAAGAGACCAAATCTGCTCACAAACCTGAAACCCTCAAATTGCTTCGTAATGCGATCAATGTCGACATTGTCACTGTCCTCAAAAAGGCAAGATCTATCCGATCTCAGCTTGAGGAAATGGATCGTGCCAACGCTGCCAAGAAACGTCTCTCCGGAAGCAAAGAAGGCACTGCCATTTACAGGTAAGTTTCATCCTCTAAATATCGTAATGGTAAACTTAAATTGATTCCCTTAAGTGTCGTGATTATCCGTTTTCACAGCAAATGGGTTACGATAAATTCAACTATTTGGCACAAATTCACTCTAAGTGTCGAAATTATGTGTTATTTCACAAAATTGAAATAAATGGGTGACGGTAAATTCAAGTACTATTTTGGCAGGACAAGAATTGCAGTGACCAACGGGCTACGGAAGAAGCTAAAGGAATTAATGATGGAGTTTCAAAGCTTGAGGCAGAGGATGATGACGGAGTACAAAGAAACGGTTGGGCGCCGATACTTCACGGTGACGGGGGAGAATCCGGAGGAGGAGGTAATAGAGAAGATAATATCGAATGGAGGGGAGGAGTTTTTAGCAAGGGCAATAGAGGAGCATGGGCGAGGGAAGGTGGCGGAGACGGTGGTGGAGATACAGGACCGACACGGGGCCGCGAAGGAGATAGAGAAGAGCTTGTTAGAGCTACACCAAGTGTTTTTGGATATGGCAGTCATGGTTGAAGCACAAGGGGAGAAAATGGATGATATTGAACATCACGTTATGAATGCTTCGCAATATGTTATAGATGGGACCAAGGATTTGAAAACAGCAAAGGATTTGCAAAGGAATAGTAGAAAATGTTTGTGTTTTGGGATTTTCCTTTTGCTTGTGATTATTTTGGTTGTTGTTATTCCAATTGCTGTTAGTTTTGGAAGTTCTTGAAAAAAAAATTAGGAATTTTCTTCTTAATGAGATTTTTGGTTTCATGAAATGGGGATGTGTTCTTGGCATCCCTAATTGAAATATTGTGTGTATTAAGAGTTTTGGGGAATTGTGTAATGCAACGTTAATTGATTTTTTTTTCATTTAAATTTTCTAATTTCGTTTTGGTTTAGTTTAATTTGTTGCTAATTCTATCTTGATTTGGTGGGTTTCTTAGTATTTAAATTTTGTTTGGAATAATCCCCAACAATTTGGGTTCTAAAATCTTAAACTTGGGGACATTGGGTGAATATTTTTTTAGGTTAGTTTTTTAAAATTTTCTAACAAATTAAGAATTTTGGGGTTGGATTGTGGAAAATGTATAGTTTTTTTACATGTATGTAATAATATTTGTAGTTTAACATTAAATTTTATTGGACGTAAAAATAAGTTTTCTACTAAAAAAAATTTAGAAATTGAGATGAAATTAATTTTAATTACTAAATAGCAAGTATTCAAATATAGAAGAATGGAAGAATTACTATACAAAAATATAGAAAGATTTACTAGTAAAAAAAAAAAAGTACCATCCCACAAATTGAGGAAGGAGGAGAGAGAGCATGAATTGAAGATCATAATTGAACATCCAATTTTTACATGGTTTGCTTCGACCACTGATATTTTCACACCATAAACCATTGATGTGTGCTTTTGGTAGAGGAAATTTGATTTCCTTGAGCAAATATCCTTCAAGCCAACTAATTTCAGATACAATGAGAGTGCGAGTGTGAGCGAGACCCACAACATGTTGTCTTCCAAATGATCAAGATACCAACATGTCACCAAAGAACATACAATATGCTGCTACTGATTTTTTGCTATCAGGACAACATGCCATATCTACATCACAATATCCTATCAAACTCAATTGATTTTAGATGGTTGAATCAGTAGAGCATGATGGACTCTTAGGTACCTTAATTTGTTTTTTCTGCCTTCCCACGAGTATTTGTTTTGAATTTGCAAGAATTGGCTCAACTTGTTTACAATACAAGAGATTTCAAGGCGAGTATTTCGGAGATATTGAGGAATGCCAATAAGACTCCTATACTCCGTTGGGTTGGTGAGAGGTGAAGGGAAAAGAGCCCTTACACTAGAGTATAATGGAAGATTTTACATAACTTTTTCTTAATTTAACGGGAAATTAATACATTGGCAAATATGCGTAAAGAAACATATTACGGTAAAATAAATAATTGGCTAAGCATGTTTGACATAAAAAATGTAAAATTGCAAAGAAGAATATATCTTACATTCATTTGTTGTCTCTATTTCTACAAAACACTAAATTGGGAGTCACCACCACTTGGGGTCTTTCCTATTATTTGTAAGAGAGGTAAGATTTGTAGGAACCTCAATTTCATTGAGAAGAAAGTGAGAGAGTTTTTTTTTTAAAAAAGATTACGCACATAATAAAGTTCTTCGTATCTCACCCACATTCTCGAAATAACTTTCACGTAAGCAAGTTATTAATTTAATTTACATTTAATTAATTAAAAAAATTGTCAAAAATAGAACATTTGACAGTAGAAAAATCAAGTGTAAAATTTTTTGTCTTGGAGTGGTTTTGTTCTATGGAATGTAAATAATTTGTTAAAATTTTCTATTTTTGAAAAAACCTTTTAATTAAATTATATTTAATTAATAATTCATTTAAATTATATTTGAATAATTATCTATAGTTTTAATTTAATTAATTTAATTTGATCAAATTTAATTAAACAGATTTAAACTAAACTATTAATTAATTGGTTAATTTTCATAAATATAACAAACCAAAAAATATTTATGGCCCATGTAACAAAATGGAAAGGTCTATGAAACTGCCTATTTACTTAAATATTCCAAATTTGTCCTTCTTTTTCATCGTCTTTCTTCTCTTTCTCTTCTACTATTTTTTCTTTTCATCCTTTTTTCCTCTTCTTTTTTTTTTTCCTTTCCATGTCCTTTTCTCTTTTTCTGTAGTTTTATTTTTATTTGTTTTTCAAAATCTTATTTGGTTCAAGATCATGTACCAAATATAAAATATCTATTTTCTTTCCTATTTTGTTGTTCCAAATAAAAAAGATCATGAAAAAAATAGTTGGGATATTGGATAGCAATGATCATGTATCAAAATAGCCAAATCTAAACGATCGTATACAAAGAATTCTAAAAAATCGTTTAGATTTGGGTGACTAAATCTAAACAATCAAATTTAAATGATCATATTCCAAATATAAACAATATCTACCAAATCTAAGCGCTAAGCGATCATTTTCCAAATACTAAACTATCGTTTTCCAAATATATTACACATGCCAATTAATCGGGACATTTTTTATATATGCATTAAATTTTCACCTATATTTGGTGTAAATATTTTGCCACTTTGTTATATTTATTTAAAAACCCCTAATTAATTCTTCAATTGTTTAATTATTAAATTAAATATCTTATATTTAATTTATCTCATAACCTGTTAATTAAATTTTAACCTATAGTTTTAATATGAATCTTATTCATATTAAATTAATATATGAACTTATTCAAATGTTTTATTCTCTCCTAAATTAATTTGTAATCACAACTAAAGTTAAATTTATATAATAAAGCTTAATTAAACACTACTACAAAAACAGGCTCTCTTGACGTTTTTAAACTGTCAAGAATCACTATTCTTGACGGTTTTAAAACCGTCCTTGAAGCCAGTGTCAAGAAAGCCAAAGTTCTTGACAGTTGATAAAAACGTCAAGAATATTAAACATTGACGTTTTATAAACGTCAAGTATACAAATGTTCATGACAGTTAAAAACTGTCAAGAGTATGAATGTTTATGACAGCTTAAAACCGTCAAGAGTATAATTATTCATGACATTTAATAACCGTCAAAAAATTGATTGTTTATGACATTGGAAAATCGTCAAAGATGCACTTGTTTATGACATTTTAAAACTGTCAAGTATGTTAGGAATTTTTTTTAAAAAAAAAATTGTAATTCAATTATATTTTTGTTCCTGTTATTCAATGATTCTATTTTAACACAAAACTAGTACACATATAAATAAGAACTTTCATATATAACAATAACATAGATAACATTTTTACAAAGAAACTAAGTACACGAAATCTATCGAATTTTCCCAAAGGGATAAATACAAGTAAAATAGAAACTAAACCTTGGTAATATATTTTTACAAAGAAACTAAATGCAATGTATTGTCATAGATAACTAAATTACAACAAGTCTTTGTCACGAATCAAACATCAATCACTTGCTTGGTATTGTCACTGACAATAGTCTAATGAAATATTGTCACTGACCTCTTTCAATCTAATACTTAATGGGTTATCAAGTCATACAATCAATAAAAACAACCCGTATGATATTGAATTATTATGTAGCCCACAATTTTCATCAAACCACAGCAGTTAAAATTACTTCAATAAACCATCTTTTATGAATACGAAAACTAGTGGAAATAGTTTCAAAAGGAGAAATTTGCCAAAGTTTTCCTAAATCTTATGAACCATATAAGATCTTATATTGAAATACTATACCAGTATAAGATTTGTAATTATTTAAAGACCCATCTACAAAAAAAAAACCAAAAAGAACTTCACCTCCGTTTGGACAGTTGAAACCCTCCAAACTTCTAATCCAACCCAAAAATAAAATTAAACCAATTATTATTTCCCCTTGACGTTTTGGATACGAGGTAATGGATGAGGTAAGCGTCATAAAAATAATGCCTCTTGGGACTTCTAAAACTATTGAGCTTACCACACAAGATACATCACGAACCAATAGGAATTGTACAAGATCTTTTACGCTCTAGATGGTTGCTATCAAAAATTTCTGAAAAATTAATTTATGAAGTGAAGATGTAGCTAAAATAACCTTTTGACGAGCTCGTCGTATGCTTTGTCTGGAATCTTCACAACACTTGGTGACCAGCTTACACATAGCCTATAGAAATGTCCACCATACCAGCATTATAGAACCAAGAAAAGGATAATAAGGAGAGATGCAAAATGATTTAGAGATTACCTGGATATGTTCTTTGGTCAATCTGGTATAGCAAGCATAAAAATAGAAACATCAGGAAAAAATATTTACCAAAATGTGAAGGTCAAGCTACGATATGCTTTAACATTTAAAGAACAACCATATAGATAGTGGAAGAGAAACACATAAAAGCTTACGGTGGAATGACTGCAATTAACCTCTCTTCGTCTACTCTTGGTGCTACACCTAAAGGAGATGAGATTATAGCACTCTCTAAATTCTTTAGTGTCTCCATAGAAAAGTAATTATCATAAGAATGACAATTCAAATACCACTTTTCGGCTAAGAACACTAACAGACGTGTTGATAGTGTCTACAAATTCTCACATCAGGTAGAGTAGAAACAAGAACCTTGTTTCGATAATGACAATAATAAAAGCATAACTCAATTTGATATATTTCAAGAGTTGCCAAAGATGAAAAATTAAAGATTACATGCAACATTTGCTCTGCTAAGTGAATTGCACAATCTATGGAATGTTTGGATTGAATTTCTAATTACTTAAAGAAATGTGTTAGTACTATTGCTCCAAGTCAAACATGTTTATAATTTAAATTTCTGTTGACATGTTTCTTGATTAAGGAGTTGCAACTAGAATTTTAAACTTCTAAAATTTCATAACAGACATCATATAATTAATTCGAGTACCTACCAGTTTCTAATTAAGTCAGCTTTTTAACTTGTGGATTTGGAAGGAAAATATGTGAAGAAGTTAGTTTGGTATTAAGAGAATTGAAAATGCAGAAATTATATATAACAGATCACATTGTCTTTTTTGTATAATATATAATGCAAATACACATATAACCCCATCTAATTCACCCAATTTCTTTCGGTCTAAATCCAATAATAATGCACAGCCACATTCAATTTGAATTTTTCACATCCAATAACCTTCATATCTCAAATATTATGCACAGCCACATTCAATTTGAAATTTACACATCCAATAACCTTCCTATCTCAAATATTATGCAGTCACATTCAATTCGAAGTATATATAAAAGTCTAACCTCAACTTAGTGAATGATGGACGGATGAACGGACTGACTATGAAGGGGTGGAGGGACGAAATTTGAAACGGCAGAAGTGAGGGATTCGAAGAGGTGTAACTGACTATGAACGTGGAAGTCGTACAGACGGCGTTGACTGACTATGAACGCGGAACGAACGGCGCTGAACTGACTACGAACACGGCGGAAGTCGAACGGATAGCGTTGAACAGACGGACATTGAACGGATGGGCATTGAATGGACGGAAGGGTGGTTTTGCGAATGGACGGCCGGTGAACACTGTTTTCGCAGGAGAAGGATTTCGACAGTGGAGAGGGGAAGAAGTACGTGTGGGCTAGGGCTTTTTTTCTATATATATTTAACAATACTTGACTTCTTTAAAACGTCAAAATAAAAATAAATAAATAAACAAAAAAAAAAAATCGAAATACGCTAGGGATTTTGAAGAAATGGTATTAGCACAATTTTTTTTCCCTATATATATTTAAAGGGATTTTGAAGAAATAACATTAGGACAATTTTTTTTTCTATATATATTTAAAGGAATTTTGAATAAAGAATATTAGCACAATATTTTTTTTCTATATATATAAGGATTTTGAAGAAATAATACTATCACAATACTTTTTTTCTATATATATTTAATAACACTTGACGTTTTTAAAACGTAAAAAAAAAAAATGATCTTACTTGATGTTTAAAAACGTCAAAAAATTTAGAAAATGACTCTCCTCCACCTTTTTATAAAAATTCTTGACGTTTTAAAACGTCAAAAATTTAATAGATATTCATTGACGTTTTTAAAACGTAAAGAATTTAATAGATATTCCTTGACGTTCTTAAAACGTCAAGGAAAATACATATTGCTTGACGTTTAAAAAACGCCAAGAATATCGAATTTATAAACATTATTGACGTTTTAAAACGTCAAGAATTTAATAGATATTCCTTGACGTTTTAAAAACGTCAAGAAAAAATACATATTGCTTGGCGTTTAAAAAGCGTCAAAAATGTCAAATTTACAAAACATTCTTGACGTTTTAAAACGTCAAGAATTTAATAGATATTTCTTGACATTTTTAAAACGTCAAGAAAAAAAACATATTACTTGACGTTTAATAAACGTCAAGAAATCTAAAAATTGGTCTACCTCCACCTTTTCATAAAAATTCTTGACGTTTTATCTTTGAAACCACCCCTTTCTTGACGTTTTTTTCAAAAAACGTCAAGAAATAAAAACTACAACCGTCAAGAAAGGCCTTTTTTGTAGTAGTGAAAATACAAACTTTATATATCACAATACATTATATTAATTCCCTAAGTCAATTTGAACATTTCAAATTATATTCAATATACATTAACCCCATTACCCTTTACAAGTTAGTAATGGGACCTAATGGACACACAGATAAGAAGCTACAATGATATGATATTAATTAGTTAAACTCATTAACCGTCTTAATCATATTTGTTAGTTACACTTCAATAAAGTCTCACAACTAAACTCTTCTAATTGTAGATATATTTTTGTGTTCATGAATATAGACGAGTAAGATAGTCATTCACAAGTGTTTGTAACGTAAACTGGGTTAAATTATTGTTTTGCCCCTAGGGTACTTCTTAGTTCTTAATATTAGTGCTCCTCTAATGAACAATCATAGTCCAACAAATAAATAGAAACCTCTCTCGTGTCATAGAGACTGTAGAACCCTTTGTTCAAGTCTTAGAGACACTATTTAAGGAAACACTCATCTTCTTACCTAAAGCTACAAGGCGTGAATTTCATGTTTTATGATTATGTTCTCAGCTCCCCACTTGGTCTTGTCTCCAAAATGATAGGCTTATTGAGTCGAAAATCTGGACATTCTCACCCGTATAAATCAAAGGACAGTCCCTTGCGAATGGGTGTTCATAATACACTCAAGACTGAGACTAAGTTACCTAGGTTATCATAATGAAATATAAACCTAACTAGTTAATCGAGTTACATCTAATGGTTACTATTTTGTGATCTTGTCTTATACAAAATCATTGCATAGGATACCTTCACTCACACATGTCACCTACACGAATGTATTGGATCATTGCATTTATATCAAATACAAAGTGGATCATATTTGTAATGTTACCAGGATACTTTAAAGTGTATCTCAACCTTATCCCTATCTATAGACTCTTTAAAGTGTATCTCGAACATTAATTCTTGTTTGTCTCTACATACAATTCAAGACTCATTAAACAACTTAAAATGTTAGTTTATTGAATTTAGGTTATTGAGACAAAACTAAAAATATAATCAATAACACTTTATTGAAATTACAATAGTAACACTTTATTAATAACAGTCAACGAATTATATTTACTATCTACACGGTTTAGGACATAAAATCCAACAAGAGGTTCATCTAATATCTCTCTTTAACTTCCTCTTCTTCATCATAGGGAAGTAGGTAGCGCAGAAAGGCAAAAGCAATTTGAATTAACAGAGTTTTTTGTATAAGCTCTCATAAAAGAAAAAAAATCTATCAAATTATTAATCCAATAATTAAGGTTCCCACACGCCTCCCACCTCAATCACTCAGAGAATAGGAACGACTTCAAGTGGTGGTGTTGACTCCAATTTGGTGATTTGTAGATTCAAAGACAACATTGAACATTATTTTTTTCTTCTCTATTTTTTTATTAAAAAAAACATGCTTAATCTATTAATATTTAGTTTATAGTAAATTTTATTTATGTAATTTGCCAATGAATGTGTATTTTCTAGTTTTCAATTTAATTGAGAAAAATGTTATGTTAAATTCTTCCGCTGTGAAGGGCTCTAATCTCTTCAAAAAGTAGAAAAGATGACGAGATGGAAAATTACTTGTGAATGTGCAAATTAAATCTTAATAATTTTTACTAATAAAATTGAGGTTTTTGTTGAATAAGAGATTTGTTCATTATAGACCCAAAATCTAATAAACAAGGCTCATTAACTATAGTATGAATACTTGAACTTTATGTAACGACATAAACGTGGATCAAGTTCAAGCAATAGTCTAAACAATTTATAGTATAGCAACAAAGTTGAGCGCCTTATTATAGGGACACTAAGCACTACAAGAAATCAGAGGACTCCCAACGACGCCAAGGGCGTCGGAAAACAAAGTGTCAGGAATGACCTACCATTCCCGATGAGAGGAGCACGCCCGGCATCTACACTTAAACGTTGGATGTGCAAACATATGTGAAGTGTCAGGAATGACCTACCAGCTATGCTTGGATGTGCAAACATATGTGAAGTGTCCCATCGTCCCCAGGATAAAACAACCTTTACCAACACTCGTTAGATACTTAGTTGCTCGAACACAAAATTAGAACAAAAAATGAAAGGGAGAGAGAGAACACAAGGTAGAGAAGTTTGTTTTTCATTTTTTTTATAGAAAAATGAGAAGGAGGTGTGTCATACATATACTGAAGCAAAATGTAACGTTTCAACATAATAAATGGTGTAACGGTTAGTAACAATTGTAATAGTTGAAACGGTCGAAACGATATGGTAATAGTTGAAATGTTTGTAACACATGTAACGGTAAAAAATATTTCATCAACGGTTACTTTTTACTTGTAGTAATTTTACATTTCTAAGAGCATTTTAAGTTCAAATCAAACATTTACAAATAGTTTTTGGGTTTTTTTCATTAAAACAAATGCAAATATTTCCTCTAAAAATGAGAAATGACCGCAATACTTTTTGGTGAATCGCTCAATTATTGGAATTAGAAAAGCTTTTCATCACAAACACATTCTTCCTAATCTAGTTGAATTATGATCGTTTTGTCAATTTTATCTCTAAAGACAATTTGCGCTCAAAACAAACCAATTGATGTATTATGTATATTATTCTTTGTTTTTTTTTTCATTAAAGCAACACATGAATATTGACTCTAAATACTTCAAATTTATCATACTATCTAAAGGAAAAAAAAGTCTTCAACTATTAGGATTGAGAGGAATTAACTTTATTATATTCTTTCTTAGTTTCAATCCAAAATCTAAATTCTATAAAGAATACTTTTGAGTGTTTAATTAGAAATTCCCTTGAAACGTTTATTATGAGGCCAAAAATATTCTTACATTGTTTCATTTCATTAGCATATCATCGTTCACTACATATAATTGTTATCAGTCATTAGGTTCTTAATGAAAATTTGAAGCTATTCTGGTACACAATTATTTTCTTTTTTTTTTCTTCATAATATGTGGGACTTGAGGTTATCATATATAATTGATGAAGTTCAATTATACTCATTTTGGTTTAATTTTACATTTTAAAAGCATTTTAAGCTCAAAACAAATATATTATTGTACTCCTTTTCATTTTTTTTCATTAAAACAAGCTAGAATACTCTATCCAAACAGCAAAAAATGATTCCAAAATGAGCCTCCGTAATTTTCCCTCCATTCCTTGCAAAGAAGAACAAAACAAAAATAACAACAAATCTTCATCTAGTTGAATGAGAGATTGTTCATAGGTGTATCACAATAAATGAGGCAATTTACATGGTTAGTGTTTACTAGCAATTTACATGGTTAGTGTTCACTAGCATTTTGTATTAACACTCAGAATTCTTACTCAATAAATGTAAGCAATTTACACTCTCACTAGCATTTTGTATTAACACTCTAGAATTCTTAATCAAGAAATGTAAAATAATATGAAAGATAATATGAAAGACAAATGTTGAGTGGTTAGTCAAATTGCATTTGAAAATTAGGTCGTTTTTAGAAAAGAAAAAAAAACAATACAATACAATTAGCTTTGCAATTAATTGTAATCACAAACATTTTCATTATGAATTAGTAAGCATCAGTTATGCCCGATTTCATCCATTTTAGCTCTGAAGAAACGTATCAAAATGTACTTATTATGTACAAATAGTTTCAATGAAAACAAACACCAATAGTCTTTAAAAAGAACAAAAGGAATTTACCAAAATACCCCTCCAAAAGGGGAAAAAAATCTCCTAACCACTAAGATTGAGCGGCAGCAATTTCACCACCGTCTTCTCGGTTTTCTTCCACCTCCAGAAGCATAAAACAGAGCCGTCCACGGCCGCCGCCGGCACGAAAACTCCATAGCTGCATCAAATCACCTTCCTTCAAATCATTCCTCTCCACCAATCCATTCCACTCCGTTATCAAAACATACGCCACTCCCTTCCACGTTTCCCATTTACTCAGCGTAATCAAACTCACCGTACAATCCGGCTCAATAATCTCCACCATCCACCAAACATCTCTGTTCAACTTCTCTTCTTCTTCAACTTCCAGAAAATTCGTTCTCGTCTTCCTTTGTGGAATCAACAGCCGATTTCTTCGTTCCTCCACATCCCCTTTCTTCAGTCGCTTCTCCATCACCAAATTAGGGCAAATATTCCACGATCCTCCCATGAAAATCATCATATTCTTGTATTCGTCAGGTATGATTTCGAGGAAATCTTTTTCTGATTCGAGCATTTCTGCCAAAACCCTAAATATTAGGGTTTCTTGATTTGGATCTGTATCGCTCTCGCTTTCGGTTTCTGAGTCGAATACGAAGTCCTTGCCTCGTGGTTCTTTGGATTTGGGAACTGGATCGTCGACTGGGTGGATGAGTTGGCGTTTTAGTCTTTTTTCTCTGAAGAGTTTGTGTCGCCTTGCGAGTTGTTTCATTCTGGTTCTCTTTCTCTTTATTAGTGGAAGGTGATCGTCCTGGTCGCTCGGGTTTTGATCGGTGGTTTCTTCATTTGTAGAGAGTGTGGTTTCTTGTTCTTTTTGGGGATCGCCGGTGGAAGTTGAAGGGCGGGAATCCATATAGTTTCACCGGCCGAACCGAGGAAGAAGATAAGAAGAATGGGGGTTCTTGAGATTTTGGGGTTTTAGAGAATATAATTGGATTGACTGACCCCTCTTTCTCTCTTAATCAAATTTAGATTTAAATACTTCTTTCCCCCTTTTTCGACTTTTTTTAGTTTGTATTTTAGATTTTGTTTCACACCTCTTTCTTTTTCTATTATTTTTAAAACTCCCAATTACAAATTTAGTTATAAACTCTGACATGCCCCTTCTTTATCTAAAAAATATATTTTTTTAAATATGTAATTAAAGCTTTGAAATTCATAAAGAGGTTTTTTCCTTTTTACCAAAATCATGCATTTGAATGACACGTGGGATTCGTTATATTTAACATGTGAAATAGAATGAGTGAAGAAATAAAATGGAATTGGAAAGCTAAAGTGATAGATAGATATAGACTATTAAGAGCTCTTGTTGAAGTGAGTGGTAGGTTATTTGCCAAAGTGAGGGTATCTCCTCCCAACTTCTCCTAAAGTGGGAGCTTCTTATTTCAATCAAATTCAATCTCTCATCTGTTTTGTTAGATGAATATGGAAAACATCCTTTTTTTTTTTTTTTTTTTTTTAATACGACTTAATTTTGAAAACATTTATAAGATATTGATAAAAGCCTACCCTTATACTCTTCACCACCAAAACACCAAAGTTTAGTTTGAATCTCAAATCAAAGGGAGGACATCCACATGGGGGTAACATTCACTACCTCGATTGAATCTTATCAATGTATGTTGAAATTTAGAATTACGGTATTTATATTTCTATTAATCATTGTTCTAAAGTTGAGTCATTTTAATTGCACTCCTCGTGGTAGAAAAAGAAGAAAAGAAAATCAAATTACAAGTCCCCCGTTGACCCGGACCACCTGCCCGTTCACCCACTCACCGGCATCAGTAACTAAAAACCCCACCACTTTAGCCAAATCATCGGGCTGCCCGAGCCGCCCCATCGGGCAAGCCTCCGCCATCCTCGCCACCGTCTCCTCTGATTTCCCAGCGTAAAAAAGTTCCGTCGCCACCGGTCCCGGCGCCACGCAGTTGACCGTGATTCCCGTCCCCTTAAGCTCCTTCGCCGCAATTTTAGCCATCGCCTCCACCGCTGCCTTCGACGCCGCATAAGCACCGTACCCTGGCGGCAGAGACAAAACGATCGACGTCGTAATCAACACAATACGCCCTCCGCCGCCGCGCTTGATCCGATTCTCCGCCTCTTTGCAGACCAAAAACGCGCCTCTGCAATTCACTCGAAACGTCTCATCCCAATCCTCCACGGTGGTTTCAACCAGACTCGGGTACTTCGAATCGAGAATCCCAGCGGAGTTCACAAGTATGTGAATCTCAGATCCAAATTCCTTTTCGGCCGAATCGAACAGCTGCTTTACCTGGTCTGGGTCGGACACGTCGGCTTGGACAGCGACGGCTCGTCGGAGTGGCGCCGATGACTGGTTGAGTTCCGATGCGAGGAGATCGGCTTGTGTGGAGTTGGAAGCATAGTTGAGGACGAGATTTGCGCCGAGGGAGTGGAGGTGGATGGCTATTGCGCGGCCAATGCCGCGGGAAGCGCCAGTGACGATTGCAGTTCGGCCATCGAGCGGCAGGGCAGTGGCCATGGGTTGAATCAGAAAAATGAGGGGGTTGATTTGATGTGGGTTTAGTGTGAGTGAGGATTAAGGAGCGTCATTGCCCGTTTTTATGGAGGTGGAGGATGAAAGCGATGTTTGAGTGAGTGGAAGACGATGATGATGCGTCACTGCTTATGTAAAATCATCACTTCGCCCTTCACAATAATTTTATTGATTTTTTCTTCCAAATTTTAAATTAGTGTTTCTTTTTTTACTTAATTTTAAGTTTGACCAATCTGGAGTGATGATATAATGACGATTCTCTTTGTTTAAAAAGTATAACAATTCTATTAACATTTTATAAAAAAAAAAATTATAAATTTATAAGAAATCGTTAGAGAATACCCGAGAATTTCATATGGAATTGTTAAATAATAATGAAATCAACCAGAATAATATATTGTAAAAATATATTTTTGCAAGATGATAATAGTTACTATTTTCAACTTTAAATTCTATTTCCAAAATTATCCATAATTTTTAAATACTTTTAGTCAAGTTTACAAAGTGAAGTAATATTATAACTTCTAAATACAACGTTATTATATGGATGTTTTTCATTCTTTAGATGCTAATGAAAGATAATGATATTGTATATGAAAATCATACTTTTAGTTGATAGATACACATTTATAGTCCATTAAATCTCATGTTTCAAATTGTTACCATTTACTATTCATAATGCTTTTATTTCAATTCAATCTCACATTGTTACCCTTAATTTTGACTAAATATTTATTTGATGTATCATACACGTCTATTAATTAATTAAAAACAATTATAAACTAAAACTTTAAAATGAATTATAGTATATATTAAAAAAATGAGATAATTAATTATATAATGTGCTTAATCTTTAAAGTTAATAAAATCAATAGACATAAACAATAACCACACCCAAAAAAAATGTTTCTTTTGAAGATTGGAATTATAAATCGAACTTAGGACAATTTTAATTTGATATATTTTACGGAACGTTTTCAAATATAACAAAATATTTATAAATTATAACAAAATTTGAAAACAAAGTGAAAACCGAACAAAATACAAATAGAAAAATAGAAAGGGTAGAAACCAAATGAAAAAGTAAATACTAATCCAAATCGTACGTTTCCTCTTTTCATACATAACGAGACGACGCCGTTTTTCACAAAATCAGAAGCAACCAATCAACCATTGAAGCCATTATTTCAAAATTTCCCACTTCAATAAAAAGAAAAATAAATAAATAAAAAGTTTTATAAACAAAAGAAGAGTGGGCGAGCGCGAAGCCAAGGGCAAAAACTCAACGAAAAACTCCCTCAATCAAGCCCTAGAAATCACACAGCTTCACTCTTATCTCAACCATGGCGATTGCTCGTACAGGAGTATACGTCGATGATTATTTGGAATGTACGTTCCCTTTTCTCTTCCTCTTTTCCCTCCCTTTCTTTCCCTCTCTAATTTCCTTCTCCTTTTCTTTCTATCTTCATAGACGCCAGCACATTGCCTGCTGAACTTCAGAGGCTACTCAATACAATCAGAGAACTCGATGATCGATCGCAGTGTAAATAAAACCCTCCTTTTCTGCTTTCTTCATTTTTTTTACAGATCCTGCGTTTGGATGGATTTATTGCTCTCAATTTTTTTTTTTTTTTTTTTATAGCCATGATTGATCAGACGCGGCAGCAAACCAAATATTGCTTGGGATTGTCGACGCAGAGTTCGAAGAAAGGATATGGTAATAGTAATACTGACGATGAGGAGTCTGCTTTTGAGAAACTGCGGAAGGATATTGAGGCTAATCAGGATAACGCGTTGAGTTTGTGTACTGAAAAGGTCTTGTTGGCACGTCAAGCCGGCGATCTGGTATCATGCTTTTTGTTTCTTTCGTTCTCTCTCAATTATTATCCATGATTTCAGATTGCCTGGTTCAAATTGCTGTTTGTTTCTATCTCCTCTATTAGTTTCTCATTGTTTCTTTCATCTGTTTTTACAATGAGCGATCTTGAATTGCATGATTGTCTGGCGAGAATATATGGATTTGGATTTGGATTTGGATTATTGTTATTTTTCTATTGTGTAATGAGTCTAGGGGGTTGCAATACTTCAGAGGAGATTTCGTTTAAAATGGGATTGATATCAATTTCTTACAATTTCAGAGAGCTGTTTGCTCTTTGAAATGTTGTACTGAAGAATTTATTCATTAAGTAGCTACATGCCATTGTATTTTAGAATAAATTTTCTAGACTTATCTTATAGGTCTTCATGTGCTTTTAATTGTCCAGATAGATAGCCATATTAAACGACTTGATGAGGATCTAAACAACTTTGCAGAAGATCTGAAACAAGGTACAGAGACTTAGAAGCCTGGCTATTTCTGGGAAATGCAAGTTATTTTACTATGTAATGTTGAAGGTTAATTTCTTTGTTATCTGAAGAGTTGATGGTTAGCAAATTATCAATAAACCTCAAAGTCATTTTTTATGTTTAACCAAACAAGCAAGTGATATGTATTGCTTACCTTTTCGGCTTTTCCTTCCATTCAGTTTGTCTGTATAGATAATTTAACCTTTTTCTACTTTTCAGAGGGGAAAATTTCACCAGACGAACCGGCAATTCTTCCACCATTGCCACTAGTTTCAAAAAATGAAAGACGTCGACCAGTATTTATAACACCTCAATCTAAGAGGCCAGATTACAGGGACCGAGATTGGGATAGGGAGCGTGATCGAGATTTTGAGCTCATGCCTCCTCCAGGAAGCCATAAGAAGGACTTTGCACCTTCACTCGATGTGGATCAGCCCATTGATCCAAATGAACCTACGTATTGCATTTGCCATCAGGTTTGATTCATACATGTCTTCCAAAGGATATATTCGTTGTATCATTTTCATGGTTATGCCAGCCATATGTTTATTTGCCGTTGTTTACAGTCTATAAATTTTTTGTTAGCTATTGGAAGACTGGTTACTTAGTGGGTATGTGAGATGATTAGAGTTGTTTAGGGGGGAAATCAGGGCAAGTGGTTATGATTAGAAGAAGAGGGAAGGGAAAGCCTTATTAACGTAATGCGTGAGAAAAAAGTAGCCCTCGTTAGAAGCTTTAATCCTTAACCCTCTCATCTAACCACAACCTTGGAGATGAGAAAGAAAAAGTGACTAAACTGAAAGCTTCAATCTCATGGAACCACTCCACAGGAGAGACAGTTTAATAGATAAAAGCAGACTATGCTATGTAAAAAGAAAATTTTATTTCTGGTCTAATATATTTAATAGCATAGAAATTGAATCTTTATTGAATGAAGAAATATAGCTGTTCTTTTGTTAGAAAACATTTCAGTAGAAAATTCAGTGAGAAAGCAAAGGAAATAGACTGGTTTATCTGTAACAGAAAATATTACATTTTGGAAGTTGGAAGCTAAGTCTATCGCCCAAGAATGAAATTCTGGAGAGGGATAATTTTAGCTTTAGTTTATCTTGAGTTGTGCAAGAAATCATGGAGTGAAGAGACGTTAACAAAAAGGTCAAAGCAAAAGGAAAGAACTAGTTTCAAAGATCAATAATAAAAAGTGAAAACAGAAAGACTATAGGTTTTTTATTTCATCTTCATACATCATCTTCTTCCTCCTTCAGCTTTTGTTTGATGGAGCTTCTACAATGGAGCAACAAATTCGCTCTACAGTCTAAACAATTTGATACTTTTGATGGTGGGCGGTGCTAGGTATGATTATGGAATAGTTAGTAGGTATATGAGATAAAGTTGGCTAGATGAATTGTTAGCAGCTTGTGGTTATTATTAAAAGCGGTAAAAGAAAATAGACACCGAGTTACATGGAAACCTGAGCACCAGGAGAAAAATCATGATGTAACTTTCTTATTATTATCTCTTATTCACAAAAGATACAGAGGGGAAAATTAAAAAGACAACAAACTAATGATAAAACAGGAAAGTCAATTAGGGTAAATCTTTCCTTGGGCCAAGCCCACTAATTCTAACACTCTCCCTGAAGTTGAGACAGAGATATCAATGAGACCCAACTTGCTAACACATGAATCAAAGCTCTGTCTGAAAAGCCCCTTGGTAAGAACATCAGCAACCTATTAGCTCGAGGGTATGTAAGGAATGTATATACTACCATTGTCCAATTTTTCTTTAATAGAGTGTCGATCAATCTCAACATGTTTAGTTCTATCATGTTGAACTGGATTGTTGATGATGCTAATAGCTGCCTTATTATTACAAAATAACTTCATCGGTATCTCATAGTCCTGATGAAAGTCAGATAAAACCTTCTAAAGCCAAATTTCCTCATGTATCCCTAAACTTGTAGCCCTATACTCAGCTTCAACACTTCTTCTAGTCACAACCCCTTGCTTCTTGCTCCTTTAGGTTACAAGATTGCCCTAGACAAAGATACAATAGTCAGAGGTCCTTGCCCAGTTAGAATCAGCATAGGCCTCAATAGCGCTCCTGTCGGTCTTCCTGAACATCAACCCTTTACCAAGAGTTGCTTTTAAGTACCTCGGAATTCTGTTAATTGCCTCCATGTGTTCTTCATAGGGAGCCTCCATAAAATGGCTAATGGCACTCACAGCATCGGAGATATTTGGTCTAGTGTATGACAAGTAAATCAACTTTCCCACAAGGCACTAATATTTTTCTTTCTCAATAGGAACTTTATCACTTGAATTTCCCAATTTACAGTTGAATTCAATAGGAGTATCAGTAGGACAACATCCCAGAATAGTTGTTTCGGTCAACAAATTAAGGGTATACTTCCTCTAAGATATGGAGATACCTTCTTTTGATCTAGCTACCTCCATCCTAAGGAAATACTTCAGATTCCCCGAGCCTTTAATTTCAAATTCATCACTCATCTTCTTCAGTTAGTTGTGTCATCAACATAAACAATCAACACAACAATCTTTTAGGCCTTTAGACTTTCGTAAATAAAGTGTGATTAGAGTGCCTCTGACTATATTCTTGGGACTTGACAAAGGTAGTAAACTATGAAACCATGCTCTCGGTGACTGCTTTAGCTCATACAAGGATTTCTAGAGTTTGCAAATACGAAGATCAAATTAGACTTCAAACCCTGGAGGGGGCTCATATAGACTTCCTCTTCCAAGTCTCCATTTAAGAACGCATTCTTAACATCTAGCTGGTATAGGGGGCAATCTTTATTCACAGCAACAGATAACATGACTATTTAGTTTTGCAACGGGAGAAAAAGTTTCAGAGCAATCAACACCATATGTTTGAGTAAATCCTTTTGCAACTAACGTAGCCTTGTGTCTGTCAAGAGTTCCATTTGACTTGTATTTAAGTGTGCACACTCACTTACATCCCATGGTTTTATGTTCCTTAGGGAGAGTACAGATCTCCCAAGTCTTAATCTTTTCTACTCAGAGGACTCTAAAGTACTGTGGATATTTTTAGGTGTCATGGTGAGTCAAGGCAGCTACCACTGTTTCTTGCAATGCTCACAGATAAGGATCGGTTTCCTGTTGTTCTTCTCACTATCATGGGTAGAGGATCTAGCACTGAAGGCAATGGAGTCAGTAGCAGTTGTAAGAACACTCATGGCATTCGTACGATCTTCTTCAAGACGAACTTCATAACACACTTCCATTAAGGAGGAAAGGGGTATCTCGCAAAGTATACGACCATAAACAATGTCAAACTTAGGGTTGAGACCTGCAAGGAAGTCATAAATCCAATCAACTTCTTCAAGTCTAGCATACTGTGTGCCATCATTCGGAGTATCCCATACTATCTCTCTGCATAGGCTCATCTCTTGCCAAAGTGGTGAAAATTTATTGAAGTAGGATGTTACATCCAAAGTTCCTTGCTTGCAATCATGGACTTGTTTCCTCAGTGTATACAAACGAGAGGCTTTTTGACGCTTTCGAATAGAGTTTCTGAGTAGTGACCCATATATCCTTTGCAGTTGCTGCATAAAGCAAAGGCTTGCCAATTTGTAGTTCCATACTATTAATCAACATTGACCGAATAAGAGAGTTCTCCCTTCTCCAGAGACGTTTCTGGGCATCACCGGGTGGAGGCTGAAGAGTCTCCCTTGTCAGAAAATTGAATTGTGACGTCTCTCAAGAAACATTTTGATCGATTGAGACTAGGAAAATTAGTTTTGGCATTTAGCTTCTCTCCTGGAAAGACATCTGTCAATGGTGCCAAAGAACTAGTAATATAATTTGAGGATAAAGTAGGGAGCAAAGTTATTGGGTTCTTAGAATACATCAACAAGTCGGTTGGTTTGGATTGTGCCGAAGATTCACCAACTTCAAATCCTGATTTATCATGGAGTTGAGAAATCAGGTGGGAGTAAGTCGGGTGAACGTCAGAGGAATTGGACGGCGGTGCTTGGGCAAAAAGGTTGGGCGTTGGCGGCAGCTGTCTCGTGGTCAGTTTGGGTTTTGCCAAGTTCGGTGTTAGGGTTTCATCTTTTTTTTGCTCTGATACCATATTAAAAGTGGTAAAAGGAAATAGACACCGAGTTACATGGAAACCCGAGTACCGAGAGAAAACCACGATCTAACTTTCTTATTACTATCTCTTATTCATAAAAGATACAACGGAAAAAATTAAATAGACAACAAGCTAATGATAAAAAAGGAAAGACATCTTTCCTTCGGACAAGATCACTAATTCTATCGGTTATAACTTATAAATTAAAAGGGAAGTCGGTGGGGAAAAAGAATAATTAGATTTAGTGTGGACAAGTTTATCATCCTTTTTTTCTTTAAGAAGCATTACAAAACAGTCTAAATTTTCGTAATTTCTCTAACTTGATTTCCTGTTACCAACCTATTTACCGGTGCCTCAATTATCCTCTTTTGTAGGTGTCATTTGGAGATATGATTGCTTGTGACAATGAGAATGTAAGTCCCTCCACTTTTCTATGTTGTGGACTTCACATTCTGCTATTTTAGTTGTTTGTTTATCTACAATGCTGTTGTTCTTTCCCCCTCCCCAGTCCCCTCATGATTGTCTCCGTAGTACCAAAGTTTTCCTGTATGGTAAGAGTAAGTTTTGAGGCTGTGCAGTTTCTACAAATTTTTGGATATTGTCCGTCTTGTGTCCTCTGAACTCGGAAAATATCTTCACGTATTTGATCCCATAGTTTTTTGTGTGTGTATAATGTGTGATTGTATGTAATGTAGCTGGTCCTTTTCAGTATGATTGTGCATGTGCATGAACCTACACTCCTCAGTATGATTGTGCATATGCTCTTAAAATTTCCTGAATTCGTTGCTTGTGGGTTAGAAAGGTTTGTCTTTGGTTTGTGGTTTGTTACTTTAGAAAATCTTATTTATATATATATATATAAAAGTAAAAAAACAGAAATAAGGATGTACTCTTAGTTAACCTTATCATTGATATAAAATTTACCCGTTGGTTAGGACTTGTTCATGCTGGTATACAGCATGAGCATTTTAAAAAAAAAAAAATCAACTGAGGCCATATTAGATAATGGTTTTAGTTTTTAGTTAAGGATTTGCTAACCATTTGGTTTTTTGTTTTCTGTTTTTGATAATTAAGACTATGAACATTGTTACTTGTATGTTTTGTTGCCTACATTTTAGGAGTTTTCCAAACCAAAGCCCAAATTTTCAAAACTAAGAGTAGTTCTTCTCAAAAACTTGTTTTGTTTTTTTAAGAAATCAAATGTCTACATAATTCTTATATGAAAATCATGATTAAAAAATGGAAAAAAAAAAAAAAAGCACAATCTTAAAAAAAACCGAAAACTAAATGGTTACCAAATGTTGTCTAAACTACTGAAAGTGCATTCTATGTTATGGATTTCATGACAACCCTTTGCCTTCTTCTTCTGCTGCTTTTTATGCCATTGACAGTGTCAAGGAGGTGAATGGTTTCATTATTCCTGCGTTGGACTGACACCAGAAACAAGATTTAAAGGAAAGTGGTATTGTCCAACCTGCAGAGATGTACCGCCAAGTCAATAACATACGCTTTCTTTTCCTTTCATTTTGACTTTTCTCTGAATCCCCAAACAATTGGCTTGTAATTGTATCGTGTAACAATGGTAGTCTAGTAACCAACCTGGACGTAGGCCAATTGGCTGATCATTGATTAAAGTATATATTCTCTCGATCAAGCGATCAGAAGTTTGAATTTTACCAATTATTTTTTTTCCATTTGGTAGTAATCATTTAGCTTTGACCTCAATTCATCAACCTTTGTTTTGACAGTCCTCTAAAACTAAAATTGGCTTGTAATTGTTATGTGTAATACAGTGGTAGGGTTGTAGCCAACTGAACATAGGTCTATCGATTGAGTTCTGGTTAGGGTATATACTCTCTTGTTTGAGAGGTTAGAAGTTTGAAATCTTCCCACCTCACATGTGTTTGAACTTAAAAAAAAGGCCAATGGCATTGTAGTGGCAAATGAGTTCTTGAGTCATCATACTTTGCCCTTTTCGTACTTTTTCCTTTTGTATTTTTGGGATGTGTTTCAATTTGGAACCATTTAAAGCTAAAGATAAAGTGCTACAATATTGGTTACAAATGGAATAAAAAGTGTAGGATTGTTACTTTAGTCCTTTTTACTTCTTGTCATCATTACTTTTATTAAAGCTTGTTATGTTTAGTAACAAAAATCTATTGTGTTATTTGGATAATTAGGGAATTTATGGTGTGACATCTATTTTTTATGATTGGGGGTTATATTTATAATCCTGTATACTTTTTTCCTTATTGTTTTAAATAATTCTATGTTTACTAGCAAAAATCTAACAATGTTCGGGTGCCTACTAATCCTTGGTTTTATTTATAATTCTTTTGTACTATGAATTTTGTCTTGTTATTATATTAATAAAAGAGACTTATTGTCCTTTTTATAAAAAAAAATAGCAAAACTCTAACTTAGAAAATTGATAAGTTGGAGTTCATTTAGATTGACTTTAGAAGTAGAAAACAAAAAGATGTATCTAATTACTTTGAAACTTAATTCAAATAAGTCTTAGTGTAATTGTGGTGAATTTTGATCCTTTTAAGTGATTTGGGATTTGAGTTTCATTAATTAGATAAATTATACTAATTTGAGGACCCTCCATCTTATCTCAAATATTGATTTTGATCTTAAACTTTTGCTATAATGATAATAATAATAATAATAATAATAATAATAATAATATGTAGCAAAATATAATTCTATATTATTTTAAACATCTAATTTATAATGTTGGATTAGAAGTAGATAAAGAGATGTACAATCCATACAAGCTCGACAATATTAGTTAATTTGAAAATAATATATTAACATATGGAGGTGGATACAAGGAAAATTATATGGTTCATATAATAGTCATGCAATCTACTCAAGTTTCTTATAATAAGTTACTGTGCGGCAAACTTTTTCTTTTTAAACAATTATGTTTTCTTTGTTTTTGAAGAGAATGCATAGAGATCGCTGTGGGCAATTATTATTCAAATACAAAAAATATATTAAATGAATACAATGTTCATCAAATCAATCAAAACACTCTTTATAGATTAAAAGTGTTATCTGGAATTACAAATACCCAAATGGTTGTTCTAAACTTGAAGAATGGAAAATGTATCATTTCCTCTCATGGATGATGGGAACGATAAACATGAAGACATCATTCTTGTGGAAATGTGATAGTTTGACATAAATAAAAAACAGAGGCAGTGTTTTTTTTTTTTTTTTTTACCACAAAATATGGTTTTATAGCATTTTCAAAGTTTTTTTTTTTTCACTCACAACTTTGTCATATTTGTCTCTACCCTCACTTCCCCCTCTAAATTTCTTATCTTCATTCCTTCTCTATCAACAACAACAATGCTCCCTTTCCTATATTCTGTCAACGAAGGCAACAACCACTGTAATGAATACAGTTTTATTCTCCCTTTAATATTGCTTCCTTTCATATATTTTGTCCACAATGACTACAATGAACAAACAAAAATGAGATCTAAGAGAGAGAAAGAGCAATAAAAAGAAAACAAATAGTCCATAAAAAGGCTAAGTAACAATGGTAAATACCATAAATCTTTATTATAATGGATTCATATATAATGGATTTAAGACTTTAATTTGAATGAATTTATTATTGATTGTGAATATTGAAATACATAAAAGACAAATGTCAGATTATTTGATTTGATTTATTATTGTTTGATAATGAAGTAAAAAGGTGAGAGAAAATGAGGAATGTATTTATTTGAAAAGCAGTGAGTGGCGCCAAGAACGGCATCCACCTAATAACCCTAAACTTTGGAGGCAACGGAACAAACTATTCAATCCAAAATTACTTACTTACCCTTCTCTCTCTATCTCTCTCCCACAACCTTCATCAATTTTTCTTCTTTGGACTTTGGAGGAACACTATCTTCTTCATTTTTTTATACAAAGGTTTTGTAATGAAAGTAAATATCACACCTCGAAATTAATAGTTCATACACTATGTCAGATGATAAATAAAGTAATTGAACCTATCCTAAGAGGACCAATATAATGAACGAAAATAAAGTATTTAAATTTATAGTTGTATCAACTACCAAAACTTTTAATTCACCAAAGTAAATAAAAAGTAGAAGAAGGAAAGAAGGAAAGAGCAAAATTAAAGGATTTTGATGAGGAGAGAAAAGATATAAATTTGTTGTTATTTGGAAGGGTCATAATGGTCCATTATTTTTTGTAAAAATAAGGGCTTGAGAGAGGGACCCACTAGGAGAAGAAGGGATAGCGGTGGAATTTCAAGAAAAGATTTTGAATTCATAGTAACACAGCGCTTTCCATTTTGCACTTTGCATAAACAAAAAACCCCCACAAAAGGAAAAACAAAATCCCTCAATTCAAAACCCCAAAATCAGACACCACCAAATCCATATATTCAAATCCCTCAACAATCCCTAATCCTTCACTCTCGTTCTCTTTCTTCTTCTTCTTCTTCTTCTTCTTCTTCTTCCTCTTCTTCTTCTTTCCATTTCTACTCATACATCTCTCAAGTCTCAACGCCATGAAAGCAATCTCAGAAACTCAAAGGTATTCTTTCCTTTTTCTCTTGTTCGTTCCATTTTCTGCCTTTTTTTCTCACAACCCAAAACCCATTTCATATTTTGCTTCCATTTTTAGTTTCTTCAACTCTTTTGTACAGATTTAGTATTGGGTTTTTATTTCTGTGATTTTCAGCTCTTTTTCAGATACCCTTTTGCTCAGAAACCTAAACCCATTTCATATTTTGCTTCCATTTTATGTTTCTTCAATCTCTTGTACAGATTTATAATTGTTTTTTTTTTTTTTTTTTTTCTTCGATTTTCTCCTTTTTTTTTCAGATACCCTTTTGCTCTGATGAAACCAAAACCCCTTTAATCTTTTTGCTTCTATTTTCTGTTTCTTCAACTCTTTTGTTCAGATTTAGTATTGGGTTTTTGCATCTTCGAGGTCCATTAGCTGTTCGTTTAAATTCTTATGTGATACTGTCTGGTAGTTCTTTTAATCTGAACCATTTGGTTTTTTTTTGTTGTTTCCATTTCTTTCAGATCTTTTATGAGCAAAAATTTGAGTCCAATGCTTCGGCGGGAGTTTGCTAATCTTGATAAAGATGCTGATAGTCGCAGATCCGCGATGAAGGCATTGAGAACTTATGTGAAGGAATTAGATTCCAAGGCTATCCCTGTTTTTCTTGCTCAAGTTTCTGAAAACAAAGAAACTGGTGCTATAAATGGGGAATGTACAATTTCTCTTTATGAAGTTCTAGCTCGTGTTCACGGTGTCAATATTGTGCCGCAGATTGATCGGATTATGACTTCCATAATCAAGACTTTGGCTTCAAGTGCTGGCTCTTTCCCTCTTCAACAAGCTTGCTCTAAAGTTGTTCCGGCGATTGCAAGATACGGGATCGATCCCACCACTCCTGATGATAAGAAGAAGCATGTGATTTATTCTCTTTGTAATCCGCTCTCGGAATCTTTGTTGGGTTCTCAAGAGAGCCTCACTGCTGGTGCTGCCCTCTGCTTGAAGGCTCTGGTGGACTCGGATAACTGGCGGTTTGCTTCCGATGAGATGGTTAATAAGGTCTGCCAGAATGTTGCTGGAGCTTTGGAGGAGAAATCTACACAAACGAATTCACACATGGGGCTTGTTATGACACTAGCTAAGCGGAATCCTCGGATTGTTGAACCGTATGCTAGATTGTTGCTGCAGGCTGGGCTGCGAATATTGAACTGTGGGGTTGTGGAGAAAAATTCTCAGAAAAGACTGTCTGCCATTCAAATGATTAACTTCTTGATGAGATGTCTTGATCCTTGGAGTATATTTTCGGAGCTTCAGTCTATAATTGAGGAGATGGAGAATTGTCAGTCTGATCAAATGCCTTATGTCAAAGGTGCAGCTTTTGAAACTTTGCAAACAGCTAAGAAAATATTGGCTGATAAAGGGTCGAAAATGGACAAATCTCCAAGCTCCGTGACGGGATCAAACTTCATTGATCATAGGAGAAGAAGTCCATGGAGGAATGGTGGAAGCCGAACTCCCTCATCTGAATCTCCAGAATCCCAGACCCTTGATTCGTTCTTCGATTACGGCTCGCTTGTAGGATCACCTTTTTCATCAAGACAAGCTTCACGTAACTCAGGATTTGATCGTAGGAGTGTGAATCGTAAACTTTGGAGTTACGAGAATGGTGGGGTTGATATATCACTCAAGGATGGCTTGTCTTTGTTCTCGGAAGTTACTCGCGGAACTGACTTTTCCGACACCATGTCTATGCACTCTGGAAGTCACAAATTTGGCCATAATGGTGAAGAATATGCAGATGATTTTTCAGGGTTTTTTCAAATGAGTCCTCCTAGACGCAGACTTTCAAGAAGCACTACAACCAGCCCCCTTGTAAGTTCTCTTAGCTAACTGTCCATATATGCCTATTTTCTCAGTATTCTTATACATTTAAACCACATGGCTAAGTCTTTTAGGCTCGTCCTTGTAGAATGAGGTTCCTTTTGGTTTCATTTATATCTCGATGGGGATTTGGTTCATATCAATTCCTTTACATTCACGATATTAATGCTTGGACACAAACTCTGGTTTAGTCCTATAATATTCAATAGCTTATTCCAATTTTTCCTATCTTATGTACTTCAGCGGTCTCGTAGTTACATTAATGTTGAAGATATGATCTTCAAAACGCCTCGGAAGCTTGTCCATTCCCTTCAGGATCTAAATGAGGCGAACTCCGACTATGCTAGCGGAAGTAGCCGACGTAGGCATAGGAGTTTGTCATCAGGGAATTTGGAGTGGAGTCCTCCAAGAGCATTTCAAAATCAAAACGGTTTTGCTGATGAACCAAAACTCAGCAAAGAGGATGAAGATGGCTTAGGCAACAGTAACGGTGAGCAATCACAAGGTAGTTCCGTATCGATCTCTTCAACCGATGGTGTCCCTACCCATGTTGATGTCCAAGCTATACCTGTGGCAGTGGCTTGTCAAAGTAAAATGAAACCTCAATATTATGGCATGGAGATGGCATATAAGAAGACTGCTTTGAAATTGGTATGTGGCTTTTCATTTTTGCTTTTTACAATATTCACTTCATTGCTATGGGTTGATGATCATGACCAAGGTTCCTATCTTGTACCAACATAATGTTCTTGTTGTGCTTCAACTAAAATAGGGTTGAAGCTGTTTGTTGAAAGTTTTGTTGAGTTCAAATGTTGTGTGTCAAGTAGCAAGAAAGGCATATAGACGTTAGAAGCAAAAGCAAATGTATTAGATTAGATTGATTTGGACAATGACTCAATGTAAGAATCCCAGTGTGGTCAATGAAGTTCTTGACTCCAATAGGTATCTTTCTACCTTTGCAAATTATAGAATATGCTTGCTTTCTAGATTGATGTTGTAACATTTAGTTTGAATAGAGTACTTAGCTCAACCAAAATGTTTTTTTTAGTTATTATTATTATTTTTCATTTGAACAACAAATGAAGTACACAAACTTAGAGTCTTGGCTATGACTAGCAACTTGTTTTTACAATGTAACTTTGAGGCTTAATTTCTTTGTTATCTGAAGAGTTGAAGGGTTAGCAAATTATTAATAAAATCTCAAGGCCATTTTTTATATTTACCAAACAAAGAATACTATGATTTTAAAATTGAATAGTATGATTACAACAATCATTGGACTTTAAAGGTAGTTTTTACCATTAAGCCTGAAATGAAATGAACTCAAAATTACAAAAAATAATAATATTATTATTTATATATATATAAAAAAAAGATGTTTTCATTATTGAGAATATGGAGAAGAAGATAAAAGGACTAGAGATTTGGGTTGTACAAATATTGAGATCCTCTCCATAGTTGTTGAGGTTGCAAGAGTATTGGTTTAAGCATGGCTGAATGGCCAATGCATACATATGAATATTCTCCATAGTACACATGATTTGATCCTGGACTCAACATGTACACTTCATCAAATCCTTCTCTCCCTACCACCACTGAGTTTCTCCTTCCCTACTTCATCTCAATCTCATCACACAAATTACTCAATTACTCAATTACGCAATTACTTACTACTTACTAGAATGAACCAAACGTCAAAGTATGTGTATCAAAATATAGAATCAAAGCCAAATATATTAGACCAAAATAGGATTTAAATCCTTTTTCTAGAAAAAAAATTATTTAAAAGGCTTATTTACAATCCTCAAACTTTCTATTTTTAAATATCGATTTTTTTGGCTTTCAAACTGAGAATCACGAACACGGACACGACGACACACCATATTTTAAAAATCTACGATACAACACGACAAGGAAACTTTTATTAAAATATTTGTTTTTAAAATATATATATATATCATTTTTATAGTAAAAGAAAATTCATAGTTAATGAATTGATGCATTTATATGCTTAAAAGACTTAACTTGATGTATTCCATGTTCAAAAGTTAATATTATTGCCATATATGTGTCTTTTTAGTCTACTCAACGAGTGTTTTAGGCATATCTAATACATTTGTTGCACTAGCAAGTGTCCAATAGGTTTCTACAAAGTGTCAGAGTGTTCAAGTGTCAGACATGGACACAGACACACTATCCAAACTGAAGTGTTTGTGCTTCTTAGCTTTCAAGCTTAAAAGATGTTAAAATATCTTTTGTCTTGAAAATATTAAAAGTTAAATCACAACTTTAGTCTTCAGAACTAAAGATTAGAAGCCAAAAAGGAAGAAACCTATTAGTTGAAAAAACAGCTAAAGTGAGCTCAACTCTCTTAGCTCAAAGGTACTTGGAATGACCTTCCATCCTAGAGATTCAGAAACTATCCAACTTGTAATAAAAAGTGTTCAAAAAACCAAAACCAACAATTTAAGAGTTTAGTAATAAAAAATGAAGAAAATCTCAAAAGTGGAGAAACTACCCAACATAGATTATAGTAGAAGAAGAATGTTCTTACCCTGTCTATGATTGTGAAGTTCCTGGGAGCACTAGTGTAGATTCTACTCATTTGGTCCATCAATTGCTTGTAGTTGTCCATCTCTTCACCCTCAATCTCCTCTCCACTCTCTCTTTCTCTACTTTTTCCCCAACCAGAAACAATCCCTTTGAGTCTTTGAGTCAACCCAGAGCTACAATCTGGAGGAATAATGGCATGATTTGATGAAAATGGTGGCACGCTATGGAAATTTGAACCTTCCAAACCAATAGCAAAAGTTGCCTCAGGAGTACTCAAAGTCATATGACTTAAAATATAGCCTTTCAATTCAAGAGATGTTTGGTTATTGTTGCACACTGTTAGTTCTGATGTTAACACATCTTCTCCAAGTGTTACTGTGTATTTCAACTCTACCTTGCCTTCTAAAGCTCTGCTTATCAGCTCAATCTGTGAGGTAAGTGAAAAAATAAATGTGAGTAAACATGATCGTTTAGGTTTGGTTTTGAAAGACTTTTTATGTGTTTAAAAAAAGATGAGAAACGTACCCTTTTGATTCTTCAAACGATTTCGAGATGTATATTTTTACCCTTGTTCAATAACCATTTACGCTCCTATATTAATGTCTATTTAATTAATTGAAAAAGAATTCCATTAATTTTCACTAGTTTTTCTCAAGTATAAAATTTTACACCATAGTTTTTAAAATATAATTGGAAATTAATAAATAAAAAAAAAAAAAAAAAAAACCAAAAAGTGAGCATTAGTGAAGCTTGACTCGGTAAAAGTGTAAAATAATTGAAACCAAGAAACCAAGAAACCAAATAACAATTAAACCATGATCAAAACCTGAATCGATTGGCGAGGATTTCCTTTAACATTATGAAGATCCCAAGAAACATCCTCCAGTCGATGAGTCCCACAGTCTAGGGCTACGGATACGCCTCCTAGAACAACAACATGGCCATTTTTATCCTCAGATACCGAAGAATGAAGCAGCTCTAGCGATCCTCCATGCCACATAGGAGATTTATAGGAGGTAATTAATCCGCTCGGGAACATAAGAATCGCAGAACCACCGTTTTGTAATCGCAATTTGGCAAGGCATTCATCGCCGATTCCTTCGAATGTTACTCCA
The DNA here is from genome assembly GCA_025688845.1 of Cucumis hystrix. Lineage (NCBI taxonomy): Eukaryota > Viridiplantae > Streptophyta > Magnoliopsida > Cucurbitales > Cucurbitaceae > Cucumis > Cucumis hystrix. Next base: position 12,362,480 of record CM046890.1, on the reverse strand, counting down.
TGCCCTTGACCGTTGAATTCTTCTTCCAAATAATCGACATTGATGGGTTGATACGGGAGGGAGGCCAGTCCGGTAAGTGGGAATGCTCTTCCTCCTCCGCGGCTGCTTGGGGTGGATGGATGAAGGCAATGACAGAGAAATGGACGGGGGGACGTGGATAGACGCGTGTAGGGAATAGTTGGGGGAGGATGGAGAAGCTTTGAAGGTAGGCTCATGGCGGTCGGCGGGACTGGACTTCGCGATGAAGTGGAAGTGGATAAAGTGATAAATTAAATGGATACGTGTTGCCTTCCCAATTATTTCCATTTTATTTTTTTTATACCAATCTTTTAGATAATTTAAATCATAAGATATTTTCATAAGCAATAATATATCAATATAGTAAAATGTTCTAGGATTAATTTTAGTTTTGTATTAAATTCAGTTTCCTAAATTTAATTTTTATAAAATTTATTAAAAATATATATACTAAAACTAGACAATTTAAAACTTAACAGAGACTAATTGAAAATACTTATCAACAAATTAATAGTTTAAAAAAATATTATGAAGTGAAAGATATTTAGTTTAATAAACTAATGATAAGTTATGTTTCCTTTTTTTCACTTTGTTTAGAAACACATTCAATTTAAATTTAAAATTTATGTTTGTTCGTAACTTTGAAAATACTCGTACTCATAATTTGAAAACCGTTTTAAAAAATAAGCATATGAAAAACGTTTTAATTGTTTCTTAAGTATGTTTTATTTTTTTAGAACATAAAATCAAAATCGAATCAAGAACCAAAAAGGATTGCATTAGTTGAAATAGCATTTTCAATAATTTTTCTTTGGTTAATGAAAATACTCATTGTTTTGAAATTATAGATTGATTAAATTTAATTTTAACTATCAAATGTGTATGATTAACTTAGAAGAAAATTAACAAACTTATCCTAACATTTCAACATTACAATTATAAATTAAAACGAACAACGATAACAAATGAATGGACTTAGAGGTTGCCCTCTCCATCCTGTGAAAGAGATTCTTGAAACCTTCTACTAAATCAAGAGAAATTTAACAATTGAATTTAGACTTAATTGAAATAATTACAAACGATTATCGTAAGTAATTTACCAAAAACAATCACTCATTTTTAAATATATAAAAGTATATATTTAATCTATTTAGTTAAACCCTATTAAAGAGAATGTGGATTTGAATTTCTAGTGATTTAAATCTAATTAAACGTTGAATCGATAAATTGCACTTTTAATTTAATAAGATAGCTGTAGATCATCGAATTAAGAAAAAGAAAAATTATGATTAATCTAAACAACTTGTTATCATTAATTTTATTAAAAAAAAAGAAAAGAAGAGAAAAGAAAAACTTGATACAAAATAAAGAGCATAATCCTACTTTTTCTCTACCTTTTTAAGTTGGCCCATAAATTATGAGATGATAAAATATTATTGATATGATGTGAGCAACTATTTCCACTTAAAATTGAGTTCTAATTATAACCTAAAAGTCTTAAGAAAGGATTTTCACAATCTATAACTAATTTATGCTATATAAATGATAAAAGTATGATGTTATTTTTTAAATGATTGTGTTCAATACAAAATGCAACCAATGTTTGGTTGGAAATGACTAAAGACTTAGATAGTGATGGCCACCCAAAGGTTATATATATATAAACAATTCCTCCTTTGTTTTATACTATACATGTAATGAAAATTCGAACCACAAGTTATGTAGTTTACTAACCACTCAAACGTGAATTGTGTTATGTTAAGTTGGACAAAATTTTATTCTTCTTCATTATGTTGTCTTATTCATAACAAATTAAATCATTTTTTTTGTCATATCTCTTCAAAATGCCAAATATTTGTTGGGTGGACAAAAATTGATAATGAATGTATCCTATTTAGTGTTTGGAAAAACTTCTCATTACTACGACAAACATCAAACATAAAATAATCGAGATATTAAAAGGAACTAACAAAAATCAGGAAACAAAAGAATTTACTTGAAAAGCACTAGAGCCAGGTAAAATAATGTATAATTTACTCTGGAAAATAACAAAATTTATAAATCACTATAGTTTTGATCTTTTTCATATACTAATTTGTTGTTGTTTTTTTCTTTTTATTTTGTTTGGTTTGTCAGTTTGTTCTCGATGGATATAGAAGTTTTCTGTCTTATGACTTCAACGACTTGTTGAAGGCATAATTTTCAATCAAGTTTTTAGTAGTATCTCGTCTCAATTCTCATATCCTATTAGATAGGTTTTGTATTTGGTATTGTCAATGAACTAGGAAACAATTACTTAGAAATATGATAATCCTCTCATCAAATCTACTAGTCCACACCTTTTAATGTGAATGTAGGTCCTTCCTTCTCTTTGTTTCTTCAAAAGTGAATATGACTACCATTGATGTTCGTGACTTTAAAGATGATGCTTCTTACTATGGAAAGTCACAATTTCTTGGTTGAATCAATTGAACTTCTTGAGGTCACATAACTCGTTTGTGAAAGCATTTCTAAAGTCCTCGAAGCTGATATATACCCTCTTTGGACAAAAGTATATTCCCGCATCATTTGCAATATCTCTCGATAAGAAAAGCAAGATATGTTAATGGTGTTTATGTTTTTATTGATTTCACTCGTGATATGCATCGCAATAGTTTCACCCAGAGGATCTCTCCTTGTTAGGCCCAAGTTTAACTCAATTGCTCTAACTTTCATGATTGTAAACATAGGTTCTCATGGTCGAAGACACTCTATATATGTGGAGCCATCTCTTGTTGCTAATTTTAAGTAGAATGGACACGTAAAGGTTTGAATAGTTAAAATCAAAACACAAAAAATGTAACAACTAAGATTGAAAATTTGAAACTAAATCCTCACAAGATAAGTTTGACCCAAGCCCAATTATCCGCTATTATGTTATAAGTTATTTTAAAGTTTGTTTGAATATTAATTCTTATTTCTTTCTTCGTTTAAGTAAGTTCAAAGATGAGTATTGATTCTTTTAATGTTTAGTTATAAGCTCATGAACACTTTTTGACTTTATTGCTTGTAGCAAGCTTTAATATATATAGTTGGATTTGGGCATTTATATGGCAGAGTTTGAGTGTTTTGTTGATTAATTCATAGCTAATCTTCTAATTGTTTAGCTTAAAAACATAGGTTGGTTTCACCACTCTATAATTCAATTAGATGTTTTTGGAAACCTAGGATTAAAATTAACAATATTTTCATTAATATTTTTTTTTGTCAAATTACCATTTATGGTTTATGTAATTTGAAGTTTGTTTTACGAGTTTTTTAGACTTTTAAATGACCTACAAATCTTTAAGTTAGTTATCATTATTTGCTTCACATTTTATTTTATCGAGGTTTGAATGCCACTTTTGTCTTCAATTCACTTTGGTAAAATGACTATATACACTATTTTATTTCTTCAAAAAAAAACCATGACTTAGGTTTAGAGACAAATTTTAAGACTTATTAGAAATTAAATACTTTTAGTGACGGTTGGAGATATAATAACCAAACCAAAAATGCTTGTAACTATAAAACATTTTAGAAAATTTCTCGAAATCTATAAACAAAAAAGCCCATAATTGATATATTTTACTACATTTAAAATTCTTTAAAATATTGTTATACACTTATTTATTATACCTAACAATGCTGCCTAATATAATCACCCAATTTTTTTAATTATAAAATAATATTTATATAGAGAGATGGGGAGAACCTATTTGTGAAAATATTAATGAAGTTTTTTTAAAAAAGAAAAAAAGAAAAAGAAAAATTCAAAGAGTACTTTTTCATTGTAGAATAGCTATCATATTAGCATATAATTATATTGTACAATATAAACCATTTAAAATTCCCTCATTGAATAAGGCAGGAAGAGACTCACCCCACCTATTCCCTCTATTTTAGAAGAGCTATCGACTCTAATTAACATAGTTAATCTGACATAAAATTTATACCATTAACTTTCAAGATCTCCAACTCTTTTAACACCACGTATTGTCATAATAAAAGCTCAAATTACTCATTTCAAATGTTGATGATTCAATTCCCTCAACTTGGACCTACGGTAAAATGAACACATATATATATACAAATTAAACTAGAAAATTAATTATGAATAAATTATTCACTCATACTCCATATTCAAAATAAAATCATAAAAACAATGAAACACTGTCATGATCCAAAAGTGCAAAAATTCAACGATGACTTTCACAATCTTTTCTTTTAGCTCAATACTATAGGGTGAGAGATCAAAGCATCAAACTTTAAAATGTTAACTTTAGTGGTAATAAGCTATACATCTTTTTGAAATATAGAAACCTACCTAATTAATTAAGCATTAATTTGTAAAAAAAAAAAAAAAAAAAAAAAAAAAAAAAACTTTACATTTTTACCTAATTAAAATATACAATATATCTCTCCAATAATAATGGAAAAATTAATAATTTAAACATTTTAAAAATAAAAATGTTCCTAGCTTCTAAATTTCAATTTCCATCCTTAAACATTTATTTATTTATTTCCCTGTTTACATTTGATTTCATATAGTTATAAAAGTTGAAATTGATACATTTATAAATTAAAAAAAAAAGTTTAAGATTTAAATTAATACCATTATCAATTTTAAATTTAATTTATTAATTTAATACAATCTCAAATTTAGAGTTTAAAATGATATAATTATTAGTTTAAAGATTAAATTGATATAACTTTTAAAGTTCGAACATATGGATTGGTATTTACTCCTTAACTTAAAATCATTTTATCTCTATTTGAAATCATTAAGTTTAAGTAATTATTTCAAATTTGAGAATAAAAGGATTTGAATTTTATTGTTTGATAGGTAGACTTTTAATTACAAATTACTACTAGAAAAATTAAATATAAGAAGGTTAAATGAGTAATTAAACTCTAAATCTAATAAAATCCTTCCAAATTTGAATATTTTCGTCAATAAATTTTCTTTAAATAAATTTAAGAAATCAGTTAAGATTTCAAATAATTATGGTGTGGTTGGAATAACAAACAACAAAATTCATTTGAAATCGGTTATGATTTAACATCTCTCAAGAGCGTACAAGGAGAGAATATTCTTTACCATTTCTATTTTCTAAGTTCATTTTAATTGGCACTTCATTTATTTTCTGTTTTTTGTTTTTTAAAATTAACTTTTTAAAAAATATGTGTTTGATAAATGATTTACTTTTTTTTTTTTACAATAAACTGGTTTTTAAAATTATGAAGGAAAAGCTGTAAATGAAAAAAAGCTTTAAAAGAATACATTTTGCTTTTAATAAACAGAAAACAAAATCATCTCAATTTTACTCACTTTCTATTCTTGTTCTTAAACACTTCATATTTAATCTCTTCTTTTTCCTATTTTGTTTGTCTTGTATTTCAAAAGTTTTATATCTCAATTCCATCTACAAATTCCTAACTTTTTGAAAGATTCTTTTTAGTTTCTCTTTTTTTTTTTAGTTTAAAAGTTGAAAATTCAAACTTCTACTTTTTTGATCGACAATATAACAGTAAAATTTTAATTATTTGAGTTATCTTCAAGCTATTGTATCAATTTTAGTTATGTTTTCAAAAGTTGCACGAATTAGTTTCAAGTAAATGTATTGATACATGCTAAAGTGAATTTAGTTTAATGGTAATTGACATAATATTACTCCAACATGAAGGTTCAATCTCTCATCCTTATAGTTATTGTATTAAAAAATATGCTAATACATTATTGGCACTGATAGATTTAATATAGGTCTAGAGGCTTCCTTTAACTGTGTCCGAGCCAACTTAGATGTTAATCGACTAATCTCACTTTTCACCACTAGACCAACTCATAATAGTCTAGTGAGTTAGACCTACTCCTCTCTATATAATACTAGTTTCACACATATATTTCATAACCTTTAAAGTGAAATATACGTCATAAGTGGAAGTAAAAGTCTTATAAAAAATAAGATATCATCTGGCTACTTTTAGTCCTTAAATAATAATTTAAGACAAAAAAAATTAAAAACGTAAAGATATGGAAGTAAAAAAATTGTGGATGATGGTAGGAGCTGAAAAAATTAGGATCTTAAATAATAAGAAAAGACAAATTGTGTCCACACTTAAAAGAAATTAATATATATACCTTTAAATTCAATTTTGGTTCTTAAACTTCGTATATTGTTCTATTTTTTCTCCTAAATTTTAAAGTGTTGTTTTAATTCCCAAACTTAAAAAATGTGGTTATTCTGCCTATCTTTTTTTACAATATATGATTTTACCTTCTTCTCTCTTTTTTAATTTTTAATTTAACAAATTTAATGTAAATTTGAGAGAAAACGAAGTTTCTCCACTTAGCCCCTTTTATATAGTTTTTGTACACGTATATAATTGACTTTATATCAATATTATCAGTTGATCTGATAGTAAATAGGTCTTTCACTATTCTCTACAATCAAAATGAAGTTTTAACTTTAAACTTTTCTTCCAAATTATTTTTACTAAACGGTAAAGTGACAAAATTTCTACCTCCGTCACCCGCTGTGTTGGCACTTGGCCTATAATAATAGGTTAAGATGATGAAAGATTATTTAATAAAGTTGTCATCATGTAGTTGCCTTTTTATTTGTTTGATTTCAATTAAATTCAATGTAAGTTACAACTACTAATACAATTTTGAGATATTTTTGCATTTTTTTCATACATCCAATTAAAAAAAATTAAATGATTCCTCATAAATTATGAAATTTTTTTTAAAAGCATTACATCACATCCATGAAATGTGTGAGCTCAAACCTAAAATCTCAAACTCTTAGATGGATTGAGTATTGAAATATTGGGTGAATATTAATGACAAAACAACTAAAGACCAAAATGATTGTTTTATTATTATTATTAAGACTCAATTCTAGTGGAAAGTAATTTTGGGAGTGAACAATTATTAAAATAATTTTTATTCGGTTGTTAGTTTCAAAATCGATTCTAAAACATGTTTTTAAACGTTCAAAATTAAATTAATTTTAGTAATATAAAAATGACATTTAAATATTAAATTAATTTTGAGTGACTAAAGAAATGTTTTGAAATTATTCTCTAACTCACAAAAGGGATTTTCACAATTTCAAAATTACTTTTTAAAATGTACGAAATATTTTAAAGGTTCAAATACAAAATAAAAAATTTAACATGGAAGTTTATGAATCAATATCAATATCAATCTGAATCTCAAACATATCTTAAATAAATTAAGAGAAAGAACTAAAACTTGAGATAATAAGAAGGAATAACCAAAATAGAAAGTTGTGGTAAAAAAAAACGTTCAAGGACCAAAATCCAAAATTTAAAAAGTATGAGGACCAAAGTGAAAATAAAGAAAAGTTAAAGGACTAAAAATTTATTTTATACTTTTAAAAAAAAAATTACAATATTGGAAAGATAGACATATTTGAAGTGGAAAACATGAATGTAGCAGCATCATCATCATTCACAATCTCAAATTTTTTTTTTTTCATTTCTAGAATTTCCTTTTTCTTCTTAAATTTTACCTTTTGGACAAATTAGAAAGAAAAAAAAAAAAAACTAAAATCTTGAAAATCTCAATCTCCACTTGATAATAATATTAAAAGAAAAAAAAAATAACAAAGTTTAGGGCAAGCAAAGATAAATTTCTTACAGCGTTTTCCATGTCCAGAGCTTATCTTTGATTCCAACCCCATAACTCTAAAACACACAGGAACAATCGAAAAAAGCAAGTTTTGTGTTTCTGCCTGACTCTTTCCTTTCAGTCACCCAACATCAAAGACTCCATCATACCTTTTTCTTTTTTTCTTTTTTTCCTTTTTATTGGGGGTAAATCTTCGATCAGATCCAATTTTGTTCAACTCCGATCATCAGTCTCTCTGTTACCGGATCTATTTGTAAGTTTTTTCTATGATTTTCTTGGTTTTTTTAAGACCCTTTTGTCCATTTTTGTTACTTTCATCGTAATCGGATCATTCCTGCTTTTGGGTTTGTGTGTTTATCTGTGGATGATCGGTTTCTTTTTAATATTTTAGTTTGTTTGTGATGATTTTTTTTTGTTTTTGTTTTGTGTTGGGTTCATTTACTTTCATGTATGATCGCTTGACGAAAATTATTTTCTTTTTAATTTTTACTCTTGCTTGGATGTTTAGTCTGATTTGTGTTGTTGATTTTCTTATCAGACTTTGTTTATGATTTATCAACTTATGAAGGGTCAAGAAAGCGTAAGGACCTTTAACATTTTGCAACGGAATCAAGCAATATTTTTTAGGTACATTTTGCTACTACTCTTTGGTGTTTAAATGACCAGAACTTTTCAACTGTATTTACTATTGAATGTTTCTTCCCCCATTTTTTTTGATAGTTTTCTTTTTACTATGTGGTTTTTGTTTCTTTGCTTGATATTTGGATACTTGTAATTGTCAAAAGTAGAGAGTTTCTTTCTCTTTGTTTTTGTTTTATCAGATTCTTTTTGAAATTTATATCATTGGTCTCAAAATATAAGGGGATGGTGTGCAACATGTTTGTTTTTATGCCCAGCCCGGTAAGGGCTCTATCTTTGTTTTCCAATATTATTGGATTTGAAATTTTTTGGATATAATCTAATTTTTTGGGTGCATAAAGCAGGATGTGATGTGTATGGGTTGACAATGCCTGAGTTGCGAAGTGGAGCCAGGAGATCTAGACGGCTTGATGATCTTCAGCCTTGTACACAACCACTCGATCAAGGAGAAAATTTGGCAGTGCCTGCCCCTAATAGAACCAGAAGAAGGGTTGCTGGTGGAAGAGGAAGAGGTGGTAATGCGCAAGCCGTAGCAAAAGGTCCCTCAGTGGCTATTCCTGCAAGACCAACAGCTGCTCGGAGAGGACGTGGAATCAGATTGATAGACTTAGATCCCGAACCTTGTGAGGTTCTTCCTGAAGCTGGTGCCATTGGGGCAGCAGAGCCTGTTTTCAATCGAGTTGAGGCCGTTGCAAATAAAGATATGGCCATAGAGGGTGGAAGTGCAGATAAAGTAATGGGAGTTGAAGAGGAAGCAGGCACAGCCCCTGTTCCTGATAGGGTATCTCTTGTCTTATGACGTTATACATTTGTTGTTGTATATCATTTTTAGAACAGTTACATCAATGTGGAGGCTTCACTATCAGTTACATTAACATATTCGTTTTATTCTATCATCATTTTTTTTAAAAAAAAATTTCTCCAAAGTCTAAGGATTCAATCACGGCATACTCCTCTCCCTTCAAATAAAACAAAATCCCAATATGGTTGGCCTGTACAAGTATTCGACTGACGTGTTTCATTTGATCCGTAGGTACAAGTGGGCAATTCTCCTGTATATAAGGTTGAAAAAAAACTTGGCAAGGGTGGTTTTGGCCAAGTTTTTGTTGGTAGAAGAGTCAGTGGTGGAACTGATCAGACAGGTCCTGATGCAATTGAGGTATCACTAACTACATTAATCTTCATTGTTATATTTGATCAATAGATCGTGTGGGAACATGTTTCCTGATTATAATGAACTTACAGGTTGCTCTGAAGTTTGAGCATCACAATAGTAAAGGTTGCAGTTATGGACCTCCATATGAATGGCAAGTGTATAGGTAAGAGTCATTGGATAAACATTTTTAAGGTTTAGAATCAAGGTAATGATGTTTGACGTTGCTGAACTTCCGTGGCTTCCTCTTGTTTTTCTTTGTTAAGTGCTTTAAATGGATGCTACGGAATTCCTTGGGTTCATTTCAAAGGTCGCCAGGGTGATTTCTATATTCTGGTGAGGCTTGAACTAGACTGCTCCTTAATGGCTTGCATTTCAAATTTGTATATATGTCTGACCTTTCTTAACTGGATACCAGGTCATGGACATGCTTGGACCGAGCCTATGGGATGTCTGGAACACTCTTGGCCAATCGTAAGATAAATGACATTTCTGTCTTGAATATTACTTTGTGTGCATGCAGATTTGACATATTGTTCAACGTTCTTATTTTTGGCATCTTTAACAGGATGTCACCACCTATGGTAGCTTGCATTGCGGTAGAGGCAATATCAATTCTTGAGAAGCTTCACATGAAGGGGTGGGTTCCCTTAATTCCATTAGTTTACTTCGACATTTTCTGTGATACGTAAAACTATTTTTTTTTTTTTTTAATTAAAGAACAATATATCCAGTTAAGAAACAATTGGAAGAAAAGAAACTCCAAAGGATTACAGAAAAATGTTTCACACTTGGATATAGTCATGGAGTAAATTACAGTACTCTCTGGGCAATGAGCTCCAAAGGGAAGCCACGAATACAATTTATTCTCAATTAAGCCTCAATCATTCATTCTCTCGTTTAAACTTCTAATTATTTATGTCTGTTTTCTTGTAAATAAAGGTTTGTGCATGGAGATGTGAAGCCAGAGAACTTTCTACTTGGTCAAGCGGGGACAGCAGATGAGAAAAAACTGTATCTTATTGATCTTGGTCTAGGTATGATCTCATTAATGCCATAGCATCAACTTATTTTCACAGTATAAGTCTCTTGTTCTTGACCGGGAGTCCACCACTTGATAATTGACTTTCTATTTTGTTGCTTGTTTTACAATCATATTTGGTTCAGCTTCTAAATGGAAAGATATAGCTAGTGGTCAACATGTTGAATATGATCAAAGGCCTGACATATTCAGGTTTGTGGGACTTCTCACGTTTGTATATATTTTCTTAAAAGTATTTATATGTTTTAATATTATATATCTTTTCCACCAGGGGGACAATAAGGTATGCAAGTGTACATGCACATTTAGGTAGAACTGGAAGTCGGAGAGATGATCTCGAATCATTGGCTTACACGTTAATATTCCTTATAAAAGGAAGATTACCTTGGCAAGGATATCAGGTTGATCAGCTTTTTTATTGCAGTAGTAAAATATAGTAACACTTTAATTTCAGGTGTTTCAATCTACTTTAAGTTTAAAGATCAAAATAGTTTGTTTATCAAATTTTGGAATAATGGTTCATTTTTCTTGTTTTGTCTTGTTTATTTATTTCTATAAAATATAGAGCAGGTAAATAGGCAAATCACATTTTTAAAGTTTCCAAATTAAAGAACAGACATAATTATCTAAAAATGTTTCATCCTCATCCTACCTTGAAATGTAGTTATTGCCTTTTATGAAATTTTATTAAACTTATCTCCCTCCCTCTCTCTCTAACGAACCACTCTTCTCTTTATGGACTAATAAATGCAGGGTGATAACAAGAGTTTTTTAGTATGTAAGAAAAAAATGGCCACTTCTCCAGAGTTGATGTGCTGCTTTTGTCCAACGCCATTCAAGCAGTTTCTTGAAGCTGTAATAAATATGAAATTTGATGAGGAGCCAAATTATTCGAAACTGATATCCTTTTTTGAAGGCTTGATTGATCCATGCATACCACTGAGGCCAATTCGAATTGATGGAGCATTGAAGGTGACCCATCTTCTATTTTCATCCTGCCTGAACTTCCTTTCTCTATCTTCTTCCAACCTGAACAGTAATGTTTTAGTTTGCTCGACTTAAGTTGGGATTTAATTTTTTGTGAAGTGCCTTCCTCATTTTATATGGTTTTCTTGCTATAAATAGGTTGGGCAAAAGCGTGGTAGGCTGCTCATAAATTTGGAAGAAGATGAGCAACCAAAGAAGAAAGTGAGGTTAGGCAGTCCTGCTACTCAATGGATTTCGGTTTATAATGCACGTCGGCCGATGAAGCAAAGGTGCGTCTGATGTCCTTATTTGCTGATTATTTTCAATGTTCTGTGGTCTGCTGTTTTTTTATTGCTTAATAATCACACTCTTTTGTTTCTGCTGCTTTTTAATGAATTTACCTCAGTGGTATAGTGGTTTGACTTTTGAACATCGAAGCTGTGCATTGAGCCAGTTAGCTCGTATGATCATATCAATTCATGAATGTTAAAAGTAGGAAGATGGGCATCATTTGGAAAACAACATTAGAAATATTCTCTTGATAATCAAAATGAGCTTAGCTTAACTGATATCTGTATGTTCCCAAGGACATGATTATGAGCTTAGCTTAATTGACATCTGTATGTTCCCAAGGACAAGGGGTTTCGGGTTCCAATCCCTCTCCCCCAAGTTGTACTTAAAAGACATTTAATATATATATACATATATTAAATAATTCAAGTTAATATCCAGAGAGTGGAATGTTGAGGTAGTTTGGCATTTTCTTTGGTTCGTAACTAGGAACTAAGTTGCATTTGGAAGAACGAAATTGATGAAATGAAACTTCCCTTCGAAAATAGCATCGCACAATCCATTCTTCATTCATGATCATGATCATGATCATCCAAGGAAATTACATAATTGGTTTCAATTGGCTCTGACAGAAAAAGGAGAATGGAGATTTTTTTGTTACAATGTTATTATGATAGAACTTATTTCTTTTGTTTTTAATATCATTTCAATGCAAAAGAAGACAATTCTTTTTTGGATTCTATGTCTTAATCTTTGCCTCTGATTGAGAGGAAAATGTTTTAACACCAAATATTAGTAATATGAGAAGATGAGTGCACTGGTTCAACAATTCTTCATTATAAATGAAATTAATGAACTACAATTCATATTCATTATTCTTTCCTCATGAACAGATATATACAATTTATAATGATAACCTGCTTCTATCATTTGAATGTTCCAAATATTATCTTTAGATTGTTCTGCAAGAGAATAATCTAAAGATACAATGTATTTATTCATTATACTTATAAAGGAAGTTACTGGACGTGTAGGTACCACTACAATGTTGCAGACTCAAGGTTGCGCCAACATATAGAGAAGGGTAACGAAGATGGATTGCTTATAAGCTGTGTGGCCTCAGCATCAAATCTCTGGGCTCTAATCATGGATGCTGGAACAGGGTTCTCTTCCCAGGTTTACGAGTTGTCATCTGTGTTCCTTCACAAGGTTACTTTACATCACAGAGCTTTATTTTCTGATAACTATAGTGTTTCCATATAATTTTATTGTGTTAAATCATCTTGATTAAATTGGATTCTTCTCAGGATTGGATTATGGAGCAGTGGGAAAAGAATTTTTATATTAGTTCGATTGCTGGAGCAGCTAATGGAAGTTCCCTGGTTGTTATGTCAAAAGGTCAGTGGCTTGGCACTCGAGTTTTAGCATTTCAAATTCAGATATAATGATATATGGAATTGTATGATTCCTCTATTTCTTCTCTTCATGCCAACTAGTTTACACGTAATTTTTTACTTAACTCGTATGGTGGTTTTGACCGCAAGAATACTATACCTCTTTTATGATAGTCCTTTTAACTGGGTGTTTCAACTGATTCTTTTGTTGTAAGTTTATTGAGAAGTCCTTTTTACCTCAAGTGAAAAACTTCCCCTCTTTATTTAGCAGCAATACTCTTATCTTCTCAATGGGTTCTCAAAATTATTGTCCAGGTCATCATTCTACAGACTTCTCATGTTTGTCTCCAAGTGCTGCTAATCTTGTTTTATAATAAAATATAATTTAGCAGCTGATTATTCATGATATGAACTCCAAAATTTATCTTCCTGCTTGGTTTTTGATTGTTAATTTATGATCCAATAATAGGCATTTACGATCTTTTGTTCTTATTTAGTTTCGGCATTATCTTGTAGGAACACCTTATACTCAGCAATCCTATAAAGTTAGTGAATCTTTCCCTTTCAAGTGGATAAACAAGAAATGGAAAGAAGGATTCCATGTCACTTCCATGACCACTGCTGGAAGTCGTTGGGGTGTGGTTATGTCTAGAAATGCTGGCTTTTCTGATCAGGTATTACTTCTTCCTAATTTATGAATTGTTGGTTTATTCAAACTTTTGCTGTTTTTTCTTTTTTATACAGCTATTTGCTATGTCTTCTGAAAACTTTTTCTTGGGTTCTTTTCCTGTATGGAATCGATCATTCAAGGTTGTGGAGCTTGATTTTTTGTACCCAAGTGAAGGCATTCACCGTAGATGGGAAAGTGGTTATAGGATAACATGCATGGCAGCAACTGCAGATCAGGCTGCCTTCATATTAAGCATACCGAAACGAAAATTGATGGACGAAACTCAGGAAACTTTGCGAACATCTGCATTTCCCAGCACACACGTGAAGGTAACACAACCTTCATAATGAAATTTATCCAACACTTACGTGCATCCCCATGCTGTATTTATCTTTATGCATTCTAGGCTGCAACTATCTTTATTCATCCCACTATATTGTCCAATTATAATCTATCATGCAATAATTTATTATCTTTTTTGTGAAATATTTTTTTATTGTTTTTTGAGTGAGATGCATAAAGATGTGGACATCTCCATCTTGGATGCACTCAAAAATTGCTCAATTAGACTTTCTACCTTATCTTGAGTTTCTTGCATTGAACTTTTACCGATCATATGAAAATGGAAAATTCTTGCTGAAAATGAAATGCTCATGCATAACATTGATAAAAATCTGAACACGAAATCGATTATACCTCATTGAAACCTGATTTATTCAAACAACTTTTGTGTTACTGCTGAACACCATGTTTTCAATTTTGGCAAAAGTTTACGACTTACTGTAGTAATGCTTGGTTTCTACAACATATGTTTTGCAGGAGAAATGGTCGAAGAATCTCTACATCGCATCGATATGTTATGGGCGGACGGTTTGCTAATTTATGATTCATGAACAGTGTATTTTGTATGTATATTCTGGCAATGCCCCAGCAGGAGGGGGCAAAAAGAGAACAGAACAAACCTTTTTTTTTTGAAATGTGGAAGCTGAGAGAGAGTTGAGTTGATTCAAGATGTGGGATTTGAGAGAGAAGAGGGGGATGAGGGTAAATGGTGGAGAAGAGAATATGAATTATATTCTTAATTCTATTCTCATGGGTTTGAAAATGCAACGTGTCTCCATTCCATTAGTTAAAAAATTTGTAATGGTGGTGGAAAGCAATGGAAGAGAGGATGGATTGTGATGGAAAGGGCAAGAGAAACAAAGAATGTTTGTGGAGAGGTACTTCTTGCATTTGTGGCCAAAATTATGGTCATAATGCCACACCTCCATAATGGGATTCTAAATTGAAAAAATGAAAAGAAAAGAAAAAAAAAGAAGAAAAAGAAAAGGAGACGAGTTTTGTACAACTTGATTGCAACCTCTCTAGTCTTTTACCATGTAAAGTCTTCAAAACTAACATTCAAAAAATTGAGCTTCTCATTCTTCTATCCAATATTTGATTAAGCCATTTTTAACAATGGTTAATCCAATTCTTGCTCATTTATTTTACAAGGATGGTAGCACTTTGAAATTCTAGGGACGAGGATAAGGGTTATGTTTGCTATTCTAATGGTAACGGAAAATATATATAATATGTGTAATGATAACATATCGAATCTTTAAAACTTAGAAACTAGTAATAAGGTGTAATGTCATTAGTTTGAAAAGTAAGGATTTGGGTTGATCTAAAAATTATCCATTTGGGATTGGATTTCAAGGTAGGAAAATCGTATGAATGACTACTGAGAACTATTTTAAGGAATTATTTAAAAATGTTGTAAAAGGATGGAAGATTTTTAGGTGTTGAACTAGTTGATAAGTAAAAATGATAAGTAAAAAGGATAAGTAAGGAGGTTACCAAATTAGTTTTGAAGAAAAGAAAATTAGGTCTAATTCCCTCTTAGAGGGTAATCAATAATTTATTGGCGTGATTAGGCATGGTTAATGGTTTGATGATTATTGCACGTGCTTTATATTTATGTTTAAAAATAAAAAGTTTAATAAGCTTTTAGTCACGCACCTTGTTTGATTTGCTGACTTGAGGTTCTTAAGCTTGCTCAACCATTTCACTCATTAAGGGGTCGTTTAGGCCCTAGTTAAGGTTTGCTGACTTGTTCGGTGAAGTGTTATCATAACACTACTTTAAGGTTTCATAACCTTTGTCGTAAACCTCCTCAACCCGTCTTACATTTTCCATTTTGCCTTCTCAATCTCTCTTCAACTCTTCCATAACATTACCTTTCTTTCCCCCTTGAGTCTGTCGTAATCCCTCCCAAATCTCTCTTAGTCCGAGCTCAATCCCTCCTTTCCTCGTCGTTTTGCTTCGTCTTTCACCATTTTGAAGGTTGGTTTTCGTCTTTTCCTGTTTCGAAGATTGGTTTCCTTCTCCCCGTTTATCGTCTAAATCCGTCTTCAACTTCCCAGTGTCCAAGGTTGGTTTTCCCCATTTCTTATTGCGTCATCCAACCCCTCATCCCCGTCCTTAACGAACCTTGCTTTTTTTTTTCCCCTAATCACATATCTGAGATGTGTTTGCGTTTCGTTGATGCAAGCGTTTAAAGGCATTGCCTCTGAAACCCTTCATCGTCCATTTTTGGGTTTTGTTGACTAGCTTCATTTCCACAATTGAGGCCTCCGAAACCCTTCTGGTTTGTTGTATGATTGGTCTCTAGTCTTGTCACTTGAACTTTTTCTTGTCGCTCAGACTTTCACTTTACTGAGAATTGATAGATGCTACATCTAGAGTGACAGTGGATCGTTTCGAGAAAGGTAGGGATGGAGGTCAACGTTTTCACTATTTTTTAAATTGCTGATGGTGAGGTCCTCTGAACGGAGCATTTTCTGATTTCTTTTCATACGCCAGTTATTTTTTCATGCTCATTTTATGTTCTGTGAATTTGTTACATTTGGATTACTGTTCGGTTTTCATATTTACATGCCTATATATGTTGTTATGTTCTTGTGTTCAACTTTGACTACACAATCTACATTTTCTGATGCTTCTGTAATGACTTCCTATTTTTCGTAATTTCTATACCATTCCTCATGCTTATGTCTTTTAATACCCATGCATACCATTTGATAAACTATTTTCGTAATATTTTTTCTCCGTTATTGATGATTCTGTTTCTTCATATATGTGCATATACTCATCATGTATTTTTTGTGGTAGGACTGGTGGATTAGGGTTTTGACTATCTTTTTTATTTATGAGATATGTTTTTTCCCCCTGCTTTTGTTATCTACTATAACTATCACAATGCTTGTTCAGATTTGTTTGTTTAGGGATCTTGAATGCATCATTAATTTAGCCCATCTCCACCTATATATACATGCTCCTACATTTTGCCTTTTGTGTGCTGCCTTCCTCATTTCTCATCCTACAACTTTCTTTCATGATATGTTACTATGCAGTTAAGTTGATGGACTTGTGTATGTCTGTGAATGCATTCCATTCCTTTGTGGGTATGAAGAAGTATGAAAATGTATCCTTTCTTTTCCAAAGTCCATGTTCTTCCTTCTTGTAATTTGCCGTGTCACTGTCATTTTCTCTTCAAATGCGAGTTTGCAAATCATCTCTTCTTCTATAGTGTCATTGATTTCTTTGCAATCCAATGTAGAACATTTTTTCCATTACTTGTCATTCATTTTCATACCTATAATGTCCTTCATTTCGTAACATTGCATATTTGAAGATACTTTTTCCACTATATGAAATTCAACTTCAAATTCTTGAGCGAATTTCATTCCTCTAAGGCACCAATTTTTTTTTCTTTTTCCAGATTACTGTTAACAGTTTTTTTGTTTTTTCTATCATACGGATATATTGTCAATAGGAAACGACATGTACTCGAAACCTTTTTTTTTTCTTCTTCTAGCAACAATGTGGGTAACTAACGTACTTTTCTTCTTCATTTTTGCAATATGCCCAAGATTTTTGTAACTTTGTATGTGGACTGCCATATTTTTTCTAATATAGTTTACAAGTTTCTTTTTCATGTGTTTTATGCAATTTCAATTCTTATGTCTAATTTTGTAGTACGTATCCAAACACATCGAGTTTAGATTTTGAAAACCACATGCATTACACACTTGGTTAGAAATAAAATTTTGGCGCAACAACTTTGATTTAAAATATGGAACATTTTTTCCTAAACTCTCGAGGATTACAAATTCAAGTTAGACATTCACATCAATTTTGTACTTGAAAATATAAAAACTGACAGCGGTTGGTAGAAAGAAATTAGTGATAAAAAAAGGGGTTTGACATATACGATTGGACAAAACAATATCTTACTGGTTTAATAGATTATATTTTTCGTTTATTTAGTCAAGTAAAAAATTATGTTACTGGTTTAATAGATTATTCACATAATTGCTTCTTATAAAACAATAAGTTTAAATTATTTTTACAATATGTAATTGTCTTTAGTCAAAAAATTAATACTAAAATTTGAAGTAAACTTCTATCTGAATTTGCATTATTTTAAAAAAATTTCTAACAAGGTGTTTTTCCAAACAAAAAATATCTAACGACATTCACATCAATTGGGTACACTAGAGACTTTTGAAATGTAACAAATGTTTTCCCATTTTTTGCACCCATTTTTTCCACACTGTATGGTTGTAGGAGACAACAAATGTTTTTTTGCACATGCAACCACAATAGTACACGATATGTATGTCTTAATTACCTTAGTATCCCTTTTTCTCGAACTAACTAAGCATCCACATACTTGAGCAGGTTCTCAGTTCACAAAGTCATCCTGCAGCGAAGGGCCTCATGAACAAGCCTTTTCCCTATTTCAATGACTTCTGCTATGTGTTTGGAAAAGATGGCGCAGAGACATTCGCCGATGTGAGGTCGAATGTGCTGAGCAAGGTACGAGGGACTTCCAATTGAATATGGAAACAATATGGAGATTCCTACGAGGTATAGCCAGAGACTTGACATGTCGCTTGAGGACATCGTCGACATGCTATCTGGTCATTCAAGTGAGTGTAGGACGGGTTCAAGCGAATCAAAAAGGAAGCAGGGAGGCCAGAATGTGAAAACTGTGAAAATCATTCGCAATGCCATGGAATATGTGAATGACCAGCTGGAGGCCATTGCAGATTGTTCGAATTTACCACTCCAAAATGAAACTGCAACCTGTGCAGAAGTCGTTAGACAATTGCAGGGAATCCCTGAACTGGGTAGATTCCATAGGGTGGGTTGTATGCGGATACTGATGAGCAATGTGGACAACATGAAAGCATTCTTAGAGGTATCTGAGGAACTTAAGTTGAGCTATTGTGTGGTCATTCTACAAGATAACGCATCATTGCTTGTCCAATTCCTTTGTTTGTCCCGTTTGTTTTCTGCTTCATCTTCTTCACCGTATTTGCCGGTATTTCAAGATGTGTTGTACCAAACTAGTGGCTTAAGGATTGGTTGTATTAATGAAGTTCTGTTTCGGGGAATTCGTATTTTCAATTGTTAATTGCATTGATTTACATGTTTACGAGTTGCGTGTGAACACCAAAAAAAAAAAAAAAAAGGGCTGAAACGTAACAATTAAATAAAAAAAATTAGGAATGAACGTCGTAATTAAGAAAATTAAGGCAAATAATTTTTACAAAACTAAGACGATATCGTAAAATAAATATATAAAATTTGTGTATTGGATTTAGAATATGAATTTAAAAAGAGTTATCATAACACTACCTATTATAATTATTTTCCTAAATGGATACTATCATAACACTTCCATTTAACTTACTGAATTGGTGGATGTCAAATGTGATAAAATTAATAAAATGTAAAATTATTGAAAATATTCCTAAACTTTATACTTCATAAGATTTCACTAAGCTTCGTTAATAATCTTAGAACTTTTTTTATAGAAAAAGAACAAAAACTATACTACTAAACTTAAATGGAAATCAATTATTAGGTTTTTAGTCAAAAATACCTCAAATTTTAATATTCGTGAACTAAATAAAAGTTTAGAAAAATTACCTTTTTAATCTCTAAGTTTGGAGGAATATGTGCATTTGATTACCGAATTTTAAAAATAGATCTTTTTAATTCTCATTGTTTATAAGAATAGATCCAATTGGTACTCAAATTTTCAAAATGTATTTTTTTAGTCTGAGCTTTTAAAATAGGTTTAAAAAGTCCCTCAAATAACTTTATATGTTTATTTTAAATAATTATGTGACATTTTAAATTTAAAAAATAACTTCTAAAAATCAAATCCTTTGTAAAACTGTATTTTCTTTCTAATTTTGAATATCATATAATTATTTTTAAAAAAATCAAACATAAATACTTTAGGACCTTATGAACCTATTTTGAAAACTCAAGGATTGAAAAATATATTTTGAAAACTCGAGAATCAAATAGGTCTATTTTTAAAAACCTGATGACTAAAAAGGTTAATTTTTAAAACTCAGGGATAAAAAACACATATTCATTAAAATTTGAGGCATAAAAGAGTAGTTTTCTCTACAAGTTTTTAAAAAATATCATTATCATTCAACTTTCAAAAATAGCATTGATACCCTCAATTGTCTTTTTTCTTTCTTTAAAAAAAAGTTTTCAAAAAAATGTCTCGATTAGTACATGAAACGAGATGGTTTATAAATAAACAAGAGTAAGTCGATTATTATTACGAGCATCCTTAAACATAAATATACAAAATCTTACGTAAACAATCAATTTCATTGAAGTTAATCTTGAGAGTTGAATCATTACCAAATTGAAAACAACTTAGATACATACTCTTGTTTTTTATTTTATTTTTGTATGGATATTGTACAAATTTTGTGATGCACATAATTTCTTTCTCTTGTTTCTTCCCACTCATTGTCTTGAAAATTATAATCAATATTCTTTAACATAACCATTGGGATATGGTACCTGTCGTTTAGAAAAATCAACTATATTAGGAGGCAAATTAATGTTTAATAAAGTTTAGCTCTAAACTTGAATAAGTTGGTTGCAATATTTTGTAAAAATGCTTAATTATTTTGTTTTAGATATAATAACTAAACTGACCTACTATATAAATATTTTTTATAATTTATATTTTCTCGAGGATGATAAAAAAAAGTTGTTTTCATAAATGTAACAAAACACAAAGGTCTGTGTAACAAAAACAAAATGCTCATGAAGTCGGTAAAACATTTTCATAAATTTCAGATTTATCTTCGATATTGCGGACGATTTATCACTTCTCTTCCTTCTTCTTCTTTGAGATTTATTGATCTTCTCTTTCATATATCTTCAGCTCCTTTTTTAGATTTTCTTTCTTCTATTTTTATTCATCTTCTCTTTCTTTCTTTCTTTCAACTCCTCTTTTAGAATATCCATATCGTTTAAATATCACTTTGATATGATCTAAATGATCACTTACCTAGTCAACACGATCGTTTAGATTTGAAGTTCCTTTTCCATCATTTAAAAAAGAACTACATGATCGTATGGATATGATCTAAACAATCGCTTACCATAGTCAACACCATCGTTTAGATTTGAAGCATTTTTTCATCGTTAAAAAAAAAAACTACACGATCGTGTTGATACTACCTACACGATTGCGTATAATTTCCTATACAATTGCCTATCATGATCGTTTAAAAGAAGAATTACATGTGCGCGTTGATAGAAATAAAACATGCACGGCAGAAATCAGATCGAGATTTACTCTAGCTAATTGCACTTAATTAACAAGAAACCCTAAACTGAAAGTAAGTTTGAAATTAGAGTTTTTTAGAATACTTACATTCGAAGCTCTAATTCTTGTTCGAACTACCACTAAGGTTGACCTGCTATCCTTTGGACTCTAAACCAGATTGTGGGACCCGTTGGATGAAAGAACCGGAAGATAGAAAGAGATAAAAAAATAAGAAAAATGAATTTTCTCGTGAGATTGAACTTTAGGGCTTGAGAGGATTTATTTTAGGTTTTAAAGTCAACAAACCAATTTTATTAAAGGGTAAACTAGAGGAATAGAAATTTTAAAGTCGTTTCGAAAAATAGCAAAATCGTTTTTATTCAAAAATGGCAAAACGAAAAAAAAAATACCATAAATAAGAATTTACAAAAACCCAAAATATCCCTATAAGATAGAGTGTATGCTAAAATAAAATAAGTACACTTTAGTAAATTTTGAAACATAATTACAACTACATACTTGTCCAATTAAAATCATTACCCTTCATCTCCATTTTCCAGAGTCGTTGCAATTAGATCTTCATTTTTGTTTTTCGATTCTCCATCTTCCGTTTTACTATTCTCCATCTTCCTTTGTCTCCATTTTCCATTTTTATTTTTTGATCTCATCTCCTTCAAGCGAGCGAACCCTAATCTTTCCACCTTGAAGCAGGCAAACCCCAATGTGATTAACTTTTCACCATCCCTTTTGCAAGTTAATCATTTGTGATAAACATTTGAAGCACGAAAGCACTATCTTCATTTTTCATCTTCCATCTTTGATTTTCAAGTCTACAACCTGCAATCTCAAACACTTAGGGTGGAGGGACAAAAACCTTCAATCGGAAGAACAAAGACACAAAAGTTGCACCTTCTTTTTCTTAGGGAAAATTTTAGCTGATTTTTTTTTAAAATTATTTATATTATTTAATTAATAAAATGTATATGAGATTTGAAAGATTTTATCTAAAAACACAATATGTTAGTCTATTTTGTTTGGAAAAAAATTGAATTAAGACCTTAATACGAAAACTACTTTTAATTTCCAAAATAAAATCAAATTTAAAAAATAAATTAAGATCTAATACGAAAACTCATTTTAATTTCTAATTATTAAGTGTTGTAAGATTAATAATTTAATAATTAAAAATATATAGATTCAATAATTAAGAATATATATATTCATAAGTGCATATCACAAATGATGTGTGTGAATTAGACGCATCTTCATTATTTAATAATTAAGAATATATAGATTTAATGAACTAAACAAATTACTTTGAATAAAGTTGTTAAAATCTTCAACAAAATTGTAAAAAAAAAGAAAAAGAATAAAGTTGTTAAAATATTCAACAAAATTGTTAAATCCCAAGATATTATACGAAAGATGTTATGATAAAGATTGTATACGTTATTAACACGTCGAAATTAATTACAGACTCACAAGTACATATCACAAATTAATTACACTCAAGAGACTTTTGATAATAATGCATATACTGAAATAGTTACAGTTCGCGAATGTGGGTACGTGTGGCACTCCCGAAATCATGTAGTTGGTACGTTATTTCTTTAATTAGATGAACATTCAATTATAGACGACAAATCAATATTGATAGAAATTATAATTTAATTAATGTTATTTAGTCAAATGAACATGTTTTGGTCTAAAAGTCTTTTTAAACACAATTAATGCAATGATTTTTAAATTTTAATTCATTTCCACCACAATTAATGGTGAACTAATTATATATTATACACACAATGAAAATTGATAAAATAAATAATAATTTTGTTATTTTGAAATACAATTAAGGTTATTGTGAAATATATAAAATCAATGGTTGAGATTTTCCAATTCGAAAATAATTTGGTTAATTTGATATTTAATTAAGGTTATTTTAAAATAAAATTAATGGTTGAGATTCTTCCAATTTCAAAATAATTATTTGGTTATCTTGATATACAAAGAATTAATATTATTTTGATATAAAATAGCAAACAAGCCGAGATTCAATTAAAGTTATTTTGATACAAAATCTATAGATTCTCCCACTTGGAAAATAATAATTTTGTTATTTTGAAATTCAATTAAGGTTATTTTGATACAAAATCTATCGTTGAGATTCTTCAATTTTGAAAAATAATAATTTTTTATTTTAAAATTCAATTAAGGTTATTTTAGATACAAAATCTATCGTTGAGATTCTCCAATTTTGAAAAATAATAATTTTTTTAATTTTGAAATTTAAATTCAATTTGATTATTTTGAAATTAAGATTGAATAAAGTTGTTAAAATGTTGAAAGTTGAGTCCCGAGATATTAGGAAAAGAAGTTATGATATGAGTTGCTATCTTTTCTTGGTCGAAAATAATTAAAGACTCATAAATGCATAACAAAAATTAATTACAATGTAGAGACAAAATAGTTATAGTTGGAAAATGTGGGTACTTTGATATTTTATAAAATACCATACACGTGTAAAAAATGTCATTTGCTAAAAGTCAAAAGAAAAATAGTTTTTCCATTTTCCAAAATGACTTCTACAAACATTGCTATATCCCTTATTATTTCTTTATTATTAAAATACCAAAAGTTCTCTTAATAAAAATGAAGGCCCATGTTTAGAATGAAATCTCATGCAAAATCGCATGTCTCAAATTTATTATGGTCCAACATCTCACAATCCACTTTCTCTAGTGGGTTTTATGTCTTCATCAAATGACAATACCTAGCCCACTATAGTTAGTGAGATTATCCAATAAAATGTTGAATTTTTTCACTAACTTTGGTCGAAGGGCGGAAAGATCATAAAGTCAAAGTCAAACTGACTTTTAAAATCGAAAGTCAACATTTTAACTTTTTATAATTTTGTCTATCTTGACTAATTTCGACCTTCTGAGCATGAATCCACATTCATTTCTTCAAGATTCAAATCATATTTGAATATATTTTCGGTCAAAGTTTGACTTTTCAAAATAAAAAGTCAGCATTTTGATCTTTTACAACTTTGACTATTTCCATCATTTTTGAGCTTCTGAGTATGAATCCGTATTCAAATATTTAATATTTAAATCTCATTTAAACATAAAGCTCTATCTCTAATCTGATTACCGATGGCTATATCACATATACTTATCAGTTTCTCTCTCCTCACTTAAATTGAACAATTCAACTTATTCTATCATACTGTTCTAAGTTTATTCCACATGAGCTAGGAGGGGAACCTAATGAACCTATAGATCATGGACTCGAACGATTTGAGATTAACTGGCTAAACTCTTTTAGACCGAGCTAATCAACATTTGTTAACTATCATTTCCAAAGTCCCATAGTTGCACTCCCCTCACTATAGATATATTTGTGTCCATTTGATATAACCATGATCAGTGAGTTAATCCTTCACAGGTTGTTCGTAACCTCGACTGGATCAAATTATAGTTTTATCCCCGAGACTACATCTTGCTCTTTAAGTTTCACTCATCCATTATTGAACAATTGGTTTAAGTTCCAACCTATAAACTAAATCCCTCTCGAGCCAATGAGAGGGTGAGGCCCCTTGTTCAAGACTTGGATTAAGTCCTTAAGAGAACAGCTTATCTACTAACTCTTAAGCGAGTAGGAGTGAATTTCGTCTTGCACCCTATGTCCCGAGCTATTCACCCGGTCTTACCCTTGACATGAGAGACTTATTGGGCCAGTGTTGAAGAGATGCCCTCACCGATGTAAACCAAAGGATAATCTCGTGTGAACAGGAGTGCGTAGTTAGCTCATGATTAAAATTAAGTTACCTAGGTCATCAATAGTTGAAATAGATAGTTTTAAACAGTAAACGACGTTGTAACGTAAAAGTGACTATTTCATGGTTTATTCTTATGTAAACTCTTTACATAGGACGCTCCAACTTTCATGTCTCTACATGAACGATTCAGGATTACATCATTTATACTAATGACAAAGCGGGTCACATCTATAGTGTCCAACTTTATTCGTATACTATAGACTATTAGGCCATATACTCGAACTTGATCCACGTTTATATTTCTACATAAAAGTCAAGTTTACTAAAAAATAGTATTGGGACCTTAGTTTATTGGATTTAACGATTATAGTATTTAATTTCACTAATAAATTCCCAATAACAACTTATTAAATAGAATATGATTACAAACTACGAGTTTTAGGACATAAATTCCAACACGCGTGTGGCCGATTAATCGCGTGTTGACTGAGACATTTTTGGTATTTTTCATTGTGGGCCTATGAGCTTTTTTCGTTTTCAAAATTGTTCTATACATTGTAAATATTTTGCCAATTTGTTATATTTTTGAAAAACCCTAAAAAAAATTATATTCTGTTTGCTCTAGATTAATGGTTAAATGTTAAAGAAAATAACTTTAATTTTCTAAAAATATTATTATGGTATAATTTAAAAGAAAATATTGCATTCATCTTAGGAAAAATGATGAGATGTATTTTGTAATGGTGTAATCGAGGGGAGACATTCTCAACCCAACCCATATTTTTGGGTTGTTTGAGTTGACAATCTGAATAACCCGAATTAAGTTTTCAACCCAATCTGTAAAATATGGGTTGAGTTGGATTGTCCGGTTGGAAGACGGACGACAAGGAGAGGGAGGAGACGGGCGACCAAGACGGACGACAAAGACAGAAGATAAGGGATGGATGGCGAGGAGAGGGACGAATGGCGAAGATAGTAGATGGGGGCAGAACGCCGAAGATAGTAGATGAGGGATGAACAACGAAGACAATAGATGAGGGACGGACAAAGAGGAGAGGGACAGACGACATAGAGGGGAGGAGATCTGAGAAGATGAACGACGAAGAGGGAGGAGATCTAAGAAGATGAACAACTGGCGAGATCTGAGAAGATGAACAACTGACGAAGAGGGAGGAGATCTGAGAAGACGAACAACCAACGAAGAAGAAGGAGATCTGAGAAGATGAATGACAAAGACGAAGGAGATCTGAGAAGACAAACGCACGAGGAAGAGAATGGAGGAGAGGAAAGCGCATGATCTGACTTCTTAACCTAATTTTTTTTTTGAGTTTTATTAAATAAATAATAAAATATATAATATAAATATAAATATATTTATATATATTATATGAATTCGGGTTAGGTTGGGTTGAATTGAATTTTTCAACCCTCCAACCCAAGATCCAACCCAATTTGAAAAATTCAATTTCTTCAACCCAACCCAACCCACATTTTAACTTAACTCAATCAAACCTATATAGTATAGGTTGGATTGTCAGATTACTCGAGTTATTCTTACACTCCTAGTATTTTGGTCAGGTAAGAAATATAAATCTTAATGTTTTAAAGAATAAATAGAAGATTGACATTTGATTTGATCATAATCTAAAACTCAGTATAAACTAATTTTAAAAATTGTGTGATTTAAAAGTGATTTTAATAAAATTACTTGTAATCTCTTATACCAAACACAAAAAATCACTTTAATTATCTCAAAATTATTTCCAAATGTAGTTCAACTTTCATTCAAACTACTAACACATTAAATGTTATGTCCTACGGTCTATACTTTTATTATTCATAATTTGTTCGTTCACATATTATCGTTAGAAGATATTAACTTTTTTTTTAAGGTTAGACTATTAATGCAACTTCGAGGTGGTGTTTGGACAAGAAGTGAATTATTATAGTCCTAAAAAGTTCTTGTACATCCTTAAAGTATAGTAATACAAAATTAGAAAAATACATTGTCATCGAAGAATGGGCAAATCATTAACACCTTTTAAAAAATCTAACATTGAACATTTCTTGCTATGGTAAATACTATTTAAAAATCTTCAATTAGCTACAGTAAGCACTATTTCAAAACTTCCAATTTGCTATTATATGTACTATTTGTTACAGTTTTTACTATTTAACATTCATCATTTTTTTAATTCTTTGCTACATTCTTTACTATTATATTATTAAACTAAAATAGTCTACACACCAAACACATACTATCATAACCAAGACTAAAATGATCTATACCCCAAACACAAATTATTTTAATCAAACTAGAATAACCTATGATTATAAAAAAGAAACTATATATTTGATGTTTGTTGATCAAACTATGCTCATTTAGAGATACTTCCTATAAAACACAACATTAAAATTTAGGGATATTTTACACATATTTTGATGGTTAGAGAACTATAACTTAAAATTCTAAAAAGGTTAATTGTAAACTTATCAAGTTGTATTAATTTTCTCTTGAACTTTCAATTTCACCCCATTGTAACTCATTGATAAATATTGCAATCTTAATTTTAAACACAAAACATCCTTACATGTAGACGTTACTAACACTGCTCGTGCAGTTATTGCTAACTTATAGGTTACCTTATTCCACTTCTCTAATTTAGGCATCAACATAGTACATGATTTATAAGATTCAAAGAAAACTATACTATAATTTCTTTTTTTGTGGTGAAATATGTGTTATTACAAAATTATCCAATGGTTAATTTACCAAACCTAATGAGTTTACAAAGACTTTTAAGTGGTTATTTTCAATTGAGTGAGAGAAAGGAAGCTTCACTAGCCACCCAAAGTGGTGGTTGGGATGAGCATTTAGTTTAGTAAACGATCGGTCAGTTTAGTTCGGTTTAAACTTTTGAAAATCTAAAAGAATGTTGTTATCGTTGAGTCAAATCCATGATGATTACTATATCATTACTTATTCAAATTCAAAAGACAAGATTGCTATAATTTGATTGTATAAGAAATAAATCACTATCAAATAAATAATCATTCAATCCAAATGGTTACTTTGACTAAAGTTTCCAAAAGCATTTTTCTAACTAAATAAGAACAAATAAACAATAGATAGGAAAATTATTTTAACTGTGTCTATTATACTATAATCTATTTTTTTATCTATAATATATAGACTTCAATATTTAACTATAATTGATAAATATTTTGATTTATTTTTACTATAAAAATAATTATAAATAATAAAAATGTTGAAATATTTACAAAATATAACTAATCAACATAAAATTTGAAGTTTATTTTTTATTTATTTTTTTAATTTTTTTAATAGAATAAAAAATAAAAAAGGCAAAGAAATAAAATGGGTAATTGGGTCAATTTAAGAAGACCCATAAAACCCTAAAAACCCTAAGCGAGAATTTTGCAATGAGCCTCCGATAAAAAAAAGCTCACTCCCTTTTCTCCTTTCCCCACATCAAGAGCAGAAGAATGAGACCTCCAAGAGGCGGCGGCGGCTTCAGAGGAGGCCGTGATGGTGGTAGAGGAGGTGGACGTGGCGGTGGCGGCAGGGGAGGTGGCCGCTTTGGTGGTCGTGGAGGCGGAGGCTTCCGTGATGAGGGTCCTCCATCTGAAGTCGTTGGTTCGTATCTACCATTATTTGCTTTTTCCTTCATCTTTCGCTTCTTTGCTTGCTACCTTGATGTTTTCAGAAAACAGTTTTAGTTACAATGCGATGTTCACTTGGGCTCCTTAAGGCAGACTAGTTATCGGTTTTTGCGTTTGTATAATCTGAATTAACGATGGATTCTGCTTTTGAACTTTCCCTCTCTCTAGCTGTTTCAACTTTGATGTTTCATGTCTTATGAATGAATCACACAAGTTCACCTATATTCGTCACTAAAAAGGATTATTTTTCCTTGCTACAGAGGTTTCTACTTTCCTTCATGCGTCTGAGGGAGATGCAGTCACAAAGCTCACCAATGAGAAGATTCCTTTCTTTAATGCCCCTATTTATCTTCAGAACAAGACTCAGATAGGGAAAGTTGATGAAATTTTCGGCCCCATCAATGAATCTGTGAGTTCACTGGCCTTGATTTTTGTTGTTGTTTAGTTTTGATATATGATGAATGGTGTTGTTTTCATTAAAATAATGATAAATCATTGCTTTTGTTAATCTGATTCCAGTACTTCTCGATCAAAATGATGGAAGGAATTGTCGCAACCTCTTACGCTTCTGGGGATAAATTTTATATTGATCCAGCTAAACTCCTACCACTTGCTAGATTTCTCCCACAACCAAAGTACGTAACCCATCTCATTCCTTTTTCCCACCTCAAATGAGGTCTAGAATTTGAGTTTGTTCATCAAGATGTTTATTAGCATCAATTTCCAAGTTATTGCTTATGTTCATTTGTCTTGAGAGGTTTTATAAGGGCTTTTATGATACCGCAATAAAAAAGAAGAGCTTTTTTGGTGCCCATTGCACATAGCTTTAGGTTTTATTGTTCAGGAGTATGGTTTGGATAGAATTTCATTTTTTTTGCATTTTCTTTGATTTTGTTGAATCTTGAACAGAGGTGGGGTAATTGGTAAAACAATCTATTATGGTTGAAGCTTTGGCCTCCGAATTGAGTATAATCACGAGTAACTTGAAATAATGGTGCCATCTTGAATATAATTTTGTCAGTTTTATTTTATTTTAAATTTTGTTTAGATAGTACATACATCGTTCTCTATGGTTCCAAATTCTCGTAATTTAAACTAACAATGTAGGTTCATATTATGAGGTCTGATGTGATGATGAAAAATTCTAAAACCTATCTTTTGTGCTTCTATTATCTTATTGCTTCATTACGCCGATGTTATACTTCAGTGGCCCTATTTTGTGTTGAGATAAACAATTTTTTTTAAATTGAAAAAAATCAAGGAACAAGAGAGCAATGCTTCACAATGTTGTGTTAGATTCAGTATAGAAATAACATTTGTCTGTTGATTATTTCAGGGGACAGTTTCCCTCTAGAGGCGGAGGTCGTGGAGGGGGCAGAGGTGGCCGTGGGGGTGGTGGTTTTCGTGGAAGAGGTGGCCCAAGAGGTGGCAGAGGTGGCCCTCCAAGAGGTGGTGGCCGTGGTGGTGGCTTTAGGGGTAGAGGAAGATTCTAGATTAGCATTATGTAACATCATAGTTTTACCAATTTTCCATTTGCAATGTTTTGAGAAGCGCTTGCAAGAGTCTTTTGTTTGCACTGTATTTTATTTGGAATTGAACCTCTTAGTATTGAAGCTACTACCTAATTTAATTCTGCTCCAAATTTTAACGTTTTACTAACCACCTCTAATTTTGCAATTTGTTCCTGAATATATACATGGATCAAGGTCGTGGAAAACGAAATTTAGATTGTCATCTTTCTCATACAGCTGAATTTCTGAGTGCTGCGTTTTTTGAACAGAATAAGACCAATGTCCATAGGCTTTGAAACTGTGGTATTTTGTAATTATGCCATTAGTATTGTACTCAGTCCTTAATATATTTGGTGTTATTCTTTCGCACTGGAGTTAGTATTAGACTGTCATTTTTCTGAATGAAGGTTCGGTTTCTTATTTAAAGGAACTATCATCATATGGTACTTTAAAAAAATCACTTCTTTGTATGAAATTTCTATGCGTTGGACTGACCTTTTGAACTAAAGGACAAGAATTCATGAGTGGGAAAGCTAAGCTTGGAAGCAAGTGGGTGGCTGAAGCCTATAGAGGAATCCTTCTCATACAAAATCAATTCATAAATTTCCTCTCAATATGTATTGGGAGGAAGCAAAACCATGCCATGTACTTGACATTTTTAGGCAGAGATAATAATCGTTGCATGTTTGTTGAATAAAAATAACTACTGCTATGAAATGGAGAGATTTGTATGCAGAAAATACAGCAGAAAAAGAAGCAACATTATGGTGAGGAGTGGAGCGTCTCCCCATTTATTTAGAGCTGAGGGAAGCAGCTACTCAGGCTTCCCAACCCCTCAGCACTGTGGCTCTGGCAACTCGGTTAACTCCAAGTGTAAAAGCTCCCATTCGAAGGTCACAATTATGGTTCTTGCACATCTCCTTCACATCTTTGAAGCCCTTTGTCATGTATGTCTTCAGCTCATTGTTTACTTTTTCTTCCTCCCACATGAAACCTTGGATGTTCTGCATTTGTATTGTTTGTTTTAATTGAGTTATATTATCATGTGTGTATCCCTTGTCCCTTTGTCAAAGGAGTTGGTAAATGAATGAACAAAGGGTGGGGGGTGTACCTGAACCCACTCGAAGTAGCTAACAGTAACTCCCCCTGAATTTGCATAAATATCTGGTAGAATAACAACTCCTTTTCTTGCCAATATCTACAGATGACAAAATATCATGGATATCTAGCTTTTGTGATTATCTTAATTTGGTTTGATGTTCGTTTATGTGCTCACCTCATCAGCCTCTGGGTCTGTTGGGTGATTGGCTGCTTCTATTATGAAGTTGGCTCTGATTTCATTAGCATTTTCCTTGTTAATGACGCCTCCAAGGGCTGCTGGTATTAGTATGTCACAATCTTCAACCAAAATAGATCTGGGATCAATTGGATTTCCTCCTTCAAAACCTTTCACACCTTTGTGTTCTTTTGCATGCTTTAGTAAGCTTGGAATATCTATCCCATTGGTGTTCTTTATTGCACCTGTTACATCACTTATTGCTACAATCTTCCCTCCACTTTCACTTATCAGTCGGGCTGCCCATGACCCCACATTTCCAAAACCCTAACATATCAGTCCATAATTGTAGTTAGTATATAATGGTATATATAAATGTTAGCTTGAATGAGAAACTTTAGCAGCAAGGTAAAGGTGTGCCTGAATGACAAATCTTTGGCCGGATATGCTCTTTCCATACTCATTTAGTAGGGCCTCTGTTGCATACAGCACACCTCGCCCCGTTGCTGCATCTCTGCCCAGAGATCCACCTAGATCCTAGTATGGGGATAGTCAATTTTGATTAGTTTTTGTTTTATTAGGAATACATGAAGTGGAGTTAAGCCTTATAAAGACTTACAATAGGTTTCCCTGTTACCACTGCTGGTGAGTAGCCATGAAACTTAGAATATTCATCTAGTATCCATGCCATTGTCTATTCAAAGCAACAAACTCAATTATGAAGAAGCAAAGCTGAACCTTGAAGAATTAAACAAGACTTGAAACTAAGTGTGATTGTGTGTGTAGTCAACCTGTGGACCTGTGCCCATATCTGGTGCGGGAACATCAGTGTGGACGCCAATAAGATCATGTATCTTTTGAGTAAAAACTCTTGTA
Source organism: Cucumis hystrix (assembly GCA_025688845.1). NCBI lineage: Eukaryota > Viridiplantae > Streptophyta > Magnoliopsida > Cucurbitales > Cucurbitaceae > Cucumis > Cucumis hystrix. The sequence goes on along the minus strand of CM046890.1, from coordinate 12,329,859 downwards.
AGACGCTCCAATTCCGATATACTTAATTCTCCAGGATTGCATCCTATCCCTCCCTTGGCTCCACCGTAAGGTATATTTGCAACCGCTGTCTTCCATGTCATCAATTGTGCTAAAGCATTTACCTCATCAGGGTCAACCTGCATTGATATGCATATTGCTTTCATAAATATGACTACAAATATGACTTCGGATCATCCAATGTGTCACAAGTAAAATTTTTTGTTATCTCCCAGTGTTTGACATAAGAGTGTGTTAGGACTTCCCGGATATTGGTATAGAGTTGGGCCATTAGCAAAATACAAGGAGGACCCCTCAAATCTTCGATTATTGTAAAAAGAAGACTGGATAAGAAGGAAAACAACCAACCTCAGGATGATATCTGATCCCTCCCTTCATGGGGCCTCTTGCATTGTCATGCTGGACCCTGAAACCAACAAAGGATGCCAATGTGCCATCATCTTTGGGTATGGTACACTCAACCTGTCATATCCAGAAGGCTGATTAACGCTACTTTCCAAAGATAAAAACTTATGAAGAAACTATAAATTTTGAAAAGAAAAATCACATAGCAAGAACTGGAATATATTGAAATATAAAAATAACGACGACGTGATAAATCAAGTATAAGGCACTTAGATCCTCCCTGAGTATGCTAACTCAAGCCTGGAATTACTCAGCAATTGCTTGCTTTCTAACCAAATAAGCTAACTCGCTTCTTAGCTTAACTACATTTATGCCCTTACTAATACCATTCCAATAGTCCCAACTAAACTACCTAACACCCTTACAGATGCATTTCCCTTTGCGCTGTTGAATTAGTATATTTCTGTTTCTGATTGTATCAAGTGAATTGAACAAACAAACAGTTACAAATAGTCACGAGAAGAATTAAACCTTGATTTCTCTAAATGGGATGAGCAAGCTCTTTTCGAGCTTTGAATCGAGACCAAGAAGCCTTGCAGCAAGTTTGAAGTTTCTGTTTGTAGCTGCTAGTGCGTTCATGGTTGTATCCCAGAATTCTTTAAAAGAGTAATCTGCAGCTGTTTTGTATAAAACAGAGTAAGTTTTCTTTGGTATGTATAACAAACTACTCACTGTAATGGAATCTTTGACTTACAACAAAACGAAAAAGGAAAAAGGAAAAAACAGAGAAGAAAGATCAAGGCAAAGTTCGTTCAAATCTATCCTTAAAACCATTCAATGAGAAGCTTTGAGGACTTATCTTTTAAGAATTATAGAAAATGTAGAAACTAAATTGAACAGAAATGATAGTTCAAAAGTACAAGGACGATAATTTAACATAAATCTATATTGGTTACTAAAAGATGTACAAACATTACAAGTTCCTACCCAAAATGTTTAACAAGAGTCTTATTTTAAAAAAAAAATTACAACCACGCGTGCTCGATCTAGTTTCAAGTACAAATGTTAGAGAAATTAGGTCATAAGGTAATGATTTGGAATAGAAATTGAGACTCGAACATTGTTGGGGCTCAGTTAGAATTTATCCAAAATTCTAACGGATTTCTACTTGATGGTCCTTTATAAAAAGGTTCTATTGTAATACTGAAAATTCAAAATGAGAGCATTTTTTAAACAAAGGAGAAAGCTTAGAAGTTATTTTGTAATTTAGCATAGAAAACAGTGAGTCTGAAAATATAATTTACAATAAAATTTTGAAGTAAAGTGAAAGTTAAGAGATCATAGTATAATAGGGATTTAAACTAAATAGAGATACCTTTACTATTTGTTTACTAATACTTTATGGGAAACTCTGTTTCTCATTTGGAGAGAGAGAGAGAGAGAGAGAGAGACTGTATTGTATAAAGATTGAGTTATTTACCTTAAGAGTAAAGAAAGACAAAAATGGAGAGCTGAAGCCTAGGCCCTTCACAGAAAGGAGAAACTGTGCTGAAAAAGTTGAAATACAGAAGAAGAAGATCAGAACATTAATTTTTCCTTGATGAATAACGAGGTACACTCCAAGGTATCCATTTATAAACACAAAAAACCCAACACAAGAACAAGAACACAACAAATGGTAGAATCAGATTCCAATCCCCCCAAAAGAGTTACCCTTCTCTATTCCAAGTCTCCACCAATCTTTCCTAAACCCCTATCAAATTGCAGTTCCAACATGCAAAATTTCAGCGAAGCGAATGTGAATATGAGAATATAATGCCAAAACTCACACCCTGACTCACACACCCATTTGTCACTCTGCACTCACTGACTTTCTTTCTGTTTTACCTTTATATAGCTTACTTAGGCCAGGGCTATGTTGTTGAGTGTATTCCAAATCAGATTCCCACTATTCTTTTTTTTTTCTTCTCTTGTGGCTGCTCTCATTTTTTTTCTTCTTGCTGATGTGATTATTATTAGCAACTATGATTGCTTTTGTAAAGGTATTTACCACTTCCTCTCTTACTCATGTCTCAATTAGATACATCATCATCTGATTGTTCTGCTTCTTCACCTTTTTTTTTTTGTTTCTAATGTATTGCCTAAATGCACCATTAACCTAAGAGGTATGGACATTCTAGCTTAGCTAGTGTGTCTGTCTGACACCTGAACATTCCAATATTTATTGGACACATATTAGACATTTGATTGTGTAATAGATGTGTTAAACTCTAATTGTACATAATTGATATAGGTTCAGTTTTTGTAGACATGCTTTAAAAATACAGTAAACTAGTCTTTTATTCATGTAACTATATAAACTCATTGGCCTTGAAGTTCCTTCTTGTACAAAAACGATACATATATTTTAATCAACGTGTTTGTCTATGTTCTTGATTTAAAAAAATATGGTATCTCGTCATGTTGTATTCATGTCTTGTATTTATATATGTGCTTTTTAGTAATTAACCTAATAATACGATATTGTCTTCCTTTTAATTTAAGAGAATATATTCTTGAGCTTACACTAGTACGATGACTGTGTCGAAACAACGTAGACACTTAAGGCTAAAACGTTAAAGTAGGAACAAGTTTAACTAGGAGGAAGTAGGAGACCAGGTTACTTCAAAGACAAAAACAAGATCTATAGCATTTTGTGATTTTGTTAAATTGAAGGGGAGGTTAATTTAGGGGTAGAAATGTTTCTTATTAATGAATAAATCTAGGCTTAGTATCACGTCCAACTGAGTTGAGATAGGATAAGCTAAAAAAGTGTACACTTTGAAGAAGGCTTGGTAAGTCATTTAGAAGTATAGATTCTTTATAAGTTGCATTAGAATGTATTATTATATTCCATCCATTTATACATTCGTATCACTAAATTGGTTATAACAAATGGAATTAAATGTCTCCAAGTATTCGAACTAACACTCTATACATGTAAATCTGAACTCCTAACAATATTTAACCTTTCATTTAGTGATCTTAATTAATTCTTTGAATGTTTGGACTAAGGAGTTTGGGAGTTCCACCCTAAGTCGAAAGAAGTTTGTGTCCTACGACTAAAAATTACCAATTTATGTAATGTCTCAGTAACTTCTTAAATTGTAGGATCTTGTTCACACCTTCTTTTACTTCGCAGCTTTAGAGTTCACAACTTCACTTGTTATCCCAAATATATTTTATCTAAAATTTTAGTACCCATTGTTATCTATTCTTGATTAAATTAGAATCCAACAATTACTATAGTGATGTAAAGTTGAGTTGTTCACAATTTTCTTTTCTATTATACGATAATCAAACAACCACAACCACATCCATTTACATCATAATATCATTGATTTGGATGATATCCAATTATTTGTCTACCTTTTGGCTCTATATATGGGGAGCAATTTAAGGTGGATGATATGTGTGCATCAATTCATGTGAAATTTTAATTATATATTCATATATATATATATATATTTGGAATAAGTTCCCCATTTGAATAGAGACAGCTATTGTGTTATTTATTTATTTTTTAAAAAAATTATTTTAACATCATACCAAAAAGCTGCTCAAAAGAATAAGAATATGTTCATCAGCTACCTTGTCCAATTTGGCCTATCAGCTTTAACTTTATATTACAACATTAATTTTCCTTTCTCCAATTGCACTTAAAGTTGGAACCAACCAATCTCATAGGAGATTTGTAAATCAATGGTATTGTGTTACAAAAAGGATATGTTTCAAACATTCAAAAGATGTACCATTATTAACTCAACTTATTAAAGATATTTACTTATCTAATCATTTTTCACTCTACAATTAGAATTCATGTATTTTTTTAATATACCATACGCTAATGCTATAAATTTCTATCCCGACTTCACAATTTTCTCCCACAAAATCAGACATGCTTGGGATTAATTTAAAAAAAAGTTAGCACGACCTTATTTTTGTGTTTAAAATCTATAATATATATAAAAATATGGATGGGGAGAAACTTTTAGTTTCCAATTTTGCCCTTCTTCTCTTACTTGGATTTTATTGTAGTTTGCTTTTTATTTATTTTAATTTGAAATTAATTATTGATAAATACTTTGATATAAATAATTTTAACTTTTTCTCTCCAATTAATTATATCATTACAAGTTCTCTAAAACCATTCACATTCCCTTATCTTCCACCTATTAACATTCCACTTTCTTGCCTATTAACTATTTTGTAATTATATTAATCTTTCAAATTCTTTTCCATTTTCAAATATTTGGGTATAAATATCCCATTCTTTTTCTTTTCTATGCTTGTTCACAATAAAAAGTTATGAGTGTGAAGAAATTAGTCTTCCAACAAATTTAAATGAAGATTTGTGAGCCAAAGTTGCTACAAAAGCGCCCACGAACCTTTCATCATATTTTTGCGATGCCTAGGAGCAACCAATCAACCCAATAAAAGAGATGCAGAGAAATTGATGAGAATTCAAGAATGAAGAATGTAAAAGTGGGAGACTAAAGAGAGGACGGTCAGAAACATCATTTCTAAAAAATAACAAAGTGACATGAGGATGCCAAATAACTATTTTCCAGTTTTTAATCATTGCTTTGTAATTAAGTTAAATGTAAAAGAATGCATTCTTTGCTCATGTTATTTTTTTCAATTTAATTAGTTTTGTTTTTATTAGTTTTTTTATTAATAAAATGGTGAAGTGTGGTAAATACATATTGTGTTTTAATTATGTAACTTTTGTTGGAATCTAATTATTCGTTATAGTTATAGGTAATACAGTGGATAAAAGAAGAAATATGAGAGTAGTTTCTCCATTTTGTCAGAAAATTCATTAAAAATAATAAAAACTTTAAATTTAATTTATTTTAGAATTTTTAAAGTTATAGAAGTTGAATAGTTTGATCAAGTAATTATTAAAAAATCATAACAAATTTATGATTTGACAATAAAGTATAATAAATTTAAGAATTGGAAAGTTTAAAATTTTCAATAATTTAACAATACTACTCCTCTTGAAATTAAATAGACATTATATCTACGTACCTTTTTCTATAAAAATCTTATATGTGTATTTGTTTTTTTCCAAACTCAACCCCTTTTCCAAAATTAGTTGTTTGATATATAATGTGCTAGAGCATAATAGATAATCACACATTTCTATAAAAAGTTTGTAAGTTTATTTTTTTCTTCTTGACAGATAATTTATTTATTTTGTGTGATATGAGATATTAGATAAGTGCAATAAGTTTTTTTTTCCTTCCTAGAATAAATTATATAATAAGTTCTTTAATAAATAATGTATGGTTATATTTGAAAAAATAATTTTTAATTTGATTTTAAACATCAACAAGTAGATTAAAAAAAATTATCTCAAGTGCATATACTAATCTCTTCCCTCCAATATATGTTTCCACGTTTTCTTTATCGAATACAATCTTCTTCCTAATAAGAAATGATATAAACTTTGGAAAAAAAATATTTTTAAAAGGAAAATAAAATATTTTGCTAAAAACAAAGTTTTGTTATAATTAAAAAATTTAACATTGATTATAAGTTTATTTTTTAATGCATTATATCTTATAGAATACATTAAAACATTAACATAAAATCACTTTTAATCTTCTCCATTTTCCTCTTTCATTTTGGAATACCTTTTTATGCAAACATTTTTTTGTTCAATAAACTCATTATCCAATAATTTTAACGATAACAATAATAATGTATCTTTTATACTTTTGTTTTTAAATAATGTATCTTTTGTACTTTTGAAAATTAAATTTGTTGAATTTTGTTATATATGATTTTTTTTTTATTTTCATATGTTTACATTCATTTAACAAGTTAAAAAAGTCACGTGCTATGCACGTATTGAAGGACTAGTTATTCTAAAAGCTATCATAACATGTTTGATAGTAATTTTAAAATAATCAAAATAAACCAATTTTGATGATGCAAAAATTGCATTTAAATGTATAAAATTAAATATTAAAATAATTTTAAATAGTTGTGAGTATATTTTGAAAATGACACATTGATTTCAACATTCTAGAATTACGTTCAAATGGTGTATTATAGGTTTTTTGTTTGGTCATTTTTAAAGATTGTTTTAAAAGAAGAAAGAAGAAAGAAGAAAGAAGAAAGAAGAAAGAAGAAGAAGAAGCAAAACAATTTAAAAAAGGGTTCATATGAAAGGTTATGAAGTGTAAACTACTTTTGAGTTTTCGGGTTAAAATGAACATTAAATGCTTTTCAACTTAAGGTCAAATTGTCAAAGATCATTAGTATTGATTAGATGAGCACTAGACATGAGTCCAAAAAAATTCAAATTTCACTCTCATTGAACTCGACCAAAAAAAAAAAAAAAAGAAAAAAAAAGAAAAGAAAAGAAAAGCAAGGAATAGATTATTCAAAGGTTTAAAGCATATTGAATGTTCAAATTTATAGCATATTAGGAGGAACGAGGGAGTGCACGTTCTGAAAGTGGGTACTAGTAAATATATATTAATAGAAAACAACAAAGTAGAATAAAGATCGACACCTTATAACTTCAAGTTCTAGAAATGTCTAACATCACAACTATTACACATGACAAGAGGCGAGTGTCAGAAAAAGACCTATAAATAGTTCCTTTCAACTCAAATGAGAAGGTAAGTAATGTCAACTTGGAGTGATGACTTTACTTTTCTTGTACACTTAACTAAACTTTTCTATATTAATTTAGATGTCATAATGTAGTAAACTCAACATCATATTAGTGTGAAAAATTCTTACATGAAATCTTGAAATAAGATAAGAAAAAAAAGCAAATGAAAGGTAAACCCAGAAGATAATCACAACATCATCCAACAAAAAGAATCCTATTAGTATCATAATATTTGCCTATAATTCATAAATTCAATATATAGATTCCTTTTGAGATTCCAATTAAGTGCAAACAATGGTATGATCCACTCAACAATGTTTTAGATGATTGAAATTCATGAATCCACTCAACATTGAATGATTCATTTATAATTAGAACTCAATAATATAATCATATATAATTAATGTGGTTGAACCTTATTATTGGAATAAAATATTCTAACAAATAAAAAAAAGCACTTTAATTTTGGTTTATAATTATGGCCACTATGATCCAAAATGTTAGGTCAAAGTTCACTAACCCAAAGTTATAAGCTTTTCCATGTTATTTCACTATCTTCCCTTTAGTATTGCATAAGCAATGCAAATTGATGCATTGGGTAAAAAAGGAATATCAACTTTAGTAAATTGAAAAAAAAAAAAAAAAGACTTCTTTTTTATTTAAAAAATATTGTCAAAAATTGAAGATTAGAGAAAATATTTATCATGAATTTTTTTTGTCTTTAATAGTTTTGTTTCATGAATGGTAAACAGTTAAAATTTTCTATTTTTGAAAGAACTCCTAGTAAAAAATTATATATATATAATTTTATTTATTTATTTTTTTTAAACTTGTTTAAACTTGTTTATTATTAATAATTATTTAAAATTTGAATGGTTGGTTTGGTCTCCATCACACACATGTAGAATCTTGGTACAATTTGAAGTGACCCAAAATGAAGCTCATGTCACCAATAACCCAAGGAAATTACATAAAAGGCTTAAAGTATTTCCCCTACTTATTCAAAAATCTACACCATTAATTTTATTCTATGTTTAAATTTTGCATTTAAATGTCTATTTGAATACATTTTTTAGCGTATAAATCGTGATATTTGTGTCTATTTGATTTGTGAACTCTCAAAATTATAAATTTAGTTTCTAAATTTTTAATTTTTATTCGAATTTATGAACCAATTCGAAATAAAATAAAATTGAAAATTTTAAATCTATATATAATAGATCAACAGCTTTTTTTTTTAAATTGAATTTGACATTGCTAAAAATCTATTATAGACTTGTTCAAATCTCAAATTTAGAGATTTAACTTGTGATTTAATTTCATGTTTAATAGAAAAAAGATAGTGGGTGGATATTTGAAAATGAGTGTTTGTTAGATTTATGGTAGAGCGATTCTACTTAGAAAAATGACAAAAGATATGAAGATGAATTATTAAATAAATATGAATAAAGAGTGGAGAGTTGATCGCTGCCTCTTCTTAGCCCTCTTGCTAGGTAACATTTTCTCATGCATTGCATGCTATATGTTTATAAAAAAAATGGAATATATATGGAGTAACTTTGTATTATATTTTAATGGGTCAAAAGTTGGTTATTATATTTTCGAAGTACTTAATAATAAAACAATAAAAAGGTCTTTTGGAAACCGTGTGAAGCTTAACTTACTTTAGTAACCATATGATGATTCGACGTTCGTTGCCAGGAGAAGTGTTAACGAAGCTTTAGTAGTGATCAAACATGCTAGTTATAGTGTTAGAGGCAAGAGTTAGTGTAGAAGATCTCACAAACCTATATATTTCAAATTGATGCGAGAAACAATGCAATACTTAAAGGTGAATTTTCACATTGAATAGTTATAGGTTCAAATCTGACCTAGAGAGAAAAGTTATCTTAGATCATGAGCCAACTCTTATTGTATGAAATGTGTCACGCTCCCATTCAAAATGCATCCCTCGCGTTTCACGTGTGGATGTGACTTAGACAATCCTAGCACTTCTAAGTGAAATGCCAAAACGCCCATTCTTAAACTTTTACTTAAATGAATCACACTCGACAATATGAAAACGCAATATTTTAAAGCTTGAAAGAACTTAACAACTTTATTTCCTTTTAAACAAACTTGATACAAATACATGGGAATACTGACGCAGTGTAGCTCGCCTTCTCTCAACGATTTCTTTGCTTCGCTTATTGGGGAAGGGAAACTTAAAACATAAGCCCAATGCTCAGTGAGTGACATTTTAGAAGAACCTTTTGAAAAATACAGGTACATGCATGAAATCATTTTACGAATTCAACGCCTTAACATGCGCTGAGAACAAGAAATACCGCATCGGCCTTTACTTATTCCTTCAGCCTGGACATTGAACCCTCTCAATGTTGGGTTTAATGTCCTAAAACTCGTAGATAATAAATTTAATCCATTGATCGTTATTAATAAAATTTTATTATTATAATTTCAATAAGTGTTATTGATTATATTATTATTTTTGTCTTAATAACTTAAATCCAATAAACTAACATCCTAAGCGGTTTGATGAATCTTGAACAATATGTAGATACATACAATGATCAATGTTCGAGATACAGTTGAAAGGGCCTATAGTATAGGAATAAGGTTGGGTACTTTATCCTGGTAACACTATAGATACGACTCACTTTGTATTTGATACAAATTCAATGATCCAATGCGTTCGTGTAGGTTACATGCGAGTGAAAGTATCATATGCAATGAGTTTGCATAAGATCGGATCACGAAGTAGTAACCACTGGATGTAACTCTGTTAACTAGTTAGATTTCTATTTCATTAGGATAACCTAAGTAACTTAGTCTTAATTCTGAGTGTATTACGAACCCCTATTCGCGAAGGATTGTCCTTTGATTTGTACGGGTGATGCTTATCATTTTAGGGACAAGACCGAGTGGGGAGCTGGAAACATTATCACACAAGATGGAATTCATTCATTCCTTACTTTAGGGTAAGTAGATGATGTTTCCTTAAATTGTGTCTCTGAAACTTGAATAAAGGGTCCTACCATCTTTATGGCACGAGATGAATTTATGTTTTGTGGTTGGACCATAAACAGGTTGTTCATTAGAGGAGCACTTGTATTTAAGGACTAGAAGTAACCCAGGGGTAAAACAGTGATTTGACCCAGCTGGTGTTTCGAACACTCGTGAAGGACTAACTTACTGTTATTGGTCTATATCCGTGGACACATAAATATATCTACAGTGAGAAGAGTTCATCTGTGAATCTTTAGTAGAGTGTACACACAGTTAACAAATATTGGTTAATGTGGTTAATGAGTTTAGTCAATTAATTTCATATCGTTGTAGCTTTTGATCTGTAGGTCCATTAGATCCCATTTCTAGCTTGTAAAGGGTAATGAAATTTATTTGTATTGGTTGTAATTTGAAATGTTCAAATTCACTTTGGAAATTAATATAATGTATGATGATACATTAATATAAAGTTTATATTTTAATTAAACTTTATTATATAAATTTAATTTTTGATATGATTCAAAATTAATTTTTGAGGGAATAAAATATTTGAATGAGTTCAAATATTAATTTAATATGAATTAGATTTATATTAAAATTATAGGTTAAAATTTAATATGTATATGATACACATTAAGACTATAGGTTGTGAAAGAAATTTATTTTTGAATATGATTCAAATTTGGATTAAATTAAATATAAGATATTTAATTTAGAAACTAATTAATTTGAGAATTAATTAATAGTTTAATTTAATTTAATTTAATTAAGTTTGATTTAATTAAATTAATTAAATTAAAGTCCTAAGTTATATGAGAGATATTCATTTAAACATGATTTAATTAATTATTTTAATAATATTATTAATTTAAAATTAAATAAGATTAATAGGGAACGTGGGTGGTTTTTCCACGTTCTCATCTCTCTAATTCCCAAAGAAGAGGGAGTGATCAATACGTGTAACAAAGAAAGAATAGTTCTGTATTTTTTTTCTTGCGTAGTGAGAATTAATTCTCTCAAATTCCCCTGAAAATTTTACTTTCCAATTTTGGTTCCCACATTATGAAAGATCTTCGATGTCTTTTGAGTTCCCAGAGGGAGTAAGTTGTGCCTTCTTTTTCTTTGACCGGCCTATCCTCTTTCGATAATTCTTTCTTTTTCAAATATTCTCATAAAGGTTTTGATGATTTTCAAAGACTATTACATTCACAAACGTATTTGAGCGGAAATTTGATTTCTTATCACAAGGCTTGTGGAATATGGCGGAGGAACTACACCCCTTGTTCATTGAACCGTTAAGCCGTCGCTTTCGATCAGCGTGCCCGGAATTAGCGAGGAAATCTCCACTAATTCAAGGCGTAGTCCCGAACGCCGTTATACTAATCTCATTCTCATAGTATAAAAAGATTTTCAATTGGTGGTCCATTGGTGATTGGTAGATACAAAGATTTCAACCTAAGTACGTTTTTGTTTTCTGTATTTTTTATTTTTTTTTGAAAGCATGTTTAGCCTTAGGAAATTTGTTCTGTACTATTGCCAATGTAATGATTTTTTTAGTTCCCAATTAAATTGAATATACGGTTTGGCAAAATCTTCCGCTGCGAAGGGCTCTAATCCCTTCACTCAAGGCATAGACTACTGTGATAATTCTCATTTCACTACCAGCATCTTTATGAACCCTCATTCAATTCCAGTTGCTTCAACGATCAGCTCGAATGCAAACCACTCAATGCATCCAAAGACCTTCTCAGCATGCAAACCACTCAACGTATGGTTGCCACTACTCTTATGTACACATAACAGCTAGCTCATGATAGGAATAAAACTAATGGTTTTCTAACATACAAGCAACGTAAGAACATATACTTTAACTCATAAATAAGCCTTCAAACAATCATGGTTTTCATGTAAATCATAAACAAGGTTATAACATGCACTACACCAGTCATAAAATGACATTACTTTGAAAGAAAAGCTTTATAAAACTTTGCTCTTTTCTTTGAAAGGGTCACTCACAAAGTTAATACGTTTCCTCCTAACCCCCTTCTTAACACCACTGAACTTTCTCCTCTTGTCACCTGAATTCTCTTAGCAAAGCTTAAACACTTTTAAGAACTTCCTTGTAGTTTTCCTTTTGAACTGATTAGCTCTTTATACTAATCTCAAACTGGATTAGTCATCCTTAAATTCATCTTAGCTCGCCAGCTCTTGCTTAGTGCTTTACACATTGTAGTTTAGTATCCTTCTTAATCCATGCTTAACTTAAACTTAACACATATTTAGCTAACTAATCATTCAGGTTTAACACTTAACCGACTCCTCCTCGCCTAGCTCGTCACGTGATAATTATTGGCTAAGTATTTGTTGTCGTCTTCCTTTCTTTCGTTATCTTGACTTAGCGCGTCCCTAGCTTCTTTACACGTACTACCTTTCCTCACGTCGCCTAGCTAGAAAACATACTTCTTCTTCAAAACGCCTAATCTTACACTCAAAAGTTTTTAACTTCCATCTTTACAAAAATTCTTCTTCACAATTCCTCTACTTTATAACGTGAGCTTCACAAAATGAGCCTTACAAAGCCAATAGAACATCAGACTAGGATAAAGTTAGACTATTCTTCCTAAAGTATACCAAAAAGACAACAATACAAAGTTATGTATATTTCTAAAAGATATCGAAGGTATCAATTAGTTCTTAATAGCAATGATAACTCTTTAATTTACAGATCTACCGACGTATCGACATATATTTAATCCTTCTAAGCATAAGCAATCCCCTAGCTAAGTCAAAGTAGTAAAGTACTACTTACTAGGCGAAAGGCAACTCACAATAGTCTATCATTTAGATCAACTTCTTAAACAATTTTCTTTAACGCTAAATGTTTAGTCATTAAAAATTTGTGGGCAATTAAAATGGGTAACGATTTTAGGGATAATAAGCAAGAGTACAGTAACATTAAAAAAATATAAATATAGCAAAATCTATTAGTGGTTTATCGTTGATAGACTCCTAGTCTATCAGTGAACTTCTATCGCTGATAAACTTTGCTATAATTATATACTTTTAAAACTATTATTATATATACCAATACTTTGAATCTAATTACTATATTTGCAATTATCTCGAAATTTGTTTATTGGTATTGGCCTTCATTTAATTATATTCATTCTAAAAAAACTATCCATTAAATTGTACATCAAATTAGTGTGAAGATTAGCAAAAGTTAAACTGAGAGTTAAAAGCACTGCTAACGTTGGTTAAGTTTAAAGGTTTAATTAGGGTCTAAATGATAAAATTTCAGTAAAATTGATTTAGTTATTCCTTTCAAGAAATTATATACATTAAAATTATAATAGTTATTTTAAACTAGGTAATAGTTTATCAATGTTTACTAGTGTAAGTCACTCACTCACCTACCTGACAACAATTTGTTATATTCGAAAACAACTCTTTTGAAATTATTTTGGAGGGCAGGTAAGATCCCACCTCACTTTGCCTTGCTTTTTTATATGTATTTAAATTAATGGCTATGATCCTTCTTTTACACATATTTTTATGAATATACTTAAAAGTAGTATCTCTTTGTTTTCTCTTTCTATAAAAATAATAACCTAATTAAATGCATTCCAAGATTGATTAAATAATGTCATTTACTTTCTGGGCCCCTCGAATTGGAGAAGAGCTTATTTGATGTTAGGTTTAAGGTGGAGCATATACTTAACAGGAAAGTTAATGTGTTTAATTATAAAGATTAGTATAATTTTAACGAAAAAGTTATTATATTTTAATTATAGGTATGTTTCAATGAATAAGAGACCAATTATTGTTACAAAAATAGTCAAAGTGCTTAAACTTGTAGTAATTGATATGACTTTTTATTTAAGACGCAGAAGATTGAACTTTTTCAAACAATCATTGTACTAATTTTTTTTGTTTCAAAAGTCAATAGTTTAAATCTCTATTCCACAACTATTAAATTATAAAAACAATTTAAATATTAAATTGATTTTAATATAACTTTGGCAAAAACGTTGCTTATTTCTTACAAAATGATATATATTAAAAAGTTTTGTTTAGACATATAAGTCTATAAACTTTTATAACTATCTGCTATAAAAATAATTGTTTTAAATAACAAAGCTATTGAAAATATTTTGAGATGTAATAAAATGTCCATGTCTATAAGTGATAAACAAGAATAAACATTGATAGACATCTATCAGTGTTCTTAAAAGACACCGATAGATATTTATCATTATCTACAATTGTCTACAACAGATAGACAATAATATTTTACTATATTTATAATAAGTTGATTTATTTTAATATATTTTAAAATAACTCTACTATAATTCAATTATAGTCAAGTATTAGCTATTAGATACCATCTTAGGGATCAAATATTTCTCAGCCCCATCCTTATTCAACTAAAAGGTTTAGAGAATTATACTTCCATTCGAAAACGATTTTGCTTTTAGTTTTTTATTTCGAAATTTATGTTTTGTTATACCTAAATTTCATTGATTTCACATTAAAAAAAAAAAGTTGTTTTTAGTAAATTAAAAAATTCATAAGTTTTTATGTTATTTTATTTAATTTTTAAAGTTTGACTTAATTTTGGAAGACACCAGCAGTAGTAGAGTAGATTACAAATCAAGAACTTTTAAATGGAACCATTAGAAATTGTATTTATAAAAGCTTAATTTTTAAAATAAAATGTATATTTTTCAAACGGCTTATATTATCCAATCTGATCATTTTCAAATTTTAAAATGTTTATTTGAATCTTTTGATCTAATTTTTTGACATTTGACCTAAATTTTGGAGATAAATATATATAACATTTTGCTTGCATCTCTGCCTTGTTTTCACCTTTAACTAGCAGAGCAACTTTTGCTCTCTCAATTTCTTGCCCTCATGCTACTCCTCCCTTGTTAACTCACACTCGATGCTCTAAAGGAAGTTAGCAAGCAATTTAACTTAACAAAATGTTTTCCCTTTTCAAAATGTAGGTTGAAGAACATTTTTAGACATGAAAAATAGATATCAAACTAAAACAAATGCAATATTTATAAGCTTCATACATAAATGGGGACACAATTCATTTTTATTTTAATAAAAAAAAAAAAAAAAAAAAAAAAAAAAAAAAAAACGAACCAAACCCAATCCTTAAAACAAATCCGATCCATGTAGAAAGAAAGCTCACCTACTCCCCAATTTCCAAAATTACATCACCACAAGAAACGAAGCACAAAAAAGCATGGAACTAGTCAACCATGGCGCACAACACAAAGTCAATTAAATACCAATACTCAATACAATTCCCAAAGCTCATCAATTCAATTACGCGTTCTTCCCCAATTTCAATTCCAACGTTATAAAAACTAAAAAGACACCCTAATCCACTAATCTTCCATTTTCTATCCCCAAATTTTCACTTCTCCAATGTGTCCTCTCAGATTCATCCTCCTTTTCCTCTCTGCAATTCTCGCCGGATACTTCACCTGGAGATCCGCTTCTTCTTCTTCTTCTTCTTCTTCCTCCTCCTCCGATATCTTTCAAGCGACTGAAGCTTCCCATAAATCGGCGCCAGAAAACGAGAATCGGAGCGTGACGGAGGACGGACTTGGAGTGAACCGGATGGTTGAGAAGGGATTCTGGACGTTCGTGGACATGGCGAGCGGGAGATTCTTGTGGAGAAATTTTAACGATTCGATTCTCAACAAGAACAAGCAGGTTAAGGAAGATTGAGAGTAATTACATTATGTTCATTCTTTTAATTTGATTGTGTTGTTGGATTTGGAAATATCGCTGTTTCTTGATCCGATGGGAGATTGAAATGTTCATACAACGATGTTCATCTCATAGAGAAACATAAAAGAAGATTTTAATGAAATGTAAATGTTTGATGTTTAACGATATTATATATAGCTATAATTTTCTTTTTTGAATAACCAATTTATTGTTCATTTAAGAAAGTTAATGCAAAGTATATACTTACCATAGCCTACAACAATCATAACATCCATTATCATCTAGAGGATCTTTTTTAGTACCAATACGAGTGGTGGTAGAAACCACAAAACCTATCCTTGAATCCTTGATCACCTTATCTTTTGGAAGAAAGTCCTAACGTTCCATCATCTCTTAAATTAAACTTTTATAAAGAAAAATGTTTTCTTTAACTCAGAAAAAAATGTTTAAAAATGTTAACGTGTCTTAACTCAAAAGTTATTTACCTTAATTATTGTAAATAATAATAAATAGAGAAAAACAAACTTAAACAATATAATATATTTATTGGACGAAAATTATGATATATTTAATGGACAAAAATCAATTATTGACTTTAATCACTTCTTAACGAAATTGTTATTTGTTTTTCAAAAGCTTGTTAATTATTGATTGTTGACTTAATTTTTTTTTAATACAATCTTTTGGGTGAAGAATTCAAACCCTCGGCATGTCCTATGCCATGTTTACTATTGACTTTTTTTTTTTTTTTTTAATTCTTTAAGACTATATGCGTTATAAATTTTTCATCAAGATAGTCATTTTATGAACACTATATAATATGTTGTAGGAATAATGGTGCCTAATTAGTAATATTCAATGTGTGAATATAAAAACAAACATGAAAAGAATTAGTATATGGTGTACATTCCAAATATTTTGATTTTCTTCATATTTTTCTTAAAGGAAACTTTATTATGAACGTGTATAATAAGGGCTATAATTATCGATATTATCATAGAAATTACTAAATACAAATTCAAAATAGAAGAATAAAACACTTGCTAGGAAGAGATTATTAGAAACAAGACGATCAAAGATTATTTGCCATGCCACTCGACGTAGGAGACCCATTATAATATAATTGATTCAAACAAAAAAAAAAAAATCACTCTAGATATCCAACACTCTAACTCCATCTATTTCAAAAAGACTCGGACACACTGACATCGTTGTTCTCATAGTTGCATTCCTAAGAAAAAAATTAAAACAATAAAATTTAAAGAATAAGTTTGAGTTTATTTAGTATCGTTATTGTGGGCTTAGGAACATAAGCAAAGAACAAGATCCATAAGCAAAGGTCAATGCTTCCGTCCTACATTGGAGAATTTAGCAATGTAGGGTATAAATACCAAGGTATGCTAATTGTGACAATAAAGTGTGTTGGTGGTGATAGCATTAACTATGTCATTACATGTGTGCCATTGTTGTTCGTTTGATCAGACGAGCAGGTTGAGTTTTATTTTCTATTTATTTAATTTGTATTTATTATTTTCTTACAGTTTTTCACCCATTGAAAAATCCTAGTCGAACGTTTCTCTTTTTTTCAGTTCTATTCTTTATTCTAATGAGTGCACGTCTGAATAGTTGTCACGTCACAACAATTCCTTTCCACATCCATTTACAACAAGTACAACTACAAATAACTTAGACTAATTTTTAACCAATAAAATTTGAGTTCCATAGCATTTAGGTTTCTCCCCTTAATCTTTGAAATGTAAGTTTAGTAGCATTTTGAACTCTACCGTCAATTTTTATTTTGCTTACAAGGAAAAAAAAGCTTACTGACGAGAGATTTTTATATTATTTTATTAAAAAATAAAAGAAAATGGGAAGGAGAGGAAAAACATAGAAGAATAAAATAGAGAGAAAAAGGAGTTGATGGCTGCAGTTGCCATGATATAGGGAAGTGAGAAAGAATATCATGTCAACTTTTTGACAAGTATTGTGGTAGAAAAGTGAAAACAAATATCAAAATATTATCAAATTCAATCTTTAGGTTTAAAATGTCAAGTTTGAAAATTCACAACTTTAAAAAATACTACCAAATTCTACCCTTGATAGACAAAAAAGAAATTTTATTCTATTTTAAAAAATATATAAGTATTCAGTCAAGTATTGTACTATTCATTGGTGGAATTGTATTTGAAAATCCAGCCTTCTACTAAAATTAAAATCTTTCTCAGGAAGACATTTAACAACATTCTTCCTACAAAGCTTAATTTTTGGACAAGACAAATTTAGTGTGGATAACATATGTGTATGTTGCTTCTTGGAGTGTGAATCTTGTTGAAGAAAAGTATGAGAATGTCGAACTCAAAATAAATTGTTGTGTTGTGACGAACCGCTGGCTTGAAAGCAATTACGGCCAACTGAGGTCCCAACCGTGTTGTCGGTTGCTTCCCAAGGTTAACACAGCTTCCCTACTCAAACGTGCACTTGTCAAAATAAGGAATAGAAACAAACAAAAATTGCTCAGAACAAAATTTGAGGCTTGTGGAAAATGGAGTTGGATAGAAAATAGAAGTGATGATTTGGAAGAGATAATTTTAATTTTGTTGTGTTGTTGAAATGTCTGTAAGGCTTTGTATTTATAGTGATAGTCTCCCACCTGATAAGCCTAAAAAGAAGGGAGCCCAACGGCCCACATGCAGTCTAAAAACAAAGATGTGGTTGAGCTGAAGAATCGACCAAAGTTGACACTTGAAGAATGTCGAAATTTTCAGTCAAGTGTCTGGCGAGAAGAGTGGGCCGAAATTGACGTTGAAATCAACTTCGGCCCACATTCATTTCCTACAATCCCCCACAAATGACTGTAACAGCAAAGTTATCGAATAGACAAATAAGAATGAGATTTTGATAATTTTGTTCTAAGCTAAGATAGGAGATTAAGTTTAAACATCAATATCTAAAGATTTGAATTGATGCTAGTGAAGCAAAGCAACAACCTTTTTAAAGAAAATGAATTACATCTTGAACTTTCAATAACAGTGGTTGAGACCCTCACAACACGCTTTATTTCTATTTATTTTTTTTCTGCAATATAGATTCGTGCTTATTCTAGCCATGCACGTGAACCTCGGGTCACCGTGAAAGCTCTAGAAAGAGAACTTTAAACTCTTTCATAGAAGGCAATCCTACCTTCACTATTATGTTATATGTTTCATCAAGTTTGTCAGAACAAACCACTCAAACAGAGCTATGAAGACTTCATCATCATCCATACAAATTATGAACCACTCAAAGGTTTTAGTATCATCCATCACGTCCATTTAAGGACTATCCACACAATAGGCTATGGACCGTCAAGTCTATCGCAACAAATCACCCAATTAGAGAGGTTATGGACCATCAAGTCTATCACAATAGACCACCCAATATCAAGTTCTATGGGTCACTGAAGAGCTTTAGGTCCATGTTCACTGAAGAATTTAGAACTACTTTTCTAGTTAGTCCTTTAGTTAAGGATCAATCATGTTCCTTCCTTTAGCAGTTGTTTCACAACTTCATATCTAAGATGTATATTTCCTTTTTTGCCATTATAAACAATGTTCTTGGCAATACCTATGGCAGCTTGTGAATCACGATGTATAGACACAGGTATTGATGTTTTCCACAATGGTACATCTATTAGATTTTTAATCCATCAGCCTCTTGTCCTGCCAATTCTAATGGAATAAACACGAATTCCATAGTGAATTTAGCTATGCAAGTTTGTTTTGCAGGCTTTCAAGATATTGCTCCACCTTCGAGCAAAAATACATAGCCACTAGTAGAGTTAACCTCATCATTATCTGTAACCCAGTTTGCATCACAATATCCTTATAATACAATAGAAAATTTGTGAAAGTGTAAATAGTAATATTTTGTCCCTTTAAGATATCTCAACATATGACATAAAGCATCCCAATGGTATCTATCAGGATTATGTGTACATCTACTTAATCTACTAATAACATATGCAATATCAAGTCTAGTGTAATTCATTAAATACATAACACTACCTACGATCTTTGCATATTCATGTTGAGACACACTATCTCCCTTATTCTTCTTAAGATGTTTACTAGCATCATAGAGAGTTCTCACTGGAAAAACATTGAAGGAATCAAATTTCTTGAGTATTTTCTCAACGTAATGAGATTGACACAAAAACAAACCATTTTCAATTTTCTTTATTTTAACACCAAGAATTATGTCTACTTCTCTTAAGTCTTTCATTTCAAAATGCGATGACAGGAACAACCTGGTATTATTTATTAATTCCATGTTCGTTCCAAAAATCAACATATCATCAACATACAAACATATTATTACACAATAAGCTCCAAACACCTTTGAATAAACACATGTATCTGAAGAATTTACCTTAAATCCATTGTTTATCGAAGTATTATTAATTTTTTCATACCATTGGTTAGGAGCTTGTTTAAGACCATAGATGGATTTAAGGTTTATATACTTTATTTTCTTGGCCATAAATTTTGAACCATTTTGGTTGTGTCATATAAATTTATTCTTCATGATCACCATTTAGAAAAGCAGTTTTACGTCCATTTGGTGAATAAGAAGACTACGTATGGCGGCTAGTGCAAGCAAGGTCCTAATTGTAGTATCTTAGTTACAGAGGAATACGTGGCAAAATAGTCAATACCTTTTTTTTACTATACCCTACCACTACTAGTCTAGCTTTATATCTTTCTATTGATCCATCTGGTCTTGTTTTTCTTTTGAAGTAGATCCACTTACACTTTTAATTGGTTTACTTCATTTGGGAAGGCCTACTAATTTCCATGTTTAAATCATGCATGGATAAAGAATCTAGTTCACTCTTAATAGCTTCCTTCCACATACTCAATTCTAAAGAGTTTAAGGCTTTTTGGTAAGTTTTAGGATCCTCGTTTATTAGATACAAACTCGTAAAATTACATCGTGCCTTTCCACTAAAAAGGGTTCATAAGAAATTCGGTCCCAAACTTTTCTCAGTTCTCTATTTTTTACTTCTTCTAGGTTCTAATTCACATATTACATTATAAGTGTTAACAGATTCAGATTCAGATTCAGATGTTTTACTAACAACTGAGGGGTTTTCAAAATCATACATACTACTAGACAAGCAAGGAACATACAAAGATTTAATTTCCTTTTTTAAAGGAAGAACATGCTCAAAGAACTCTGCATCCCTAGATTCACTTATGGTTTTGTTATTTAAACACATAAGCCAATATACAACACTCTTTTGAGCATAACCAATAAATATATAGTCAAAGCTGGTTTTAGACCATATATACCATAGATTTCTTCAATGTAGGAAATGGTAACCTTAGCCAAGCATCCCCAGACCCTCAAGCAAGAAAAATTAGCGGCATATCCTTTAATTTCCACAGTTCGTAAAGAGTTTTATCCAGTTTTCTATGAGAAACCTTGTTAAGAACAAAACATGCAGACAACACAACTTTCCCACACATATTGCCATATAATTTAGATCTCAACAACACAACATTCATCATTTTCTAAGGGTTATATCTTTCCCTCTGCTATATCATTTTTTTTGTGGTGAATAAGGGGGAGTAAATTCATGAACAATATCATTTTATTAACAAAATTCTTTAAGAGATTTATCTCTATATTCACCACCTCTATATGATCTTAACATTTTTTTATCCTTTTACCTAACTGATTTTCAGTTTCTGCCTTAAATTTCAAAAACATGCTCAAAACTTCATCTTTTTTCTTTTATAAAATAAATCTTAGTAAATCTAGAAAAATCATCAAAAGATACATAATAATTTTTTTCACCTCTACTTGTAGTGCTTTTGAAATCAACTAGATTCGAATGAATTAATTCCAACAATTCAATTCTTCTAGTCACAACTGGTACGAAAGGTTTCTTAGAACATTTACTTTATACACAAACATGGCATTTACTAGTTTCATGTGATTCAGATGCATTGATTAGTCTTAAATCCTTAAGCTTCCTAATTGATGCAAAATTTACATGACCTAGTCTACCATGCCATATATCAACAGATTCAACTATGTAAGCGGAACTAGAAGCATTTGCATTCATCGAAACGATATTGAGTACAAACAAACCATTAGAAAAATCCCCCTTATCGATAAATTCTCTATTTTTGGTGAGGACAACCAGTCACCTTCCAATACAATCTTAAGACTCGCCTGATTCAAGAGACTTCCAAACACCATGTTTCTACGTAGGGAAGGGGCATACAAAACATTACTAAAAAATAATGTTTTTTCAAAAGTTAATTTCAAAATAACTTTCCCTTTTCCAAGTACTTTTGCAGTAGATGAGTTTCCCATGAATATGAATTCTCCATCTGTAGTGTCCTCGTAGTCATGGAGAAGTTATTGATTGGTGTAGAAGTGTCTTAAAGCTCTAGTATCGAGAATCCAATCAATTTTATTTTCAATTAGGTTACCTCCACAACAGTTGCTATGACATTGTTATCTTGTTCAGCAAGATTGGCTTGTGGTGCAGGTTTCTGATTTGATTTCACTTTTCCTTTGATGACATTGATAGGATTTGTGTTCCTCTTTCCCACAGACATAGCATATCGACTTCTTCTTCTCGATTTTTCCTTCAACAGTCTTGAACTGTCCCTTCTTTTGTGAGATTTTCCCATTCTGCCTTTTAACCTACTTGGACCCGTCTCTGTTAACAGCAGAATATTCAATGAGGTTATCATTAACTGAATTTAGATTCGTAGAATCGAGCTTATCTTTCAATCTATTAGCTTCTTCTATGCTCATATGGTTGATCAACTCCTGAAGTTTCAAGTCCTTGTTTTTGTGATTCAAGTGATTTCAGTAGTCGTTCCATGACGGAGGAAATTTCTCGAGCAGTACATTAACTTTGAATATTTCATACATCTTCATTCCTTTAGATAGAACATTTGCCACCAAGTTTTCATATTCGTGAATTTGTTCCTCAATAGGCTTATCATCTAAAACTGCAGCCACTTTCCAACAACGTACTTTTTACACACTGCATCATCTCCACCATACCGAGATTCTAAAATGCTCTACATATCCGTGGTAGGTTTTTTAGTAATGAACAGATTGAACATTGAATTTGTCATGTGGCAACATATGCTCGCGAACTGTCTTGTTGTCCTTTGGGTATTTCTTAGGATCGGCTATGGATACTTGCTTCACTTGGTTGATGGCAACGGTAGGAAGACCCATGGATGATTCTAGATCAAAAGTAAGTGCTGGAAATGGTTACTAGAGGATTAGACGGTGGATTGGTGGTAAGAACATAGTTGATTTCCAGCTACTCGAAGAAGATCAATAATTTTTGGGATTATCGGCGATAATTTGTTGCATCAAACAGTTTGAGTTTAGACAGATCTGGTAGTACTTTGTTGGAGGTCTTGATCGACATTGTGCTAATTTCTTTCAGATTGTTGAAGAAAAGTATGAGAATGTCGAACTCAAAATAAACTGTTGTGCAATGACAAACCACTATCTTGAAAGCAATTACGATCTACCGAGTTGCCAATCGTGTTTCTGATTGCTTCACAAGATTAACACAGCTCCCTCACTCAGACGTGCACTCGTCGAAATAAGGATATAAATGGAAGTGATGATTCGAAAGAGAGAATTTTAATTTTTTTGTGTTGTTGAAATGCTCATGAGACTTTGTATTTATAATGATAGTCCCCTAATTGATAAGCCTAATAGAAGGGAGCCCAATGACCCACATGTAGCCCAGAAACGAAGATGTGGTTGAGTTGAAGAATAGGCTGAGGAATAGGAAATCTGAAGATGTGGTTGAGTTGAAGAATAGGCTGAGGAATAGGAAATCTTTCTTTTGTTACATGAATCCAATTTTCATTTTTCATCTAGGAAAAACTGTCTTTGTCGGTCAAGTGACTGATGAGAATATCGTGAACAATCGAATGGAAGTTTAAACACTAGATGCCAAAGGTGATGGGTCATGGTGTACGTTCAGTGACATTTGTCGATTTATAAAGTCGAGGCTTCCTTAAATATTTTCATGGTTCTTTCTTGATCTGGACGGTGATTCTTCACCTTTTAAAGATGAACCTGGATGCAGATAGGATTCCAAAGATGGATTCAAGATTGAGATAGTTGTAAGAAAGAATTTCTATAAGATTCAGTTCGCCAAGGTTGCTTCAACTCTGGTCATGTAATGATTGAAGCTACTAAAGCTTATGGGGTTCTTAAATGGATTCAATTGGAGAACGAAAAGGGTTTGATGTTATTTGGTTGGAGATGAGTGCTAAAACCATTGTCGCCAAAGTCCTTCAATTTAATTTTACTCTCACTACCAGTTCAGAGTCATTGATGTCAAAGTTGTTGAGATAATTTGCTAAAGGAGAGTGTAATAGGGTGGCTTATAAGTATTTTGGCTCATGCTTTGTCTTTGGGGTCTTAGTGTCTTTGGACTTGTGATTTCAATTGAATTATCCATTTGATATCCACATATAAGGAATCCGCTGGTTTTCAATTAGTTAGTTAATGAATTTTTCCCTTTCTCAAAAAAGAAGTATTGTACTATCCATAAGTTGCCATTGTAATCAATTTATAACTGTACATGTTTTGGAAAAAACTATCATATGACCAATTATTTAAAATTATGTATATAAAAATGATGACCTTAAGTTTCTATTTTTTTTCTTCTTTTATTTTTGTTTAACAAGTTTAGATAAGTGTTTTTAATTTTTTGTTCACTAATTAGGTTTATCTAGTTTTTCATTATTTTTATAAATTTTAAAATTTTAACTTTTTTAGTACTGATAAAGATTTGGACCTCTAATTTTGAAAGAGCATGTCAATTATTTATGTTAAAATGAAAGAGAAAAATATGTATGTATATATACATATACATCTATATATACATATACACATCTACCTACATACATACATACATACATATATATATGTGTGTGTGAGTGTGTGTGTGTATATGTGTGTGTACATGCATATGTACAACCTTGCGTGCATGGCACGTGTCCCCCCCCCCCCCCCCCCTCCTGCCGCGTAGCTATGCGTTTGGCCATCTCGCATGACACACCAACGTCCAAAAATAACCTCTTTTGCTTACCTTGCACGATCAACAAAACCTTTCCAACCTTGATGCTCGGCCAATCTCAACAACAACCCAGGACATTGAAATTTTCCAAAAAACTACTATCAACTTTAAATGTTCATAACTTTTAAACCAGAACTCAAAATGCAAAACTTCATTCTTCAAACTTGCTTAGAAATGAGTTAATTATCTTACCTCAAAATCTCAGCTTCAAATTTGAAGAATTGAGTTCTATAGCTTCAAGAAACTCAACCTTGCCCAGAATCCGACCTTCAAGTGTTCTTGATCTTCAAACTCAACCTTCCCTAAATCTTTTTCATCTGGCATTCTCATACTGGAAAATAGACTCACGAAGAAAGCTTCTTCAACTTGAATCACTAAATTTTTAGAAGATAATTGAGAGAACTTTGATTATGAAGTGAGCCTATTTATTGACTTTTTTGAAAAGTGGACTTGGTCACCTCCTGCATGCATGGAACCACCCTATGCATGCTTAGGACACTTGGAAACCACTTCACCATCTACCCAAAATGCCTAGAAGTAACCTTAATCACATAACAATCAAACTTCTCCCCAAGAACATGTCTTCTCACCCAAGCCTCATCGCCAAGAGTTTGCTCGTAAAACTCTTCACCTACAACCTCTTTGGTCACAAGTCATCTTCTCTCGCCTATGTTTGCATAACACATCCTCGCAAGCCTATGACTTCCTCGCAAACTAGCCCTTCCTCACGTAGATAAGATTTTCTCCCCAAGCTCACACTCACAACCACACATAACAAATATTGTCGCCTACTAGCCTTCAACGCCTAGATAACCTCTTTAGAGGTTATCTCACCTAGCCTTATCGCCTAAAGCCAAGCAACTTCCACCCCCAACCTTGTCTCTTAGAGATTCTTCATGCCACATCTTCTTCTCGCCTAGGCCTTCACCAAAAAGGTTAATCGTTTACAAAATAACCTCTCAACACTTAGTCAATTTTCAATCATTAAACCTTCTTCTTTCTTTTTTGGCCACCAACTGCACCTGCCATACTTAGATAAATTTCCTTTCTTCTTCCCACCTAACAAAGAACAACAAACATTTAACTTCTCATAGTACTTAACACTTAAAATTCTCATGGAGTTTCAAGAACTAGGGTTTACATCTCAACCATTCTATAAGAAAATGGAGTAATAACTATCAATTTTTCGTAATCCAAGACTAGCATCTCATATTATTCCTCATTAACCTTGGCTACACCATTAATCATTTCTTTTAGAACTACTCCATAACGTTATGTTCTTGGTCCTTCACAAGGTTCCAACCAAGTCGGCATCCCTTAAGAAGCTAGTAAGGTACATTCACCAGGAAAGAGGAAATTTGGCTTGAGCGACACAGAAGACAAAGCATTAGCCTTTAATATATGTGTGTATATATATGAGTGAAAAAATGTAAATATTTTATATTCAATGTTCACACTTTTTATACTTAGTGAAAACAACTCGGTGCAAATGTATGACAACTAACATTTCAATATTAATTATAAATGTGCTAAATGGAAAAGAAAAAAGAGAGAGAGAAGATTAAAAACCACCGTAAACATATCCTTAGAAATACCAATTAAATAACTTGTAAAAATAAAAGGTAATTATTGATGATATGTATCTCGAACTTAGCAAAACCTTAAAGGGGATGTTTGGCCCATGGATTGGAGTGGGTTATTATAGCCCACTCCACATTTGGCCCAAGGATTGAGGAATTAGGGTTATTACTATTCTCTACCCGTCCCTAACTCCATGCGACACTATTCCCTAATCTTTCCAACTCCACGCGGCACTGTTCCCTACTCCTCCCAACTCCACGCCGGTTCTTCTCCATCTTCTCTCTCTCGCCGTTCTTTTCTTTCTCTAAAGCCCTCCATCTCCCTCTCCTACTCCCTTCTTCGTTTTGCTTCGTTTGTTCTTAAAAAGGGTGTAGTTTAGCAAGTCCACCAAGCTAAGATGAAAAACAGAAGGAAAAAGTTTTAAAACTGGGACAATAAATCCTTCGATTACACGACAAGATGATTTGATTTTGCTTGTTTTATGCAGTTGTCGTTCTCACGTTTGCATTGTTAAGGGCATGTGCCAATTTTACAGGAAACTATACAAAACTATGGGGCTTGGAAATGCAAAATTTTGTAGGCATTTAATTTCTGGCTTGGTGGTTTGAACAAAGAGAGATTGAGATTATGCCCCACTTTTGTTGGTGGTTTTACCAAATTTTGGAATATAGAGATCAAAGTGTTGCAATTTGTAATAGCTTAAATTATTTATTATATTCTCTCACTTATTTGTTTTGCCTTTTATTTTTTCCCATGTATTTTATTCATTTAATTTTATTTACATTATTTGAAATGTTTTCGTTCAAACAAATAAAAAAAATCTAGAATTATTTATTGGATTTAAATCATGGAATTCGAGCCAAACAAACAATTTGGTCGACTTAATTGTGGACAACCTTACTATTGAAATAGTGGGATAATGACCTAAAACATATTGGTGATTCAAATATTTATTTGGGATTGAATCATAGTAACTTTCATCTAAAATTTTAAAAAATTTCTAGTCCAACAATAGTTTGAAAAGTTTGTGTGAGTTGAAGTGTAATATTGCCATTTTTAAAAAGTAAAGAGGTATTTTTGAAACAAATAAGAATTGACTTCCTTATACAAAATTAACGAGGTTTAATAAAGTCAATTGAAGAAAAATATGTATTTCATGTATAGTATATGTTGTTTTCTTGAATAATTCTCTATTTTATTAATAATTTACTAGAGGTACAAGTCTAATTATACTAAAAAAATAATACACCTAAGGAAAGAATATGCAAATTAATTATAAGAATAATATCTCAAAAACACTCTAATTACAACAATAGTATAGATGTGTTGAATAGAAAATTTTGAGACCAATCACAAATTGCCACATCACTTACTAAATTAATGATGAAAAATACAAATAATTAAATTTAGAACTATAATCAATGTTTTTCTTCAAAAATCAAATTTCTTCAAAAATCTCGTGCGAACAAAATGTAAACAAAAAAAAGAGTAGTGAAAAACATTGATTATAATAGTCTACATCTGAAACATAGCTTATAATAATCTTCACCCTAAATACAACTTATAATAACACAGACTATAATAGTCTACACACCAAACACAGACTATAATATTATAATACTATTTAAAAAAACTCAAAAAGAATTTTATTATTGCCAACATGAGCATATGTTAAGATTTTTATGTGTTGTTATCAATGGCTTATTATGTGGGAATCATTTGGATTGTTCTCCTTAGAACATTTTTTTTGTGTGTTGTTACTCTTTTAGATTTGTTTATTTGGTTACTCTAGGGGTGTAATGGTTTGGGTTGGATTGGATTGGGATACATTCTCAATCCAACCCATATTTTTGGATTATTTGGATTTTTTTTTTTTTTTTCGTTTCTACTTTCTAATGGGTGTAAAGTTAAAAATAGTGAGAAGAGAGTGAGGAGACGCGGAGCGAATGATACTTGAAGGTGAAGGAGAAGAGAAAGACCTAATGTTTTAAGTTTTATTTTATTAAATAATATATATATATAATGTTAATTCGGGTTAGGTTGGGTTAATCAAAATTTGCAACCCTCCATCCTGAGATCCAACCCAACTTGAAAAAATTAGTTTTTTTAAGGGCTGACAAGAAGAACGGATAATTAGGAGGTTTACTTTGGAAAAATAGCAAAATTATTTTTAAATTGTTAGAATAGCAAAACAAAAAATCTTGAAAAAAATAGATGGAACAATGCCTCAAATGCCCTATCCAATTGAAAAACTTAATCTTAAATACAATTGTTTCTTAAAACTCAAATACCCTGTAATTAAATAACACATTCCACATACAATTAAACCCTATAAAAATATAATTTTCCCCAAAAACATAAAATTATACATATTGCCATTAATGGGAAGCTCCACCTAACCTCTGCAAACATTCAAATCATTCTTGAACTTCGGCCGGTTTAGCTTCGTTCGTTCCATTTGAAACCCTAAGAAATTTTTGTTCCATTTGAAACCCATCTCTTCATCTTCTTTGGATATTTCTTCACCGCCAAATCACTGATTTCACGTATGTTCCCCATCTCTTCATCTTCTTTGCCTATGACTTCACCTGCCATTTACTTTCACACAAACTTCCACACGGCTTCACATCCATTTACTGCGTAATCAGGTTCTTTTAGTCTTTAAACCTTGAAACGAAGCTGATAAAGGAATGTATACATCAACAACACGATAATCAATATATCAGAACAATTCAATCCATCTACCATCCACCACAATCTCTACCCGTTGCAAAGCCATCACAGATAATGCTCAAGGATAACGTAAAGAAAGCCAACACAATATTAAGCTAGAAGGCTTAGACAAAAACAGTAACATACAAAATAAAAAATCTAATTAAAATAAATTGAATATTTAGTGAAAAAATAATTATTCGATACAAGAGGTCCAATAAATTAATTAATTTTTAATAAAAACCAATCAAAATAAGTGTATAATCATAATTAGCACAATGATAGGGATGATAATAAAACATTCTTTTAAAATTATTATTAACCATAGATAATATGTATTATCTAATAAATTTTTTAAATAACTTGCAATATAAATAAT
This sequence comes from Cucumis hystrix, assembly GCA_025688845.1. Lineage (NCBI taxonomy): Eukaryota > Viridiplantae > Streptophyta > Magnoliopsida > Cucurbitales > Cucurbitaceae > Cucumis > Cucumis hystrix. The sequence goes on along the minus strand of CM046890.1, from coordinate 12,300,270 downwards.
ACAAGAATGGTTGTATGCTTGCCATTATTTTAGAGATATGATACTATTTGAAATCAAAATATCATGAAATCTAAAAGCGGTTAAAAATCTCTTAGCCATTTTTTAGGGAAATCGTTATTAAACATATATTTAAATCGTTATTAGGGAAATCTTGTTCATCTGAAAATATAATAAAAAAAGTATTATGCTACCTAAAAGGTAAACAAATAAAAATAATAATAATAAGAAAAATGGAATCACTAGTTTGCAAAAATATCTTATTAATTTTCATATTTGCTGTTTTTCCTTTTATTATACTAAAATTTGCTATATTCACGGTTATTTCTTTTTTTAAACCAACACAACCCACATTTTAACCCTAATCCAACCCAACCCATATAATATGGGTTAGGTAGTCCAGGTTGTCGGGTTCAACCTATATCTTACACCCCTACCCTAGTGTGTTGTGGTTTTTTTTTTGTTTGTGCCTTGACTTCGAGTCGTGACGTCCCTCTCTCTTTAGCAATTCAACGTATTTGTTAAAAAAAGAAAAAAAGAAGAAAGAAAAAAGCAAGTTGACATAACCTCTCCACCCCATAGTTGTTGTGCTAAAAAATTATTCTTTTTAATATAAAAATATTTTTTTAAAAAAACTAAATATAATTTTTATTATTTTCAAATAAGTAAACATGTGTACTATTTAGAGGTTTTTTTTTTTAAAAAAAGTAAATTATTTACCTTTCATAGAAAAAACCAATAAAAATAATTTATTATATTTGATTTTTTTATGAAATATAAATTTTCGGTCTATTTTACCATTTTTTTTTACAAATTTTTCAATTTAATTATATTAGCCATAAATGAGTTGTGAAACTTATTTTCTCTATTTCATAATTTTTTATACTATAATAGAAATATTAATTCAGTTACTAAAATTAAAGTAAATAATAAAACATTTGAAAATATCTAAAAATATAATAGACACCAACCTCTATTATGAATATGAAAACAAAGAGTTTGAAGTTTAAAATTCACATCCAAATTTGTACTTAAAAATGAAATTTGAACGCCGTTAAAACCATGAAAAAGTGGAAACATAGATGGAAGTTTCAACACATAAATTCTATTTTTTTCATTTGTTCATTTTTTCATAATATAAAATGAAAATCTTATTATTTTCTTTAATTTGGTAAATCTTCAATTTTGGAAATCAAGCCGCGTGGACTTGCTTGAGCCGGCGGACGAGGGAGTCCGGTGAACAATGGCGACGGTGACGCCACCTACCTTAACCTTCCGAATTCCTTCTCGCACTGCCTTAAATGGCCGAATCTCCTTTCACTTTTCTCGGTCTTTAACCTCCTCGTTCAATCTTCGTCTTCGTCTTCGTCTTCCACTTCCGCTTTCCATGGCTGCTTCAACCGACTCCACTTCTCAGGTACTTCCTTCTCTCTTTTTTTTCCAGCAATCAATTCGCTGTTTAATTTCTTGTTTCTTGTTGATTCCAGTTCTGCGGGAACAAATTTGAATCATTGGCAATAGATTTACCGTCTTTCCTTTTGTTTTCATTTTTGTTATTAGGCTCCGTCTGGCTATGCTAATAGCGACGACATTGATGTATCGAAGTTGATTCAAGCTCATCAGGTATTTCTTTCTTTTGATATTATCTTTGATGTTTCCTCAGTGGTAGTTTGATTATGCTTATATTTTCAATCTCGAGATTTTGAAGATTGTGCGGAGTTATTTGTTGTGTTTTGTGTGTTTATCAAGTTATTGCTGTGTGTGAATGATGATGTTTTAGGAAAAGGCGGCTCGGCTTTCGCCAGTTGAAGAGATTCGAACATTGCTGGATCAGAGTGTGCGCGGGACGCTCTCCACCTTTTCCCGGGTTTTCACTCTCTTTTGATCTTTAGTCCTGTTGTCTTTATTGACTTTGGAATTTGCTGCATAATTATGAACATGTGACTTTGATTGCTTGTGTAGATCTGATTTCTCCATTAGTCATTTACATTTTGGTTGGTTTTTTAGTTATTAGTAATAAGGTATGCACCTTTACAGAGCTTTGAAGGTTATCCGTCTGGATCTTTTGTCGACTTTGCATGCGATGCTGATGGTACTCCTATACTTGCTGTAAGCAGTCTTGCAGAGCACGCTAAGGTATCATTCATCTTTATGCTCCTAGTCCAGTATTATGGTAGCAATTGAAAATTTTGTGTGTCAAGTGATTGTTAATCATTTATAAGTTTGGTGTTTCTTTTCTGTGTAGAACTTGGAAACTAATCCAAAATGCTCATTACTTGTGGCAAAAGAACCCGAGGATAGGGGAACTTTAGTGGTCACTCTTCATGGTGATGCTGTGGCTGTAAGATATATAGCTTATGTTCACTACTTATTTCTTCTTTTCATGTGTCAGTCTATCTCTTTGCTTGTATTCAATCATCAGAATGGATAGATATGTGTCTTGTTCTTGTGTCTTATAGGATAACTGTTATTGTTAAAATGTTATGGCATGACAATCTGAATTATGCTCTTTGCAATTTAGGTTTCAGAAGAGGATAGACCTGCTGTTCGTGCTGCATATTTATCCAAGCATCCAAATGCATTTTGGGTAGTAACCAATCCTCAGAATACTTAAGTTTATCATTGAAGGTTTCTTCCATTTATGCATAAAAGATGAGTGAATATTTCCTCCCTATGTGAAGGTTGACTTTGGCGACTTCAACTTTGTGTATATCAAACCAAAAGTGATACGATACGTGTCTGGGATCGCAACAGCTTCTTTGGGTTCTGGAGGTTTGTCTTTTTTGAGATTTCCCTTTTCGTTTGCTTTTGCGCATAAAGCTTTGGTCATATTTTACGTCATAAACAAAACAAAGAGGGAACTTGAAGCTGGTCTTTCTCCTTCTGTTTAACTCTAAACTGTCTTATTCTTTATATCAGGCTTGTTCTTGTCAAGCTGACTTCTTAATTTTCTACCTTTTTATCCAAGAACTAAGCGGTGAAGAGTACATGGCAGCACAAGTTGATCCAATAGCTCAATTTGCAAAGCCTGTTACGGTGATAACATAATCTTAAGATCTTGCTTATTATTTGAACATATTTTTTAACTGTGAATAACCAATTTTCTGAATCAGTTTTTTTTCCGCTTAATCTTTAGTCTCACATGAATAGAGATCATGCTGAAGATACAAAGAACATTGTGAGACACTGGACATCCATTCCGGTAAAATTAATATGTTCTAGATAAATGTTTTGTATAATTCATCTTTACGTGAAATAATTTAATATTTTATTGGTTTAGTTTTTTATCAGATTCTGGGCTATATGATCGGGGATGAGTGACTGGGTCTAAATTGGACCAAGTACTTGGGTAGCTTTTGTGTATAATTTATACCCTGATATATTTTTATATCAGTTTTAAGATTTTAACCATTTCAATTTTAGTAACTGACTCCATAATACAAAATAACTATTACTTCGCTTGGTGTAAGTGTTAGACCCTTATTCCATGACCATCACCATAGCTTTTTTGCACTCCTTTCCATTTTCCAATTGGAAATACCTTTTGTAGTTGTCTCGCTAGGATCTCTCATTCTTTTGTAATTTCTGTTAGATTTTAATCAGTTTGGTCATCGAGTTTGTAAACTTCAGAATCATTGTATGGGCTAAAACAGTCACGAAGAGCATGGTTTGATAGGTTTACTACCTTTGTCAAGTCCCAAGGGTACAAGGGGCACTCATATCACACCTTGTTGACAAAAGTCTCCAAGACTGGGAGGATTGCCGTGTTGATTGTTTATGTTGATGACATTGTTTTATTTGAGGATGACCCCGTTGAAAGCATCCAACTGAGAAAGATGGGTGATGAGTTTGAAATTAAAGACTTGGGAAATTTGAAATATTTCCTTGGGTGGAGGTAGTTAGATCAAAAGAAGGTAGCTTCGTATCTCAGAGGAAGTATATTCTTGATTTGTTGGCTGAGACAAGTATGTTGGGACGTCGTTTTGTTGATACTCCTATTGAATTCAACTGTAAACTAGGAAAGTCAGGTGATAAAGTTCTAGTTGAGAAAGAAAAATATTGGCGCCTTGTGGGAAAGTTGATTTACTTGTCACAAACTAGATCGGATATCTCTTTGATGTGACTATCGTTAGCCAGTTCATGCAAGCTCCTTATGAGGAACACATGGAGGCAGTTAATAGAATCCTAAGGTACTGAAAAACAACTCTTGGTAAAGGGTCGATGTCCAGGAAGACTGATGGAGAGCTATTAAGGCCTATACTAATTCTGACTAGGTAGGGTCTATTGTTGACAAGAAATCCATCTCCAGCTCCTGTACCGTTGTATGGGGCAATCTCATAACATGGAGGAGTAAGAAGCAAGGGGTTGTGGCCAGAAGCAGTGCTGAAGCTGAGTACATGGCCATGAGTTCGAGGATATGTGAAGAAATGTGGCTTCAGAAAGTTTTATCTGATCTCCATCAGGACTGTGAGATGCTAATGAAATTATTATGTGATAATAAGGTAACTATTAGCATCGCCAAAATTCCAATTCAACATGATAAAACTAAACATGTGAAGATTGATTAACACTTCATTAAAGAAAGACTGGACAATGGTAGCATATGCATTCCTTACATCCCTTCAAGCTAACAGGTTGCTAATGTTCTTACCAAGGGGTTCTCAGACAAAGCTTTGACTCGTGTTAGCAAGTTCAATCACATCTACGTCACAACTTGAGGGGAGCGTTAAAATTAGTGGGCTGGGTCCAAGGAAGGATTTACCCTAATTTCCTTTCTTTTTTTTATCATAAGCTTGTTGTGAGTTTATTTTCCCCTTTGTATCTTTTGTTAATATGATAAATTGATAAGAAAGTTAGATCGTGGTTTTTCTCACGGTTCGAATTCTCACGTGTCTGTTTTACCGCCTTTAACAATTTCATACCATGAATGAAATTGTATCTTATCAAAGTATAGTTTTATCAAGCAGAGAGAGAGGATGACCCACCTATTAGAGTAATTGAGTAATTAAATATTTTACTAAATTGCCCTTACTCATCTTAAAGTAGTTAGTTTGTTACGGGTTTGTTACAAGTGTAGTCTATAAATAACCAAAGCTGTATCGATTATCATTATGAATGAGAATATTCAGTTTCTCAAAATACAGTTTTATAACCGTCTTTTTCTGATGCGTTTTCTGTATACAATTAATATATACATATATTAATGAAGGATCCTGTGGGACTTTGCTTCTATTCATCTGCAGGTTGATTCTGCCATCATGCTGGATTTGGATAGCCTTGGTTTTAATGTTAAGGTATTGTTACTATTAATTAAATTATTTATTAAACCTTGTTGACTTGTATTATTTCACAAAAATTAATTATCTTAAGTTCTCTAATTCTTTTCTAAAATATATCGGAACATGTTAGGGTAATTAGTAATTTATTACGTCAAAAGCTTACGTGTTAGGTTAGCAATAGTCGGCTCGTACCTGATCTTGATATTGTGGACCATTAATCTTGACCGGAGGAAATGGCAATATGGATAATTGGACGCGGACTTTGGCATTTATGCTAATGTTATATTCAATGAATTTACTTCCAATCTATTGAGCTATTAAATTAAGATTTGCCGGTGATATATACTTTACAAAGGGTGTATTGCTTCAGTTCTACTTTCTAAAGGACATATCTTGTTTTGTTTGTATAACTTCCTTAATTTCCTTTCTTCTTTTGCTCATTTAGGCTGATTATCGAGGGACTTTATTTAAGCTTCGTGTGCCTTTTCCAAGAAGAGCAGAAAGTAGAAAGTGAGACTTCTTATCCATAATTGCGAGTTTTGTTGATCAGTTGCTTCTATTGAAATAACTGTTTTTATTTATTCTAGGGAATATTCGATTTTATCAGGTTCAATCCTTAACTCAATTAGTGAAATTCAAGACCTACCCAAGGCCAAGTTAGAAAATTAATAAAAATCAAGCAATCAATCGTCCATAATCTTACTCCAAAAACACTTCATCCCAACACAAAAACACCCTACATTCAACTATAAATTATAATATAAAAGGTAGAAATGATGATGGAACTCAGAGCCAAAATGCTCATATCTAATAAAGTAAAATAAAAGCACAGTTCCAGTTTATAACCATAATCGTAGCCCTGTTTGGTCAGTCACAAGAACGTTGTCATCTAGCCATACATCTTTTAAGCGATAAAATTCAACCAATAAAAGGTTTTAATATAAAGGCAAGAGATTTAGAAGTAGAAGAGTTTTTTGTAAGCTTAATTTTCAAAAATAAAAAACAAAATGGTTACCAAATTGGACCGGACCTTTGTTTTGATTTTTGAAAATCATGTTTGTTTCCACTCATTCTTATATTGGCATGCATATTTAAGTACAAAGCTGAAACCTTACCCAATTTTTTTAAAAAAAAAGTTTTTAAAAACTATTTCTGTTTTTTTTTAGTTTTCAAAATTTGACTTGATTTTAAAAACAACCCATGAAATGTGGTGTAACCAACAAAAGTTGAAACTAAGGAATGAAAGTGGGGTTTGTAGAGTTAATTTTCAAAAACAAAAACAAACTAAAAGCCAAATGGGGTAAAAAACTTCATGCACATCTCATCCATTTGGAAATTTAAGCCTTTTCTCTGCTGCATTTCTGCTTACTCTTTTTCTTCCTCCTTTTTAGGGATGTCAAGACTCTTGTGGTGGAAATGCTAGAAGCTGCTAAGCCTCAAGTTTAACCATCTTCACAGGAAGATGACCAAAATTTTAGTTGTTCTCTGTCTAATTCTTATATTAAATTTCTCACAACTCTAATTTCCTGAGATTGCTCTTGGCATCTTTAAATATCAACATTGCTTCTCATAAAATAGTTTCAAGTTATACATGGTATCTGAAAAACAAGCCATTTTGTAAATCTGATTACAATTTTAAATGATCACTTGTAAATTTATTTCACTTTTTCTGAATGATTTGCCAGGATATAGATTTGCAGGACCATGGTGATCATCATATGTGATACAAATGTAAGCACTTTTTTAAAGGTGGCTATCATTTGTTTGATGCATTTTTTTTTTTTTACTTAATTCTCGTAAATTAATCTTCTCCAGAAAGTTGGATTCTGATTAAACTAATAGTTATCGTCTAAAGTTGAGCTTTGAACAAACTTTGTGTTTAAGAAGCCTGACCATGAGCTTTGTGTCCTATAATCTTTGTACTTCAAAACGTGTATCCTTGAGCTTTCAATTTGTGTCCGAATAAGTGTCAAGGTATCAAATAGGTCTGACTTGAAGTTGAAGGGCTTATTAAATGTTTAAAAAGTTCACAATCATTATAGAGTCACGTGAATTTGTCAATCATTTGAAAGTCAAATTCAAACTAATATTGTTTAGGCAACTTCCTATCAGGATGCGTAGTTTCCGTTGGAGTTATTTGAGCTATTTTATTCAGTTGGTTTGAGTCATTCTAAAATTGAAATTGTAGACTTCAACATCTAAAGTCTTTCTTTAACGTACAATAAAAGGAAATGAAAAGAACTTTAGTGTATAAAGAAGATTAAAAAAAAAAAATAGTAAAAGTTGAACATGAGGGAGTTCTTCGAGCCAATAACCAAGTGTCTAAAATGTTGATCATAAGTTGTTAAGTCATGAGTGATAGAATGATTAGACCTAAAGAAGTTTGATATAACTACATAGATGAATATATCTAGTAGTTTTAACGAAATTCTAAACTTCATTTACAAATCTAGAATTTTCAAACAAAAGGCTCCAAAGAAATTTGTAGTCAATGTCGACCCAAAGTAGGAAAATTTTAACCTCAAGAGCTTTAGTAATACTTGAAAATGATTTTTGTGTGCTCCAAATAACTCATCAAAGAAAAATGACTCCATAGGAGTTATTGTATCATCATTTCTACCATCCAAAAATGTGGTATCAGATATTTTAAGGAGAAGACTAAGGAGTGAGGTGTCTCCTCAGTCAAAAGAGCAAGAATGGACTTAAATGGTTAATAAATGATTATAACTTAAATCTTTAAATTTTGGATTACAAGTCAATTTTTTTTACCTACATTTGTCACATACGTGAAAGGAAGTAAGGGCATGTTAGATGCTAAAACGAAATGCAACTACTTGATCTAAAATTTTGAAAACTAGAATGATCACCAATATCTTTTTTTTTCCCTTTTTGAACGGACATCTAGCCGACATATAGCCTTAAGCGCATCTCGTCAACAAAAAAAAAGGTGATACAAAAATTACCAACAATTTGGCCATTGCCCAATGTCTATCTAAAATTTTTTTCTTCATTGCTTCTTTTATAGATAGCATACATCATTATAAACCTTTCATTTAATGAATTGATCTATCCTTCCAACTTCTGGGAGAGACTGTTTTTATTTGGTGGCACTCCAAAAGTAGGGTAAGGGTAATATGATAATTTCACTTGTTAGTAACTAGGCTCAGCCCATATTTAACACTCAGGCCCGATTCAGAAAAGCCCAAACCCTAAAAAAAACCCTAAATCAAATGTCGCTATTAAATTGTTCCCGCCCCCCGTTTCTTTAATCGTTGTGGATTCACCTAAAACTTTCCTAATCAAATAACCAATTTTATCTCTTTTCCTCTCACATTTTGTATTTTCATTGCAATTTCTGCAATATCTTTTTTTCTTCTAGTGTTGCTTATGGTTTTCGTTGTTTAGATTTGGGGGAAAGCAAATATGAAACTGCTAATGGATTTGGTTTCTGCATAGCCTTTCGAATAACCAGAAGGTGCTAATTATTTTTCAACACCGTTTGGTTCAGACAAAGGCTTACATCAATTCATCGGATTATAATTTTATTCCGTCGCCGAATCCGTTTGAGGGAGTCGAACGCTTTTTCCTTTCGTTCCTCTCCTAGATAGATTCGGACATTTCTCTGCCTACCCCCTTATCTTTTGCAGTTTATTCGTCTTTTTTAGCTCTTTTGATAAGGCATCTGATCTGGGTTTTGTTAGCCTTTTCGAATATTAGGTGTTCTTTTTCTTCTTTTTAAGTGAATCTGGGAGTGTTGGATTTAGGTTTAGATGCCGTTGCGAATTTTTAAGGCTAAATAGTGATTAATCAAAGCATTTTAGATTTGTGAAAATGATATTCTGTAATTGGATTTTGATTTAGGGATTTAATCGTTTTTCGCAATCTGATTGTGAAAGATGTGGTTGATTACGTAAGGGGTTTGCATTGTTTGATGTTTAAGACAATGTATTTTGTCAATAATACAAATGGCGAAGCTACGGTGTATTGACAAGTTAAGTTTGATATTTTGTGAATAGTTCAAATCCCACCATTGATCTTTCACTCTCTGAAGTGGGTCATGACTCATGAATCTCTTTCCCTTTCATTGGACTCCTGGTTTCTTCCCTTAAGTTTTTCCTCTGTTGAATTATTTGATCTGATCGATTTCGCATTATTGATTGCTGTTCCAATCTAGAAAAATAAATAGAGAGGAATTCCATTTTAGATTTTGCTTATTCTATTCTATTATTTAGTGGGTCACTCTCTCTCAATTCAATTTCATTATTTTGGCCTGAACTTGGTTCTTCTATGGTTTTGCCTTGTATGTAAGCAACATTAATTAGTGGGAGAATAGGGTAAGTTTGCTCGAACACTGCAGAACAACGCATGAACTAAATGGGCCAAGGAATAATAAAAAATGCATCTTTCTTGTCTGGTAGCTAAGCTAAACTTGGCGGTAATTCAATTTTCTTTCCCAGGGCAAATGCCTTGATGTTCAAGAGAATTTTTGGTCCTGTCATTTGTTCTCTTCTCTGTTCTAAAAAATTGAAATTGCTCTTTTGATTGAGGTGTTTCCCAGACAGCCAGTAAGAAAAAAGGCTTAGAAGGGTTTGAAGGTAAATTAAGATTCACACATTTAAACATGATGGTCAAAGCTATGATAAAAGCAACATCCTCCTTTCCTGGTTGCTAATTTGATTATCTTTCCCACGGCAAGTACCCTTATGTTCAAGAGAATCTCTGATCTTGTAATTGATTATTCTTTTTGGTTCTAAAAGATAAAAGGTGGAAATTGCTCATTCTATTGAGGTGCTTCCAGTCAGTCAGGAATCAAAGAAAAAGGGTTTTGAAGGGTTTGAAGGTAAATTAAGATTCAAGGCATTCTTTAATGCTAAAGACTTGCAAGTTTTTTTAAAATCTCAACATTAAGTATTATTTTTTAATGCTGAAGACTTTTTTGTTGTTTATATTTGTTGGAGTAAGACAAAAGTTATAATCTTGAGACCTTGTCAGAGGAGTTATTGTATACGGACTAAAATGGCATTCTAACGATCAAGTATTGAGGCTTCCACAAGTTTTTCTAAAATAATCTCTTTCATTTCAAATATATATTGTGTAAATATTGTACTTCTCCAGACTGACCATTATGGAAGACACAATAAAATCATACAAACCTTTGAAATTCATAGTTGAACAACACTCGGTATTGGCTTAGACTAGGAATCCGTCCAGTATGAAACCAGGTTGGACTCCTGAACCTATTTTTGTTCTTAAAGCTATAATCTCTATGTACAGAAATGGTAAACTTTGCATAGAAAAATAGAACTGGGCTTTGGCATATCAACCTCAATTCATCCTCTAGTGTTAGAGTTCGTCTTCAAGGCAGAGCGAACTCTTAGCTTCCTTAGATCCCATCATAGTGTCCACCACAGGTTATATGAGCTCTTGTCTGTGGAAGTCCTCTTGCTGCTGAGATTGCTTCATTTAATCTAGTGGCTTGCTGAACTGCTTGCTTTAATTTCTGCAACAAATGCTACGAAAATAAGCTTTACTCCAGCTTATGGGTTACATAACTGAACATTTTCACTTAATAGTTGATTCGCTAGAAAAATTTGCTTGTTTATTACTGTTTGAGGTAATATTACATAATAGTTTTGACTATCTGACCTTATCATGGGTATAGATCTGGATTCTCAGCTTGTGTTGGTTGCCTCCATGAAACAGAATACAAATAGTGGCAGCTGCAACACCGAAGGAGCAAATGGCTCCAATCCCATTTAAACTCCACTTTAATATGTTTAACCCACCCATGGATCCATCCCAATTCATCCCATCTTTGTTTGCATCAATCTCTTTGTTGCTTTTCTGGCTCATCAAGTTCATTCTAGGGGAGTTTGTAATGTTCTCTTTTGATTCACCCCCATCATCAAACTGATAATGCCCAACATCAATTTGAGGCTTTGTTCCTTTGTTACTGGATCTGGGTGAGTCTATTTTCATGTCGACGAATTCATTTTCCCTCATTTTCTTGAAGAAAACTTGAGTAACAGTATCTTGATCTGCTTCCACAGCTCCTTTCTGATCCTTTTCACTCATGGCTGATGGCACAACACCGATCACGATGGATTCCTTTTCTTTTTCTTTTTCTTTCAGTGCTAGTGAATCATCATCTGGGATTCTGACAATTGGTGAATCCAATTGAAGATGAACAGGAATCGGCTGTTTAACCAATCTTGAAGAAGACGGTTGGCTGATGTGCTGCTTGGAAGAAGAATCCATTGATGGACAAAGGAAGTAGTTCATATCAAACACAATCTTAGCATCAGAACCTGAACGTCTCTTAGCGGAAACAATCTTCTTTTGATCATCTTTGTAATCAAGCAACCCATCATCTGATAGAATTTCCCATTCATGGAGGTCCATTTTTTTCCTTTTTTCTCTAGATGAACTAGGAAGAAATAGAGGATGTATGATTGAATGATGAGAAACGAAAGAAAAGTCACAAGGTGAACTTTATATGAAACAAGACTCAAAATTTAGAACTTTTTTTTTACAGAAGTGCTTTAGCCAAAGCCCTCTGAGGAGTTTTGTGTTTTGTTGCTCTTGGACAGGGGACTGCCAAAAGCAAAATGATTTGAAGTAGTTTTTTGAGTGCTTATCCTTTTTTAATACTCTCAAACAGTAATGACAAAAGGGTTGATGGGGTCAGTAAGGACCCACCAAGAACTCAAATGATAAACCCTCTTGGATTCTTCTAGCTTTCTTCTTTGTGCTGCTTCATTTGTGAATATATTTAGATTGGGAGAAGAAAATTCTTTCGGAAGATGGTTGTTTGGAGAAGAAAAAAAATGAAAAACTTGAGAGAGGAAGACGAGAGGAGTTTGATGATTTTGTTGACTAGGGTGGGTGAATTTTTTTGGGTGATTCGAACAAGCCACAGCCTCACAGGAATGGAACCAAAAAACTAATTAAAAAGTGTGTCGGTTGCTTGCTGAGATTGTCTAGAAATGATAAGGATAGGATAAGTGTATTTTTTTTTTTTCCTTCCTTCTTTCTTTCTTTCTTTCTTATTTAGAAGGAAGAGGAAAGTTAAAGGTTATTATGTAAATTGCAGCTGTCCATACCTAAGAATCTTCTCATTGACAATACCTAGAAAGACTAAAAACTTTAAAAGGTTTTTCTTTTTTAATTACTTTCAATTAGATGTCCATTTGGTTAATTTCTAATTTTGTCAAAGATCTTATATAATTTTATAAATGTCTATTTTTATATATAGTAAAATAGATAAAAATAATTGTAAAATATTATCATCATAGATTATTATTTAATTTATTACAAATAGATTTAAATATTTTTAAAACTATAAAGTTAATTGATTTTATTATATAAAAATTTAATTATATTTTAGAAGGATTTTCAATATAACAAGATAAATCAAAATATTTATAACAAAATATAGATGACTACTAGTGTTGATAGACAATAATATTTTATCATATTTTATCATATTTTTGATAATTTTGTTATTTAAAACAATTTTCTTATATTTTATGCTCCATCAATAACGTTTAAATTTTCATTAAATTGAAATTGAATAGGCAATCTTGATGTTTGGGATTGATTTGAGGATTGTCAAGAGTGGTTTTAAAAACATAAACTATTTTTATATGGTTAGTGAATCTATTAAAATTATTTCAAAACAATAATTTTGCAAACGAAAAGTATGTTTGACTTAAATGTATGTATTTAATTTTGAGAATAAGCCATTTTGAAAAAGTTAAAGTGTTTGATAACAACATCGAAATAAGGTTAAGGTTTTTCTTAAATATTTTGAAAGTTTATTATAAAGCACCTTTATTACAAAAAGAAAGAAATAGTTTGAATAAAAATATTTTCTGCAATTAGTTAAAAAAAAAAAGGTATTGAATTGGTATTCTCACCATTCTTTTATTAATTATAATTATAATTATAAACTAATAGAGGGTTGGCGAAATTTGAATATTGGAAAGTTGCCAATTTTCATCTTTTAATTTTATTAAAATGAAACGTAAGACTTTGGCATTTTTATTATTATTATTTTTTTGCCCTTTTTGTATTTGTTATATTCACTCTCTACTTCTTATTTTATCAAAACAAAATCTAATGGAAATCTATTAAAACGTGTTAATTTTATTATAACATTAATCCTTTCACACTATTATTAAGTTTTCTCAATATTTTATTCTCACTATTCACACGAGATTTTTGAAGAAATTTAATTCGTGGAGTTAAATGTGGGTTGATATTGTACTTTTATTGATTCGATGTGATGTAATTCGATTCCTAATACTTGATCCTTTGATTCTCTCGGTTGAACGTCTACGTTTGATTTGAGAAAGCGCATGTTCTTGAAGTTGTAGGGAATGGTCGGCTTTAGGTGTTAGGAAGTCTTCTCGATTAGGAGAATTCTCTCAAGATCTGAGCCTGGTTCGTTCATGGACCAGACCCATGGGCTCAACTACACTGATTTGGATAATATTTAATCGAGCGTCATATTTAGCTTTTGGCTAAATCTTTTTTTGGCTCAATTGAGTAAATAATATTTAATTTGACCAAAATAATAAACTTGATTCAACGGTCATAATGAAAACATGTGGCATCATCATAATTGACCAATTTATGTCTTCAATTTTAATTTGGGACAAATGTCAATTTTTAGTTAGTCTCAAATTTAATTATTTATATTTTTTATCATTAATTTAGTAAATAACGTAACAATTTATGATTGGTTCCAAAATTTCTTATTAAAACCTGATCCCTACCTTTTTTATTATTATTATTATTTCCTTCACTATAATGTTTAATTTTTGAAAAAAAAAAGTCAAAATTTCAAAAACAAGTTTCTGTTTAAAAATTCAACTAAAAACTTAGGAAACATGAGAACTATATCGAGCACGTACCAAACATTGATTTCAAAATTAGAAAAATGATGTAAAACTGATCTTGAAAATGTTAAAACAAGTTTTTGTTCAATTCAAGGTTTAATTTTGAGTTCAAATATAATTTTCATACCACTAAAATTGATTTGAAAAATTGTTTGAAAGTGATTCCGAAAATATAAAAGTACGACTTTACAAAACAAATAGGTTTAAATCTCAATAAAAGTTATTTGTGTTTATTTTGTTTCACCCAAGTTAAAATGTAGCATATTTTGTTATATGGAGTTATAGTTTAGGGTTGCATTATAGAAAATACTTGAGTTTTGAGTTTTGTAATCTGCTCAGATATCCTACTGCTCAAGTAAATGTAATAGAAGTTACCTTTTTTATTTTTTGTCTCTCCCTTTATGAATATCTTACTCACCCCTTCTTTGATATCAATCTCTAAAACTATCCAACAATAAAGGCGTATAGACTATTTTTCCTTAGTACAATTGTGGGTTTCATGCCTTTCATATTGGTTTCTTTCCAACTCAAAGATAACTTCAACAAAATTAACTATAGTTGAGTTATGAAAATTTTCATATTCATGTTTTGACGTTCTTAGATTTGAGAGAGTTACTCTTCTTTATTTAAAGTTTTGATATTTGGGATAAAAGAGAAAAGAGAGAAGAAATAGAAGAGAGGGTGATTTACGAGGTGCAAATAATCGATTTCATTCATGTGCTAGTTTTTCACCTGAGATTTCAATGAATGAAATATAATTCATGGAAATGAAGTTGATTTTATCGATTTGTGTTATGAGCATTACAATCTCTAATTTCATCATTTGATTCTTTCCTTCTAAGACATAAACTTAATATTTAAATATGTATATTGATTATTGCAATTACAGTGTATTTGTAAGATATGGAACATGCTAACTTATATTTAGTTTATGACAATTACATGATATTTGTAATATGTTTGTATACTATGATTGATTATTCATTGTAGTATATTGAGTATTCAATAATATAATATTGAATTTCTGATAGTATGTTGATCATCATGAAATTATTATATGATATGTATAATTGATTACTGCAATTACAGTGTGTTTGAAGTTTATGACACATATTAATTTATATATATATATATATATTGGATTTTACTGTGTTGTTTCTCATTCTCTGATTGTCATTAACATATTGCTTATTATTCTTCATTACTAGGATTCAGTATACTTGATGTCCCACCAACGAAGGATAGACCCTTTGCGAATAAATCTACAAACTAAAAGCAATATAATAGAGAAAATCAAAGAAAATTTTGGGGAAAGACTAACCTCTAGGTTTAGTGAGGTCCTATTTGGCCATTTTCTTAAATTTTCTATAACAAACCAATCCTCCCAGTTACTGTTGCACCTAATTCAGCATACGTGCAAGCCAAAATCGAACACCCAGCTACATTTCCTGATAGGGGGTAGGGTACTGAAATTTGGACTGAGGAATTTTGCCTTGATAACAGGCCTGAACTGCAGTGAAGTACCAAAACTTAATATAGAAGATATAAAAGGTGGGGGAAGACTTAAAAGGATTTATTTTGAGACCCTCAAGTTTGTGACAAGGCATTATTTGAACACTATGTTCAACATAAGCACTGCTGGGACAGATGATGACAGAATACGAATGGCGAAGTTATACTTCCTAGAGAGCTTTCTACTGCCAAGACAAGAATCTTTAAGCATTGACTGGGACCATGTGTTCATGGTAGATGATGATGAACTCTTTAATAGTTATCCTTGGGGAAGGGTAGCTTTTGACCTACTATTAGAATTTATGAATAGGGCTGTGTGCAGCAAAGGACAAACAGGGTTATCGATGGGAGGTTTCATTTTTTCAATCCTAGTTTGGGCGTATGAGGTAATTCCAACATTGAGTACGCCTCCAAACTATTTTGCAACACGAATCTCAAATGAATTGCCTCGGATAATAAATTGGGCAACCGACACACAGACAAAATGGAAGGACCTACAGCAGAAGGTCTTTGATTCACCAACGGTATGAAACTGAATTTATGACATATTGTATATGTAGATAATAACTTATAGTTGTAACTTATTTTTTATTGTTGAAACAGCTTGAACTAACACCAATCCTTGCTACTCTTGAAGAACTGAGGAAACCATACTTCGCCCCATTCCTAGAGGAAGAAAAAGCGATTCTACGAGAAGCAGAAGAGAAGTTTACTAATGTCCAAAATGCTGACCGTGTAGCTCACGCGTCACTTAGTAGAGGCATGCCATCTACTAGCCAGCTTGATGGACTAACCAAGTCTGTAGAGAGTATTAAACGTACAAGCAAAAATGGAAAAAAGTATGGAAGAAATGGTTGGATTGTTCAAGACTATTGAGGAGTCAATGAACAGAAAATTTGAAGAACTGCATGGAAAGTTAAACAACATTGTTGATGAGATAAAAAAGGAAAAAAATACAGCTTCAGGTGCACAGAAGACAATCGAATACATGGTAACCATGATCTTTAAACTATAAGTTACTTATCTGATTATGTGTATATGAACTTAAATTTGAAATTACACTGTATCTGTAATTTAGGGGGCAAGGTCTTTCAAGCAGCACCTTTATAAGGTAGAGGAGGGAAAGGAAGAGGACGATGAAGAAGAAGATGAAGCTGAAGGCCTGAGTACGGACCTGGTGCATCAGAAAGACCCTGATAAAAGAGATGACGATGACCACGGTGAGGAAAGTGGAGGGGTTGCTGGAGGTGAGAATCAAGGATTGGCAGGGCCATCCAGTGGACAACCAACGTCAAGAAAAATCAGAAACAGTACATCCCAAAAGTAGGCAAGCTGGAGATTAACCACTGTATAAGGTGATTCATAAAGTAAATTATACTACATTATGTTGAAAATGTTTATAACAAATGTTTAAAACTAAACCGTGTGAATATGATGAAAGGCCACAGATGATGCAGATGAAGAACTAAATGAGCTGATCAGATCAATCGATGAAAGTGTTATATATGATGAAATTAAGAAAAAGAAAGAAGACGGATTTCAATTGGTATAGTGGATTACTGATCTTTTAAGAATTATTAATTATTATAGCATTATGTTCCCAACTCTGCCTTATGTACATGAATATTAAATATATTCTGTTTGATTCTGCTGTATGTCAAATGGATACATACACCATACGGAATACAATCTGTAAGGATATATCTAATTATTGGCATCAGTTACACAATTACAGTGTGTTTGCATTGATTATGCTTTATGTGTTTGAGTACTCTGTTGATGAGCTAGGTAATGCTTCATAAAATATTACTATGGACAGGGTCAATCCTCCTTGAGTTCAACGGCAAGCACACTGAAAAAAAAGCAAAAAAACTTCAGGAGGAAAGCAGAAAGACAACAAATGGAAAAGGTACTAAGATAAATAAGCATGATTGTCGGGTTTAAAACTTATACCATGTTACATTTGAAGTTTATTGTGGTATCAAATTGTAGGTTAAAGGTAGTTTTCCAACTGAGGACAGACTCTCAAATATAGACGAAACAAATCCAGTAACAAGGGTTATATTAAAACACGTAAGAATACCCTGTACTACAATATGCCTATTTATATTGTGTAACTTATAAATCTTATGTTATTAATACAGTAAACTTCTTTTTTCTAGCTGAACACAACCAAGGGTGAGTTATTAAAGATGACAGAGGAAAGGGATAAGCGACTGAAGATATCAATTGATAAACAGCGTAAAGAGATTAAGCGAACAACGAAGGGAATTATGATAGATGCTGCAAAAGAGGAATTAGGAACATCATCAAACAACGAGAAGGAGAATGCATATCCAGGAATGCCATCATTTAACTTGCATATGAGTCAAACTTGATAATTATTCATTATCTTTCATGTTATTATGTCTTCAATTTATGATAATATTTTTAGTTTTGTTGCTTTATTTACAGTGGAACAATATATATTAGTTTACTTAATCAAAATCTTTCGTTATTCTTATATATGTGAATCTTAAAATACACTGTATTTGATATTCAGGTCATCAAATCTGAATGTACTCTGAAATGGTTAACTATAAAATACATTAACATAAATATAGAATGATTGTTCAAAGAATTCAATATGTTCGATTTAAACAGTCAGAGAATAGGTCATAAAAATTTGGATGTACGTGAAAGTTAAAATAAACTGTATTTGATATTTAGGTCATCAAAATGTGTATGTACTTTGGAATGGTTAAATCTGAATGCATGTACATAAATATAGCATGATTGTTCAAATAACTTGATACGTTAGATTTACACAGTTACATAATATATGTCATGAATTCAATATTATGACACCCTGTGTGTATCTAGATTGAAAGTTAACACATACAACGTACAATATAGTATAGCTTATAATTGAAAATGCTCAGTAATTCATAAAATACAACAAATACTCTGTATGTTAAATATCGAAACAAAATTTTATATCAACAAAACATTCGAATATTTAGTACGAGATAAAAAAATCAAGTGATAAAAGAATTATAACTGATACTTATAGAAACTACTTAATGGTAACCTAATGTTGAATGAGTTCTTTACAGGACCTACAATTGTGACCTCATTGACCACATCTGCTGCAACGAACAGTCGTCTTTTTCTCTAAAAATGACAAAAATCTCTTCTTTTTAGGCCTTCTAGCTGGACGTCTGACTTGGGGCGGAAGAAGTCCATCGTTGCCACCTTGGTATGTTTTTTTAATTTGGTCTACACTACCAATAGGATGTGTTGCCTTCTTATAGAAGTTTATCAGATTTGAAACATAATAAAACTTATCAGTGTACATATGCAAGTTAAGATTCCTTGTAGAAAGGGCAATACAAGCATGTGAGCAGGGGATCAAATCAAGGTCCCATTGGCGACATGAGCATGTACGGGCCAAAATATTGACAGTGAATTGTTCCTTATGATTGTGGACTTCAAATTCATGTTAATCTACATGATATATCTGTCAAAAGTTAAATCAAATGTCATTCACAAATAAGTGTATAGATAATAATTGCAACTATTTTTAAGGCCTCAGAAAACTTACATTCATTGAGCGACTTTCCCTTAAGGATTCTTGAATCATATCTTCTACATGTAGTGATAGTTTCGTACGTTGAAAATTTCATTTGGTGCGACGTTCATAGAACCACTTTTGAACCAAACTACATATTGATTCTAAAAGTCCAATTATAGGTAATTCTCGAGATTCTTTCAATGTAGAATTCATGCTTTCAGAAATATTGGTTGTAATAACCGAGTACCTCTTTCTCCTAAAAAATGCTCTAGCCCACACATGTCTTCTGATAGCTTCCAACTCATGTCTAATTGATGGAGAGACATTATCAAGTTCTCTCATGTAGTACTTAAACATCAACGAGGTATAAGCCCTAGCACAACTGTCAAATGATTCCTCAATATGAAGCAACTTATGGTTCTTTTTCAAGTTCTTATAGAGATGAAATGCACATAATCCATGCTCAGCTAATCCATGCTCAGCTAATTCATACACAGCATTAAACCCATTTTCTATACTCTTGTGAGCATCCGTCACAATTACCATTCCCTTATTTTCTCCAAAAACGGCTTTAAGATTACGAAAAAACCATGTCCATGATAAGTCATTCTCTGAATCAACCACAACAAAAGCTAGTGGCACAATTTGAGAATTTCCATCAATAGTGCAAGCAGAAATGAGCGTACCAAGATATTTGTTCTTCAACGTTGCACCATCAACTGAAATGACTGGCACACAATAATTCCATGCATCAATTGAAGCTGCAAAGACCATGAAATAGAACTTGAATCGACATTCATCGTCTGATTCTTCAACCATATACGTTCCTATTAATTATGCAATAAATGTAAAAATGAGTAAAAATATATAATAGCAAATACACAGTATTTGACGTAGAAATTATACCTGGGTTATTCCTAATCAATGCGTCTGTGAATGTTGCTAGCATGGTATACGAGTCCTCCGGGGTACTCCTAATGGAATTCAATGCAATCTCACGTCCTCTCCAGGCCTTATCATAACTTACATTTACCCTATGATTAATCTTCATGTAATTCATAACATCAGAAGGGCGGCATGGAGTCTTGTCATTCATTTTAAAAAATGACTTCGTACACTCAGAAACAATCCATGATGTTGCTTGCCTGTGATCATTTTTAACAATGTCAACAGCACACTGGTGTGTATCCGTAAACTTACGAACAATCCAAATATCGCTTTTTTTTTAACAGAGAAGCATGTAAATACCATGAACACGACAGATCTTTGCATCGAATGTCAAATGATGTGCGGTTGGACCTAACTGTAACAAATTCAAAACTATTGTTCACTGCCAACATATAAATCGCTTTCTTCATAATTGACTTGGTTCTAAACTTTACTCCGACCTTAATAGGTACTGCATCATTTGGTGAATCAAAGGAATCAACATCAATAATCCGCGATACATTGTGTGCATATTGCTGTGTATTTACTTCATTATTGAAACACGGTGCATTTTCAACCGACCCAGCAGGTGCAGAATCAACAACCAAAACAAAATCATTGTCAGGAAATTCGACATAATCAACATAAGACAATACACGTCCTTGTCTTCACGAATCCGAATAAGGTTCGAACTGTTGCATCCATCCCAATACAGAGTAATGCGACACACAGAAATATGTAAGGATGGAAAAATTCTATCTTGAATGCACTGTAATAATTCTTGAAATGAAGATGTGCATGGAACAAATACATCAACCACACGGTAGTCAATATATCGAGAAGAATCTATCCATCTACCGTAAAAAAAAAGTCTTCACACATTGCATTACCATTATAAGAAACGATATACGATAAAGGTCAAGGAATTCCAAAACAGGGGTACGATAAATTCGAACAATAAAGAGAACAACTGCAAGTGAAAAAATTCCAAAACTGAAAACAAATTCATTCGAATACTTTTGTACCCCAAAATAAAAGTCAGATTAAATAAGGAAAATTGGTACAATTAAATAATTTCAAATAAAAATCATATTATTCTCACGGCTTTTTTGGGATATTGTCATGTGAATAATATTTTTTTAGTGTTTTTGTAGTTTTAAATCAATATTTAAAATTAATTTTAAATGATATTCAATAAAATCTATGGAAAACATCCCTCATTTAAAATGATAATTACATAAACTGATTTTATTCTTGCCGTTATATTAACATTTAATTCATAAAATAATGCTTAAAAATAGGAAAGATACACTAATTATATGATTTTTTTATTATATAAAATGCAGAATTTTAGGTAGAAGATATTATTTTAAATTCAAAATTTAGAATCTTCGTTCCAACGAAACCTACCATAAAGGAATAACATTATTAATGATTTAATTATGTGAATTAAATATGTATTATTATATATAATAATATGGTCAATCCGTTTATTGAAAAATTTGTATATGCATAATTATAGGGAATATACATAAGTTGTTACTATATAAAATGTATAATTTTAGATAAAATATATTATTTTAAAAGATAATTTGTTATCAATTTAAGGAATGAATGTAGCATAATTTTATTACATAAGATCAATAGGTAAAATAAATATTTATTTAATAAACGTTTATTTAATTTCGTTTGAAGATAAAATTGAATGATATCCAAATACACTGTAATATTATTTTACAGTTCACAAATACATTGTAACTAACAAGCATTATATTCAGTCTATCAAGGGATAAAACCGGGTGAAAAAATATCAAAAAATATCTATTTTATGAGATTTTGCTAAAAATCAAATTATTTTCCCATTCTCACAGTTTTCTCAAAATCATGTAGTTGAAATCATGAGTCTAGTCCATGGACCAACCAAGCCCAAGCCCATAAAGTCTGGAGAATTGTATAGATATAGGAGTTCTCATCATTTCTTTCTTCCAAGACTCTAACTTCAAGAACATCACGTGCTCCGTTTCTTTAAATCAAGCGTTGGCATCCAACCGAGAGAAAATCAAAATATTAAATACTAGAGAATGAACCACGTCGCACGTCGCATCATAATCAACATCAACACAAGTTCAACTCCACAAATTAAATTTCTCTAGAAGTCTCGTGTGAACAAGAATAAATAATACTTTTTTAAAATTAAAAAAAACTATGCATAGGAAAAAATGAAACTATTTACAAAATATAGCAAAAAAATTTAAAAATGCACATTTAAGATAGGTTAAAATACTATTTTTATTTATGTAGTTTGAAATTTGTTCAATTTTAATTCTTATACTTTTAGTAAAATCTTAACTTTAGTCCCTCAAAGTTAATTTTTATTGAAGTTGATTAAATATTCATAATAATTTTCATACAAATAGTGAAAATGCTAATAAAATGTAAAAATTAATAAAATAAAGTTTTTTTTTAAAAAACAAACTATTTACACTTTATTAATAAAAATCACTAAAAGATAAAATTATATCATATTTATTTGTCTATGATTATAAATATTTTGTTTATTTTGTTATTTTTTGCACTTTCTCTAAAATAAATTATAATAAACTAATATTAAAGACTAAATTTAATATTTATTTAAAGTCTAAGAACTAAAATTAGATATTTGAAAGTACATACTAAAATTGAACCAATGATATTTTAACCTTCAACTCATCAATTTTTTATTAGAAAAACAAAATATTTTATTTATTTACCTTTTAAAGTTACCCATGTAAAATTTATTATATGATCGGACAGTTGGCCGCCCTACGAAAAAGTAAAGGTAAAGTTCTTTTTTCATTTCTTCATTCTTTTGTTCATGCAGAATTTTTGTTTTCCTAATTTCTTTCAAGTTCCTTCCATTTCAAAAGCAACATCAATTTTCAATAATGCATTGAAGGATATTCAAGAGAATAGAAAGAAAGCAAAAGGATCAACACACACAGAGGTTTAACGACTTCAAAGCCATAAAGAAGTCCAACTATCCACTAGGGTAGGATTAGGGGCTAGAGTGGTTTAGCAAAACCACCTACATCCACTTTGAAGGCTATTGATTCATTTCTTCTTGAAAGGATTACAAGATGAAGAATGCAGATAAGTGCCAAGAAAACTCTTCTTTCATAGAATGATAATGCTAAAAATTAGTTAGTAATTAAACATAACTAATTTCTAGTTTTAAATTTCTAACTTCTTAAATTGTTTCTGAACAGATCCAACAAGCAAAGAAAGTTGAGTTCAAAGATTAACATCGAACATAATTCTTCACTTTATTCGCTTGCTTTTTTTGTTTTTTTCTTTCCGTCAATGGCCAATACCATTGTCCATAGTTTGCCATTTCTCTAATTTTCATATTTTTTTCATATTTGAAATTGAGGTGTCCTATCTTTTAGTTTCTAGTTTTAAATTTTAATATAAAGCATCGTACGATTAAGATTGAAATTTTGGATTCGACATCTTAAGCCCTATAACATTTTTTTCCATCCTTTGAGATATGAGAATATCATTTTTATTTGTCTTGAACTACTTCTAAAAATAAAGATACCCATAAACTAGCATAGATGTTGAATGAAATTAAATTTTGAATCAATCACAAATTGTCACATCTTTTACCAAATTAATAATGAAATTACAAATAATTAAGTTCATGACTAATTAAAAGTTGACATGTGTCCCAAATTGAAATTGAAGACTTAAATTTGCAAATTTTGATGATGTCATATGCTTTCGTATTCATCGTTGTATCTAATTAATTATTTAGATTCAATTAAATATTAAGATTTTGGTTGAAGTCCAATTGAGTGAAAATACACTTAATTTACTACTAATGCTAAATAAGATACGAATCCAAGCTTAAAGAGTTAAGTCCATGGACCAACCAAGCCCGAACTCATAAAGCCACCTAGAACTCTATAAATAAAGGAGTTTGAGAGGTCAAATTTTTTTTACTAAGGCTGCTCACTAAGAAAACTGATATTAAACAATTTAGTTGTTTCATTTTTCAGTTTAGTTGTTATACTGTTTTTATGTTTCTCTCATATACCATTTCCCTTTATAAAAGGAAATGCATTGTATCTAAATAATTCAATTCAGAAAGATATATTCAAACCTCTTCATTCTCTAGATCCTTTCTACTCTTTCTTTATGTTTTCAGAGCCTCAGCTTCACAGCAATGGCTTCTTCAAGTTCAACCCTAAATCATGGAACCTCCTCTTCCTCAAGAAATAATTCACTAATAATCAACCCAGGGCATCATCTCACAATGATTAAACTTACAGACAACAATTATCTTATCTGGAAACTACAGATTTTGAACACCATATATGAGCATTCCTTGAAAGATCACATCCCCAGTGACTCCAAACAAGAAAATATGAGATTGACCAGTGTGTGAAGTTGAAAGAAACACTAAAAATACAGAAACTAGTTTCGAAAGAAACACGAACCGAGAAGATTTAATAGATAATCCTTAGTACATCAATTGGATGAGGCAAGACTGTTTGATCTGTTCTTGGTTGATGGATTTGATGAATGAAGACGTAGTAACTCAAATGATTGGGTGTAATACAACAAGAGAAATTTGGTTAACTCTTGAACAAACCTATTCCTCATCAAACACAGCCAAAATTATGCAACTAAAGGGATAATTACAGAATTTGAAGAAGGGAACCAATCAATTAGAGATTATACAACAAAAGTGAAAAATCTAATTTCAGCTTTAAATGAGGTAGGTTGTCTTATCTCTTTACAAGAACACACAGTATACATTCTTTCAGAATTAGGATCAGAATATGATCCTATAGTCTCTGCAATATCTGCAAAATCCAAATCGAAAGCACTTCAAGAGATTATCTCACTTCTAATGGATCATGAGAGTAGAATTGAAAGAAACTCATTGATAAATATTGATGGTACTCAACCTACTGCAAATCTTGCTTCTGGAAATATTGATAAGAAACAAGGACAAAGCACAGAGCAAAGAAATCAAGGGCAAAGTCAATGGAACCAGTGGAAAAATAGTAACAGAAGAGGACATAATAATAATAATGGTGAAAATCGAGGAAGAGGAAGAAAACCTTGGAACAACTCCAAACCACAATGCCAGATTTGTGGAAAATTTGGCCACATAGCCATGAGATGTTATTCTTTATATGACCCAAACTTTCAAAAACAGTTCACTGGTAATACTCCACCTGGAATGCCAAGGTTCAACAATCAGAATCAGTTCGAAAATAATCCCCATCAAACTTATATGGCTTCAATTTGACAAGACAACAATAACAGTGGATGGTATCTGAACACTAATGCAACTAATCACATCACAAATGATCTTGCTAACCTCAGTTACAGCACAAACTACAATGGAATAGAACAAGTTCATGTTGGTGATGGAACAGGTTTAAAAATCCTAAACTCTAGTCATTATTTCTTTATTCCTTATGATATTTCAATTTCTTCTAATAATCATTGTCATATTCTCTCCATACCAAATCTTCTTCATGTTCCCCACATAAAGAAAAATCTTCTAAGTGTAAGCCAATTTACAAAAGATAATCATTGTTTCTTTGAATTCCATCCAACCGTTTGTTTTGTTAAGTCTCAAGAAACTGGAAAATCTTTACTCCAAGGACAACTTCATGAAGGACTATATCGTTTCTCAATAGTGAAAGCTCATCTCAATTCAGCGTCAGTCACCTCTCATCAGTCTCAACTTGAAAAATCACATGCTCTAATAGTCTCCACAAACCACTTTCCTCTCAATTCAAGCATTCAAACTCTTTGGCACAATAGATTAGGCCATCGATCTACTACCGTTGTAAACCAAGTATTAAACAAATGTAATATTTCCTTACCAAATCCAAATAAAATAGCTACAACTCGTCATTCATGTGCTCTTGGAAAAAGTCACAAACTTCCCTTTCCCAAATCAAAAACAAATTATTATGCACCTCTTGAACTTGTAGAATCTGATTTATGGAGACCATCATACACCATTTCTAGAAATGGATTTCTCTATTATATCACCTTTGTTGACATGTTTTTCAGCCACACTTGGATATATGTTGTCCAATCCAAGCCTAAAGCCTTAAAAGCATTTCTAGTATTCAAAAAACAAGTCGAAAACCAGTTTAATACCAAAATCAAATCTCTCCAAACAGATGGAGGAGGAGAATATCACTCATTCATTCATATTCTAAAAACCAATGAAATAATTCATCGCCTTACATGTCCTTACACCTCTGAACAAAATGGTGTTGTCGAGAAAACACAGACACATTGTAGAAACCGACCTTATTTTTCTATCTCACTCCTCACTACCTCTAAAGTTTTGGGATGATGCTTTCTTTAGTGCAATTCTCTTAATAAATAGATTACCATCTATTGTCCTTCATGAAAAAAGTCCTTTGAAAATTCTATTTAAAACAACACCAGATTACTCCTCATTAAAAACCTACATTAAATGGTTACAAGATCAAAGAATGAGATTCGAAATCCAAAAGCTTATATCACAGAATTAGATGACAGAGAACCTCACTCTGTCAAAGAAGCATTGAAATTTCCTCACTAGGTTGAAGCAATGAATGAAGAATACAAAGCCCTAATGAGAAACAATACTTGGGAATTGGTTCCTAGGCCTCCTAATAAAAAAATAATTGGCTCAAAATGGGTTTTCAAAGTAAAGAAAAACTCATATGGATCCATCTCAAGATACAAAGTACTGTTAGTGGCTCAAGACTTTCACAAAACAGCAGACATAGATTATTCAGAAACTTACTGCCCTGTGATAAAGCCTATAACCATTCGAGTTCTATTAACTATGGCTCTTGCACATAACTGGCAGATCAGACAATTAAACATAAACAATGCCTTCCTCCATGGCATTCTAACAGAGGAAGTGTACATGGAACAACATGTTGGCTTCACAGTTGAAAGCAACTTGCAAAAACTACTAGTGTGCAAACTAAAGAAAGCATTATATGGTTTGAAACAAACCCCAAGGGCATGGTTTGACAGATTAAAAACCTTCTTGTTATCCTAAGGTTTCACAAACTCAAAGGCTGATTGCTCACTGTTTATGAAACTAACAAATCACTCTTCATGTTACATTTTGATATATGTAGATGACATCATCATGACTGATTTCTCAAGATATGACATTGACAAACTGATCTCTCATATGAATGTCACTTTCTCCTTGAAAGACCTTGGGAAGCTAAGCTACTTCTTGGGAATAGAAGTTTCTTATCACAATCTGGTGGACTATTCTTATCCCAAGACAAATACATCACAGAGATAGTACAAAGAACAAAGATGACTGATGCAAATCCTATTGCAACCCTTATGATCAGTTCTACCATCTTATCATCTAAAGGTAGTGAAAATTTTGAAAATCCCCATATATATAGAAGTATTGTAGGAGCACTACAATATGTAACAATCACAAGACCTGAAATAGCTTACTCAGTGAACCATGTCTATCAATTTATGCACAGTCCAAAATTATCACACTGGCAAGCAGTGAAAAGAATTCTACGATACCTCAAAGGAACAATAAAACATGGGCTGCTACTAAAGGAACCTACCAACTTTACACTTCAGGCCTTTGCTGATGCTGACTAGGCGTCGGATCCTGATGACACACGCTCGACATCTGGAATATGTGTGTACTTTTGTGAAAATTTAATCACTTGGAGATCTAAAAAGCAGCATACCGTGTCTAGATCAAGTACTAAAGCATAATTCCGCTGCCTTGCAAATGCAACCACTAAACCTATATGGTTAGCTTTCCTCTTCAAAGAACTGAAGATCTTTCTACCAAAACCACCAATATTGTGGTGTGAAAATCTTGAAGTTGTTCACCTAAGTGCAAATCTAATACTTCACTCGAGAACAAAACATGTAGTAAGACATCTATTTTGTGAGAGACTTTGTTATACAACGAAAGATTACAGTTCAACATCTTCCAGCAACAGCTCAGGTTGCAGATATACTGACCAAGCCACTATCTGCACATTCCTTCATTCCACTTCGAGCAAAACTTGGTGTTACACATGCTGCAGACATTGGCTTGAGGGGGGCTATTAAGGCTGCTCACTAAGAAAACTATTATTAAACAGTTTAGTTGTTTCGTTTTTCAGTTTAGTTGTTGTACAGTTTTTCTGTTTCTCTCATCTACTATACATTTTCCTTTATAAAAGGAAATGCATTGTATCTAAATAATTCAATTCAGAAAAGTATATTCAAACCTTCATTCTCCAAATCCTCTCTTCCCGTAAGGTACACTTTCTTTAGAAGACAAAAGTTCATTGAAGATACAAGCTTTCTAAGACTTTGACTTCAAGCACATAACATGCTATGCTTTCTCAAATCAAGCATACACATGTAAACCGACAGAGAATTGAGGAATTAGTACTAGAGATTGAGCCGCATTGCATCATCATCAACACAAATTCAACTCCATGAAACACGTTTCCCCAAAAACTTTGTGTAAACAACGAGTTTCTTCATGATGTTCTTTTACTGGCATATTTCTTAAAAGAATTTTGAGAAGTTCACTCAACACAAAACTACTTTAAAGCAAGCAAGCTTGTGGGCTCGATATATGAAGAAAAAACCAAAAGTGAAAATTAATTTTAATTGAGGAGAAAATAACATTACAGTGACTTGAACACATAATATTAACTTGCTTTTTAGGGAGAAAAAATTATATTGTATTTCTTCTTTTTTTTCTCCTACTCTAAAACAAACCTAAAGTATTCTTATATAGGAGAAAGAAAATCAAACAAATAAAGAATAAAACATTACATCTAAATAATAAATATATACAAAATACACAAGAAATATTTTAGAGAATTTAAGAAAATTCAACACTTTCAAATCTTGAGAATATAGTTTTGATATGATTTTCGTTAAATTTTGTACCTTTCTTGAACTTGGCTCTTACAATTAAAATAAATCCAAAATTCTTTGAAATCCAAATTCTTTTTCTTTTCTTTTCTTTTTTCTTTTCTTTTTTTTATTTTGTCCCTAATTTGAAATTTTTCATGATTGATTTTTTAAAGGTAATTTTTTAAAGGATGAAAAGGCTCAACAAAATAGTCAATCATAAGTTTAGCTCAACTATGTACCTTAGAACTGAACAAGAGGTCTATGGTTTAAATCTTCACTCTCAAGTAAAAAAAATTGCACAAAAGTCACAATCTTTAACATATGTGTGCTATACTTTATGGATAATTACTCAAAATTCTTTGTGATTCATGGGTTGGATATGCAAAAAAAATCTATTTATGTTTGGTAACCAATTTGTATTTTATCTATTTGTTTTTTAAATTTAAACTTATTTCATCTTAAATTCTTGCAATAGTATGCATCATTCTTAAACACAAAAATTGAAATATTATCTAAATTTTAAAAATAAAAACATATCTATTAAAAAAGCTACATACTTTTAAAATTTTCAAAATTTGAGTAGGTTTTGAAAACATAGATAAAGAGTAAATTAAAAAAGTATTTATGGTTTGAATTCTTATAAACTTAAAACCAAAAATCAAATAATTGGTAGAGGTTTAAAATGCATTTAATTACAAAAATGAGCTAATTCCAAAGTCAAATTTGAGTAGAGAAAATTTAAAGATAAAGTTGGGCACTAATTAATGATATTTCTCCTAAGAAATAATAGTGATGGTTTCAAGTACATTTATTTCCACTCTTTAAAACAAATAATCAAAACTACCTGCAAAAATTAAATCTCTCTTTCCTTTGTCTTTTTCTTTCTCTTCTCTACTCTCCTTTTTTTTCTCTTTTCATTTCTAGAACCAAATAAATAAAAACACTATCAAACGAGCTCGTAATAGTTACGAAATTTCGTGGCAATGATGTAATCACATGTCCGAAACTCTCAACAATACAAACACTATTTGAATAAGCAAACTCTCCAAAAATTTTGGCATTTGGCCATTTATAGAGCACAAATATCTTCAATCACTTTCAAATCACATAAAACCACTTTTTTTTTCTTCCTTACAAGCAATCTTTGAAAATGGTATACACAAAACCAAACTCATTCTCGATATGGTCCCTAATTCAATGCCCCACAGCCCTTCCCCTCTTCTTATCTTTTCTTCAAATTCTTTTTTTTTCATTTTTCCTTTTTGAATTCCAACCATTACATCCCATCAAAGATTTGTAAACCCAATTCCCAAATCCAAACTCTTGTTCTAATTTCTAAA
The DNA here is from genome assembly GCA_025688845.1 of Cucumis hystrix. Taxonomy (NCBI): domain Eukaryota; kingdom Viridiplantae; phylum Streptophyta; class Magnoliopsida; order Cucurbitales; family Cucurbitaceae; genus Cucumis; species Cucumis hystrix. Next base: position 12,269,837 of record CM046890.1, on the reverse strand, counting down.
CATGGGAATGATGTGGAAATATTAAGGCAGGTTTGATAGAGAATTTTGTAAAAACAAATGTGAAATGAAAACAAAGTTGTATTTCATGTTTATTTAGAAATTAAATTCTTAGTCGTTTAAAATGATGAATTTGATCCTTGAATTTTAAAATGGTACATTTTTTTATCTCATGAGTCATGTTTATAAGAGCCTCATTTAATTTTTAAATTTTCTAAATGTACCTTTTTCAGTTTTTGAACTTTTAAAAATAAGTTTTAAAAGTATTTTTCTTATTTCATTTTATAAAATAACTATATCATATTTAAGATTAGAAAAAACTGGTTTAAAATTCCAATTATTTTAAATAAAAGTATAAAATTATTTGATAAACTTCTTTTAACCCTATTTTTTAACAACTCAATTATTAAAATGGTACATTTTGAAAACTTAAAAACTAAATAAGTCTATTTTGTAAATTCAAAAACTAAAAAAGATACATTTTTAAATTTAAAGGAATAAACGAACAAATACTCAAAACTTGGAAATCAGACACACATATACTCAAAACTTGGAGATTAGACGCACATATACTCAAAATTTGGAGATTAGAAAAGTAATTTCCTTTTATTTTCTATTATTCAATACAACTCTAGATTTTGATTCAATACAACTCTAGATTTTAATTCAAAATTTAGATACAACAAAAACATAAAAATCTTGTTTTCAAAATCACAAAATCCAAAACAGTAATTAAAAACAGAATCTAGATATCTGTCAAACACACATTTACGAAATTGAGTGAATCTAAAAACACAAAAGAGTTCTCTAACCACCGATATCGAATATCGTACAATGATATCGTTAGGTTCCAACTATCATGAAAGGACCCGCCATTCAAACAGCCCGGTTGAATTTACACATGTTCTGATTGTGTGTAAAATGTGTAATATTATTAATTATACAAATATAAGAGAAACAATTTATACATGCCTTCAGAAGAGGAATCAAAAAAGCCTAACTACTACTCTCTATTACTTCTAATTGCAAGAAAAATACTTGTGATTCATCAGAAAGTAGGAGATGGTTCTATCATCAAAAGTTGCGATTTTCATTTTTACAAGGTTTGAGTGAACCTAAGTCGATCTCGAAGACGAGGATTCACCCAACGAGACAGAAGCCAAAGACGATGCCCAAACACGTGCATTCCTTGCTCCCTTGTGGATGTTCTTCGTCTTGTATAGCCTTAGCTTGGCCCACGCCCTTCTGATATCGAGCATTTGAAGAATGCGGCCCATTAGTTGTCGTGTTTCGCCAAATATTTCCAAGTTTAGGTGAGGTACGCAAGATCTACAAAGATTGTTTAGCTGATGCAGGACATGTGGTAATTTGAACATTGCTACACGAAGACAGACGAATACAAAGGAGAAAGCCAACAGTGGATCACTCTTCAATATGTTGTTTGGTGACGAAGACTTTGCCAGTTGGATAACGGGCCTTCCAATACTCTCGATAGTAACTAACTCAGCGTTGTTATAGTACGGGATTGGTTTTAATCCTGATATAACCAAACACAACTCATTTGAGCAAGACCACACACACACACACCACATGTGAAAAAACAAGAGAACCTTACCTGTCATTCGGTTATAGAAGCGAACAAGTGAAAGTATATTTTTTCGACCGCGATACCGAACACGTGATGTCCCATTGACCAGCAATATAGATGGGAAGCTGTGGACTCCATATTTCGAGAGTACACTAAAATATGCAAGGATAAATGTATAAGTAAAGAGATTGTAAACCAGCATATCTATTCTAGCTTCATTGCCAAAAGAAAACACCAATATGTATATGTAGATCACTTCAATTTCTCCTCTCATTAGTTGGTAATTTTTACTAGTTAAAATATAGAGAACGTAGAAAGGTTCGTGATGCACAAACTTGGAATAGTTATTTAGAATTTTCCCAGGAAACAATCCGAAAATGCATTCGTTACAGAAAAACAGAACACAAGACAAGAAGAACTACTTACTTTGGTAGTGTAGAAGATTGTTCAACCACCAAGTGTTCCATTTGAGGAAACAAGAAACTGAGAGTTTCAAATGTGTGGCGCAAATGGAGAGAAAACGGACACCATGAAGCATAAAAGAACACAGAGGTGTAGCCGATCTTCTTATAAGAAGTCAAAGTCCCATCAATGTAATCCCCATCCACCTAAATATCAGAAAAGGGAAATCAATATGAGAAAAAGAAGAAACAACTTAATTAATGTTGTAGCCTTAAGGAGGGCTTTTTTAATGGAAACAAACATTTTTTATTGATAATGAAAAGAGACTGTTGCTCAAAATACAAAGAGATGTACAAAGAGACATATAGATCATAGAATTCAAAACGAACATAACAAAACATCAACATGATCAATTTTCCATAACAAAGATGCCAATTACACTGTACTCCAGCTAAACTAAATTTCACCTTTTCTACATAGAAACAGATAGTTATGCAAAGATAATTGTTTTCTATGAGTTGCTCTCTGAAAATTCGGAGGTAGAAAGGTCCATCCGATACCTCTGACATGTTTCTTGTCTAAAGCTTGATATAACATCTTTGATAAGTAGAAAAATTACAAGGGAAATGCATCAGCTTCTGAAGAAACAACTGCAGTTAATTTTAAGAATAAGTTGATCACATAGACGGATACATAGACGTGCAAAATGGAAATCATATGGCACTCAGCACTACCTCCCACCTAAATAGATCTAACCAAATGCTACCAGAATAATTTCAAAAGGGGTGAAACTACATGAAGAGTAGAATGATTTTTTGAGTTCAACAGCACTTGGAAGTGGGTGATTCTAACCTCTAACTAAGAATAGGGAGATATGCAACTATATGCTGGAGTGATTTGAGTTATCGGTTAGAACTAATCAATGAAGTAACTCCCATCATAATTCAGAATGTAGATATGTATGTATGTATTGTTAGAACCAAGCTTTCATTGAGAACAATGAAAAAGTCATTATTCAATCATTATTTCAATGATGATTACTCGAAGTTATACAACTTGGATTGACAAGGATGACAATGATGCCTCCATTAGTATTCCACTACAACATGGTAAACAAAATGATGGAAAGGAAACATTGTGTAGATCTAGATATAGAGATGAATTGGAAATCATCTCCTAGTAATGGTTTGGAAACTTAATTTCTTTAAATACCGTGTTTGTCATAAATTGCAGGAGAGATTTTTGCATTTCCAGTATCTCCTCCTACTTTATCTTCTTAATTTTTTTTCCCGCAAAAGGGAGAATTTTTTGTTCTATCAGAAGCTATTTAGCTCCTAAAATGGAAAAGGCTTTGATTTGTACACATATAGGATTCACCAAATTAAAGAATTAATTTTAGGTGAGTTTGAATATCCTTCAAAAACTGAACACAAATGTGATAAGGCCAAAAATGTCTGAATTTATTGATATTTCCTTAATCGATGTATCCTCTGTATGTGCACGGGAAGTCCCAAATTTGACAATGCTTCACTTTAAATATGCAAACTCTAACTCAATGGAGAATCTAACAAATTTAGCATCTCTTGGAACCTTTCATTGTTGGTACAAGAATTCATTGGGGGGGGGGGGGCAGTTAGGCCAGGGGAATAATAATGGAAGGAAAGAAACAGCAGAGTTTTCAAATGAAGATGATCAATGTTTCATCATAATGAGTGCCTATGAGGATGATTGATGTTTTCCGGAACTATTCAACTCTGCAGCTTCATATGCATTGCAAAGCATGCCTTTTTTAGGAGAGAAATTTCATTGATGAAATGAAATGAAAGAGAAAAAGCCTCAAAAACCTAATGGTGGGTCTAATGAAAGTTTCCTAATTAACAATTAAAGTAGAGAGGTTATAATCAATAAAAGAGATTCCGATTTACAACAATAATCCATAAAATAATCAAGAAAGAAGTATCCCCAAAAATATGTCCATTCCTTTCTCCCCAAGGAAAAACAATAACAATGACTGCACAATTCAGTCTGAATCATGCCAAAAAGAGACCAACCTTCTACTATGCACTCATGAGCAGGACGAACAACCAGGCCCAATGTAGAACAAACACATCACAAAGGGGATATGCTAGAACCACTCCTAATCTGATGAGGCCAGACACAAACAGGCTGCGATTGAGAATACTTGGCAGCAATCAATTGGCACCGTAACACATTACCTTCCGTTGAAGATCTCCAAATCCACTTTGCCAATAGACTCAAATTACGGTGCTGGAAATTGCTAATACCAATGCACCTAAAAGTTTAAGAAGTCAAGTTGTCTCCCAATTAGCATTATACATCCCTCCATTGCCTCTAAAACCTTCCAAAAAGAAATCACAAACAAGCTTTTCCAATGTCCTGGAAACTTTTATTGGATGTTTATACAAAGTTAAAAGTAAGTTGGCATGCAAGACAAGGTAGCTTGAAGAAGAGTGTGCCAACCTCCTTTCGAAATGAAAGCATATTTCCAGGTATGAAGTTTGTGCTGAATTTTCTAAATAATAGATGGCAAAAAACCAGTGGTTTTTGGATGTAGCCCTAAAGGTGGGCCAAGTACCCCTCAGACGACCAAACTTCAATATCATTATCAAAATGCTCAAATCATCATCAGCAATGTGAATCCCCAACAGCTAACTCTTAGAAAGGTTACCAAAAGTAAATTCAAAATTTTAACAACTTCAAAAAGATTCTCCAAGGCTTTTATGTCAAAAGTGGAGAACAAGAGCATATCATCAAAAAAACAGAAAGTGAGTCAAACAAAACTGAGATTTTTTTATAGAATGAGTTGCAATTTTACCCAAATTAGCGCTGTATTTAAAATTTAAAAACCTTCTTAAACAAGTCCAGATCAAAATGAAGATAAAAGAAGAAAGAGGATCACCTAGACATATACCTTGAATTGGAAAGATTTTACCTCTAAGACAACCATTGACAATAATCAAATAGTTGACGTTGGAGATGCAACCACAAATCCATCTCCTCCAAGTGATACCAAAACCTTTGGCATGAAGGGTAACATCCAAAAAATCTCAATCAATTTTCTCAAAGGCATTTTCTAGGTCTAATTTAAGAACACGCCTTTCTTGTCAGAGGTGGTGTCCATAATTTGTCTATTAGACACAAAGGGCAATTGGTTCTCAACTACAGTGGAAGGCAATACCAATTTCAATTGGTTCGATGTAACACAACCAACAATCTTGTATGCATAGGGCAGAGACTAATTGGCCAGCAGTCAACAACGTATTCAAAAGCCAAACGCCTTGGAACAAAACAAATATAAGGTTCATTGAGGGCCAAATTAATTACAGATATCATAAATCATAGCCATGAAATCATGTTTAATGGTATTCCACCAGTATTTGAAAACTTCAGAGGTAAAACCATCAAGCCCAGGAGACAGTAATTATACCCAATGATTTCATTTCACTACTTGGAAAACTTTGTAAATATAACTTCCAGTCCAGTAGATAGATCCACAATGATAGGACACCAATGAATATTAGTAGGAAGGAATTGAGAATCATCATCTTTAGTAAATAATTTCAGAAAGAAATCAATGAACTCAGCCTGTGAATAAACTAACTCCATTCACTAACACCATCCCAAAACTCATTAATCAAATACTTTCTTCTGTGAGCAGCTAAAATACAATGAAATCACCTATTATTTTGATCACACTCTGAACCAATTCAATTTACGTTACTGTTACCAACAAATTTGACCTAACCAGTCAAATTTTTCAATCTCTCCTAGCAAAAGATGTCGAGTCTCCTATTGATTAGGTGAAAAAGATAGTCTTTTTTCTTGTTCGACTAATTCAATAGTGAAATAAGTTAGGCAAGTTGGGATGCAGCAAGAGGTTGGAACATGTCACATTGAGATCCCCTTGATCACCCCCTATACCAGCCACTCGGAGCTCTCACTAGAAATCATCACAAAAATCACTTTGTATGGCCCATTGACAGTTGTAAGCCAAAAATAGAAACCACCAGATATAAAGGCATGAATAGAGATTTGATAAGTTCCTTTTGATAACGTCAAGCTCACTCCATAGGATAAGAATGCACCAGAAGTTCCAACAAAATCAAGAGAAGGCCGTGAAATATCTGAAGGCCTCAAAATAGATTTGACAAGATAGGTGTCAATGTCTGATAATTTTGTTTCTGCAGAAGAACGATGCCCAGATGTTGTTGAAGAGTTCGTTTAATCAAAGCTTTTTTTTTCCAAAAGCACATACCTCGTACATTCCAAGAAATAAATTTCATTGACTCTAATATGATTGCTCTGTCATAAAAGACAATAGTAAGAAGATTATGCAACTCCCTTTCCACTTTGGATTTCTTCTCATTGATAGTACAAACTCTCTTTTGTGGTGGTTCTAGTAACAGGGTATAACCATGATACAAAGACCATGTTCATCGAGAACGGGAGCTAAGCGTTGAAGGTATGTTGTTAAGGAAAAAGGAGATGGAAAATTGGTTGGTGAGATGGTTGAGGTGAGATAGTAATTTCAGACGAGAATAGTTGGGGTAGAAGAGATATATTTGGTAGAGGTGTCAGAGTCTCTTGTGGGAAAAGATGAGGAGGAAGGATGGCTAAGGCTTGGAGTGAAAATTTGGTCGTTTGGTCAATATGAGGGAACTGGGACCTGCAAGGAGACTACACGAGGGTTGTACAAAAGGGGAAAGGATCCACATAAATCAAGGAGTGTTGAAAGCAGTGGATTAATAATTTATTTTGTTAGAACCAAGGTCGTAAGATGTCTTTGTCCCACTTTGGTTAGAATGGGATGACCAATGTGGTACTTAAGTGGCTTAGCTCTTCCACCCAAACAGCTGGTTTTGAAGTGTGATTCTCCCAAGTGCTTAAGTACCTAACAATAGCATCCAAGCCCATTGTCGACATTTCAGAGTGGAATCGACGAAGGGTTCTGACCAGGTGTGGCCATGGAGTTTTGCAGCACTTTCAAGGGCATGACAGTTAGGTTGATTTGTCTATCTTAATGGCCAAAGCTCGCAATATACCTCCGCACTTGTTTCCAGTAAATTGGAAGATTTCTTCCATTCAAGCGTAAGGGTAGAGATCGAGTTTCAACTCAACCCCCAAAGGAAGATACCTTCCTTTGAATAGAAACATTTCCAAAAGAAAATATCTTATTGTCACAATAGAAAGGTTTGGTTGTTAGTTTGTAGAACAATTGATACACTCCAATCATCATGGAATCGGTTTGGTTACAAGGGTTGGTGGCAAGTGTCTAATCATAAACTTGAGTTATTGCTTTGTTGTCCTGAAAAGGGTTTAATGAGATTGGTGAGGATCGATTCTTGAATGATTGGCCATGAAACACATTGTTAGCATCATCAGACAACATGGAGATCGTTCCAATCTACCAAAATGAAGAGATATTATCCGGAAGAAGTGTTTGTCATTGGTTTCCAAATGATTCTTCGGTTCAGGGGTGTCTTTGCAATAAACAGGAAGGAAGTGGACTTTGTTTCTGCAAAACTTATGTTCAAGCCCATCCATGTAGATATATACCTGTGTGCTTGGTCTTCTTCAGTGTACCTCCTCGAGGTAATAAGATATGAGGAAGAAGAAAGAGAACAAACCTTGTTTGTTCTACTCTGATGGGATAATTAGGCATTGCTGACTACCAGAGTGAAGGAATTAATTGACTTCCACATACAACATTTGTTACTCTATTTTTCAGGCCAAAACACATAATTTCATTTTGAAGTTCTTTGAAAAACTTGAAGGCACAAGGTTCTTCGACAAGGGTATGGAAGGAGGATACAAGGGTTAGAGGAAAAATATGGCAGGTGGAAGAGTGGAGCACCAAGAGACAATGTTTATGAAAATGATACAATTCAACCTAGTTTTATCAATGGAGTTGATTAAACACTACATGTATATATATTCTCTTGGATTTAAATAATATCAAATCAGTGAGAACAACCTTCATAGTATTATATTTTGAGTTTTTTGTCTATAAGGAAGACCAATGACCAAATCAACCCAACTCTAAATACATAATTTGAAATTGATACTTAAACCATTCAAATTCAATTAGGTTGTCGTATTGAAATCAAAACCCATCCTAACTCGACCCAACTTTGAGTGTAATGTTTGAATGAAAAACTCCAAGTCATTTCTGTTGACTTTCTCGTCCACACAAAAATTGGATTAAAAATGAATTAATCATCCCAGCTCAACATGGTTCAAGATTAATCTCTCCCACCTGATTTTCAGCTAAAATTTATAATTTTTCAATAGCAAAAGAGAAAATCACAAATAAGCATAAATTTCTTTACCTACCCTCATCTGAATGTTCATCATGTACAGAACAATCAAGAGCTCAACACAGCTAAAACCATTAACATTTCTTCTAACAATCCAATTCTAAAGGAATAATTGAACACCCTACAAAACATACTTCAATAGGGAAAACAAAACAGCAAACCTCCAAGATTTTCAAAACTAAAAGTACAGAACAAAGGAATCCCAGGAAAAAAAAGCTTCACAAACATCAACAGCTCCCAAAAGGTTAGATTCAGACAAGAAAACAAAAACAGCACAGAGAAAAGTGATAACAGCACCTAAGCAAAAGGAAAATCAACACAAAATTAAGAAGATGACAAAGAAAATCATACCTGCAAAAGCGAGCTGGGAACAGCAGAGAAAGGGCATTGAGATCGAACACCATAGAGAAAGAAATCAGATTCTTTAGGGCAAATTGAAGATCTAGAAAGAGATGTTGAAGACACAAACCCTAAAGGGCAAAGGGCAAGAAAATAGACAAAAAGAGAAAAGGCAGCCATGTTGGAAGAAGAGATTAAACCACAAAAACGATGAAGAGGAAGAAGAAACAAGGGTATTACAGAGAAATCGATAAGCAAAACTAGGGATAAATCAGAAATGAAAAATCAAACAAAAAAAAAAGTGATAGAACAGATAAACACCCACAAAAAGTGGGGTTAAGGATTTGTTTTGTTTCCTCAAGTTTCTAAAAAAAGGGGTGTGCTTCGATCTTCTTTATCTGGATCATACGGTGGCCGTTGGGAGGTGGCGGCGGCGGCAGCGGTGGAGGGTTTTTGTTGAAAATCTAACCGATAGAACTGATTCGATCTCGTTTTTTGTGGATTATTTTGGGTTTTCGGTTCTTTAAAAGTTCCAAATAAAGTTACGATTTTTAAAGCCAAAAAAAGTCAAATCAAATTACCCATTACAGTATTTCCCTTAAACATCCATCCAGCTGAGACTTTGCTGATTAATCTTAAAATATCCAAAACAACAATGAACCAAAATGGAGTTTATACTTTGTAATATTTTCTCTTCTCTCCTTCCTATGAATGTGGAGTGATTATTTGAAAGAATTAGATAGCAAAAATTAAGAACTTTAGTCATCTTGGATTTATATTTCATTGATTATTATGGGATTTTATTATTGTTATTGTTATTGTTAATGTTTTGGAGAAATATGAACTCTAATTTGTTTGTCAAAGATGGTTGAGGACTGATTCTACTTTGGTAATCACCCTTTTTTGGATTTCCCAAAGTTAGCATTTTCTTTTCTTTTAATTTCATTTATATGATGCTTCTCTCATACTTTCCTAATCTATAAAATCCAAATTTTAATATTAGTTCTGAGTAGATAAAAAAAAATAGGAATTTATTTGCAGTGGTTGAACTTAAATAACCTCAATTTGGAAATGTTTCTTATTGTCCTATTAATAATAATAATCTTATGAAACCAATTACTTTTGGTCCAAAATCTTTTAAGATTGTATGTAAATTTAGTTTTCATATTTAAATAAGTGAATGATAAAGTATTGCAACTTTTGATGTCAAAAGTCTGGCTAAGAGAATTCATCGTTGAATAGGAAATTTTGAGACAAATCACAAATTGACACATCATTTACTAAATTAATGACGAAAAATACAAATAATTAAATTTGGAACTAGTTAAAAAAATTGACATGTGTCCCAAACTAAAATTGAAAACATAAATTAGTTAATTCTAATGATGCCACATGTTTTCATTATGACTTATGGATCAAATTAATTATTTTGGTCAAATTAAATATTATTTATTTGGCATAGTTCAATTGAGTCCAAAAATTAGCTTAATTTAGCTCAAAAGCTAAATATGACCAAAATTCATGTGGTTAAATCCATGGACTAACCAGACTCAAACCCACAAGGCTCACCAGAGAATTCTATAAATAGACAAGTTCTCCTCATTTGCAAGAGTTGGAAATTTTTTACTCCTAAAGGTCTAAAGAAAATTCTCCCAGGCTAAAAGACTGTATAACTCTTGAAGTCAACCACTGTCGAAGATTTAAGCTCCTTTGGCAATACAAGCTTTCTTCTAAGACTCCAACTTCAAGAACATCACGTATTTCGCTTCCTCAAATCAAGCGTAGGCGTTCAACCAACTTCAAGAACATCACGTGCTCCACTTCCTCTAAATCAAGCGTAGACGTTCAATCGAGAGAAGAATCAGATAATCAAATTCTATAAATCGAACCACATCGCATCAAATTAACAAAAATACAACATCAGCACAAGTTCAACTCCACGAATCAAATTTCTTCAGAAATTTCGTGAGAACAAATTGGCACGTCCGGTGAGACATCTCTACCTATCATCTCTCTCTCTCATCACCTAAATCTACAAGCAAACCAATGGCACCAAAAAAAGTTGCATCCAAATCTTGTGTCGCAAGCGACGCCTACACGGGACCTGTCACCCGCCGTCAATCTAAGGGGATCATCCAAGAGCAAGATCAAGGTTCTGCCATCGCGCAGAGCATCCTTAAGTAATTGATGGAGTCTCCTAAAACTGGAATTATCATCAAGGAAAATTCTTTGTATGATGACTCTGATGCTGCCTCTAGCAAGTCAAAGAGAAAAGCACACCCTGATGTGATGTCTGTCATAATGGCTGATGTAACGGTCGAGGTTGCCATGACAGAGATGGAGAGGAAAATTAATCTTCTGATGAAGGTTGTTGATTAGCGAGACCACGAAATCACAACTTTAAGAGAGTAGATGCAGACTCGTGAAATTATTGAATTGAGTCAAACTCCTGTTGTCAAAGCTAGTGACAAAGGAAAAAATGTGGTGTAAGAAAATCAACCACAACAACAATAAGCTTTTGTTGCTTCCCTCTCAGTTCAACAGATACAAGATATGATCGCGACCTCCATTAGAGCTTAATATGGAGGACTGCCACAAACTTCTTTTATGTACTCTAAGTCGTAAACTAAAAGAATCAACAACTTGAGAATGTCGCTTGGGTACCAGCCTCCAAAATTTCAACAATTCGACAGAAAAGGCAATCCAAAGCAACACATTGCTTACTTTGTTAAAACATGCAAGAATGCAGGATCAAGAGAAGAAAAACTAGTCAAACAGTTTGTCTTGAGCTTGAAAGAAAATGCTTTTGAGTGATATACCGATTTGGAGCCAGAAGTCAGTGACTGTTGGAAACAACTGGAAAAGGAGTTTCTCAACTGCTTCTACAGCACTAGGCGCACTGTAAGCATGATGGAGCTTACAAACGTGAGACAATGAAAGGAAGAGCCAGTCATTGACTACATAAACTGATGGAGAGCTCTAAGCTTAGATTGCAAAGACAAGCTCAAAGAATTGCCTACAGTGGAGATATGCACCTAAGGCATGCACTGTGAACTTCTCTAAATTTTGTAGGAAATAAAACCTTGTACATTTGAAGAATTAACGACTCGCGCCCACGACATAGAGTTGAGCATCGCTAATAGAGGAACTAAAGATTTCTTAATTTCTGAAGTAAAAAATGGGAAGAATGAAATCAATGATACTAGAAAGATCGCAAACAGTGACATTTAGTCTATGGTTGTTCACGAGTCTCCATTGAAATCTTTCTTCAAAAGAAAAGAAACAAAAATGGAAAGAAAGCATAATGGCGAAGAGAAGCGCCGTCCTTAAAGAAAGGAAGAAAAAAGTTTATCCATTTCCTAACTCTGATGTTGCAGACATGTTAGAGCAGCTACTAGACAAACAACTTATTCAGTTGCTAGAATGCAGATGACAGAAATAAGCAGAAAAAGTAGATGATACTAACTACTATAAGTATCATCGGGTTATTAGACATCCTGTTGGAAAACGTTTCGTGTTGAAGGAGCTGATTCTAAAGTTGGCTCGTAAAAAGAAGATCGAGTTGGATATGAATGAAGTAGCTCAGACGAATCATGTTGCAGTCGAGATGACTTCAAGTGTTCCACCATCAACACAACTTTATGATTAAAGGAAAAGCTTAATTCAGTTTAGAACTTTCGAACCTGTAGTTGTCCAATTCCAACAAAGGACCATGACGACAAACTTCCAAAACAAAGAAAAGCCTGTTGAAGATGATGGTGAAGGGTGAATAGTCGTGACTCGTAAAAAAGGGAGACAACTAAATTTCATTCAAGCAAAGTCGCACTTGCATCAGAAGCATGGAAAAGGAAGCAACTCTCATAAAAAGAATGAGAAAAGAAACAAGAAGATGTGGAAGCCTAAGTCTATCAAAGGAAAATACGAGAACTTCTTTTGACCTCAACGATTTATAACTTTAACGGAATTCCTCACAAGAAACTTCCTTGATGATCATCTCGAGAAAGTATTAGAAGTCACTGCATGTCATGATGTCAGCATAGTAGAAATCGACAACCATTATGCATCTTTTGAAGAAGTCGACAATTTAAATGAAATTAAGCAAAGGACTTCTGTCTTTGATCGTATCAAGCCTTCAACTACTCAGTCTTCAGTCTTTTAAAAGGTTGAGTATGGCCACGAAAGAAGAAGGAAACAAATTTCTAATGTCTACTTTTACTCGAACTTCAGTTTTCAAAAGACTAAGTATTTCCACATTAAAGAAAGGTCGATCTTCAACATTTTCTTTAGATCATCTAAAGATGTCAAGCGATCAACACGAAAAAGAGATGAAAACTTTGAAGGAAAAACCATTTCATGAAGAAAAAACAATGACGAAAAGATTCACAATCGTGTCCTATACGCATGAAGAGGAAGTTGTCTGTTGACATAAATACAGAAGCTTCCTTGACAGTGAAGTCAAGAGCTATTATATTCATCAATTCTACAAATAAAGAAGGTGAACAAATTCTTGATGAGAATAAAAGCTGCTAAATATGCAAAGCTCCTTATCGCAAGAGCCTAAACTGCATAGTTATGACTTAATCCCTGTGTTATAAAAAGGGTACATTGGCAGTTCAAAGTTTACTTTAAGTTCAGTCCCATGCAAAAAAAAATTATGCTTCATTATGGTCTCATAGTAAAGAATATGTAAGCAACCCAAAATGAAATTTGGGAGCAGTCACACTAGAATAAGAAAAAATCATTATCATTTAACAAAAATTTGACATTTACAAGAATTGCAACAAAAAAATGAATGAAAGAAAAGAAAGAGGGCAAAGAGGGCAAAGTCAAAGTAGGAAGCTCTGCCTTTTCTCCTATATGTTACAGCTGAGAGGATTTATTTTCATCTTCTCCCATGTGTTGCAATCGAGAGGATTCATTTTCTTCTCCCATGTGCCACAGTCGAGAGGATTCATCTTCAACTTCTCCCATGTGTTGCAAATGAGAGGATTCATCTTCATTGTCTCTCATGTGTCGCAGTCAAGAGGATTCATCTTCATCTTCTTCCATGTGTCGCAGTCAAGAGGATTCATCTTCATCTTCTCCCATGTGTCACAATCGAGAGGCTTCATCTTTATCTTCTCCCATGTGTTGCAACCGAGAAAATTCATCTTCATCTTCTCCTATGTGTTACAGTCGAGAGGATACATCTCCATCTTCTTCCATGTGCCATAGTTGAGAGAATCATCATTTTTATATTCGATGTGTTGCAGTCGATAGGCTTCTCCATCTTCAAGCTTGGTGTGATCCATTATAAAGTTCAAGTCAAAATAATGATAAAGTCAAGTGCACTTTCATCTTCAATCAAGGTCAGTGTACTCCATCTTCAACTGCTCCATCTCTAAGCTTTAACACCCTTACTTAAAAAAAAAAGGAACAAGTTATAATTAGAAAAAGAAAAAAAAAATTGGTGAGTGAAAAAAATAAAAGATAAAAGGAAAAAAACTATTGGAAAAAAGGAAAAAAAAAAGGAAAAGTCGGATCATCCCCTAGTAGAAGTTGGATCGCTAACGACGAAGTAGAACCAAGATGCTTGATCATTTCTACTAAGGAGGTGGATCTGACCGCAAAAGCCCGATTGTCCCCTAGTAGAAGTTGGATCGCTGACGGTGAAGCAAAACAAAGATACCAGATTGTTCCTACTAAGGAGGTGGATTTGACAGTAAAAGCTTGATCATCCCCTAGTAGAAGTTGGATCACAGATGGCGAAGCAGAACTAAGATGTCCGATTGTTCTTACTAGGGAGATAGATCTGACAATAAAAGTCCGATTACCCCCTAGTAGCAATTTGATCGCTAACGATGAAGGAGAACAATGATATCCAATAGTTTTTACTAGAGAGGTGAATTTGACGACAAAAGCCCGATCATCCCCTAGTAGAAGTTGGATCGCTAACGGTGAAGCAGAACGAAGATGCCCGATCGTTCCTACTAGGAAGGTGGATCTGATGGCAAAAGCTCGATAGTCCCTTAGTAGAAGTTGGATCGCTGGTGACGAAACAGAACGAAGATGCCTGATTGTTCCTACTAGGGAGGTGGATCTGACTACAAAAGCTCGATCGTCCCTTAGTAGAAGTTAGATCGTTGACAGCGAAGCAAGACCAAAATGCCCGATCGTTCCTATTAGGGAGGTGGATCTGACGGCAAAAGCCCGATCGTCCCCTAGTAGAAGTTGGATTATTGATAGCGAAGCAGAACCAATATTCCTAATTGTTCTTACTAGGGAGGTGGATCTAACGGCAAAAGCCCAATTATCCTCTAGTAGAAGTTGGATTGCTGACGGCGAAGCAGAACGAAGATTTTCAATTGTCTCTACTATGAAGGTGGATCTAACGGCAAAAGTCCGATCGTCCCCTAATAGAAGTTGGATTGCTGACGGCGAAACATAACCAAGATGCCCGATCATTTATACTAGGGAGGTGGATCTAACGACAAATATTGGTTGATCCTCCCCTAATAGAAGTTGGATCGCTAATGGCAGAGTCACCCCTCCAAACAATTGCAAAGAAAAAAAGAAGAAGAAGAAGAAGTTCTTACCTTTAGCTCTTGAAAAAAAAGGGAATATAGAAAAAAACAACAAAAAAAAAAAAGAAGAAGAAGAAAAAAGAGGAAGAGAGAGAGAAGAGAAGTTTTTCATAACTTTCTTTTGCTTGATGAGGAATAAATGATTAAGATATAAGTTTATTTATAAGGCCATCAAATCTAATTTCTAAAATAATTAGGAATGATATTTAATCATTTTTTTATAACAAATCTAATTCCTAAAAGTATTATGAATGATATTTAATTTTTAAATAATAAAGAAAAGATAATCCAATTATATTATCTTATTTCTTTAAAAAAGAATAATAATAATTTTGTAATAAATCTCAAATTTCATTTTTAAGATAATTAAAATATTTAAATTTTTCAAAAATTTCAAAAATTTCAAAAATTTAAATTTTATTCCTAATTTTAAAATTAAAATTTAGGTTCAAAATCCAAGTCAAATTAACTTGCATATATGACCTTTTTTTTATCTCAAATTTAAATCAAAACCATAAATTCAACTTTATCTCAAGATTGATGGTCTCTTTTTTTATCTTAAATTAAAATTGGTCATTCTAAATTCTTGTACATTTTCAAGACAAATTAAGACATGGTAGAAACTTCATCCTTATTTTAAATAAAAATTTGGTTATGTTCCAAATTTTATTTTATTTTTAAAAAAAATTAATTTTAAATTTTTATCTTCAAATTAAATCAAATTGCGGATAAAACCTTAAACTTTTCTCAAATTAATTAAGGTTTGACCATATTTCAACCCTTATTTCAAATTTAAATCAAACTCATGTACCATATTCATAGTTTGATTAATTTGATATGTTGAATTAAGTAAAAAAAATGCTCGTATTTTGACTTCAAATTTATCTTTTTCGAGATTCATTCACCCATATACGTGCATAAATCTCGAAAATGAGGCATTTGTTTAATAGAAAATTTTTAGACCAATCACAAATTGCTACATCATTTTCTAAATTAATGATGAAAAATACAAATAATTAAATTTGGGACTAGTTAAAAAAAATTGGCATGTGTCCCAAACTAAAATTGAAAACATAAATTGGCCAATGCTAATGATGCAACATGTTTTCATTATGACTCTTTGATCAAGTTAATTATTTTGATCAAATTAAATATTATTTATTTGGTATAGTTCAATTGAATCTAAAAATAAGCTTAATTTAGCTCAAAAGCTAAATATGACCACAATTCATGTGGTTGAGTCAATGGGTCTGGTTCATAGACTAACCAGGCTCAAGCCCACAAAGCATATCAGAGAACTCTATAAATAGAAGTTCTTTTCATTTGTAAGGGTTGTAAATTTTTTACTCTAGAAGATCTAAAAAAAATATTCCCAAGAGCTAGAAGATTGCCTAACTCCTGAAGTCGACCATCGTCGAAGATTTAAACTCATTTGAAGATACAAGCTTTCTTCCAAGACTCCTAACTCCTAAAGTCGATTACCCTCGAACATTGAAGCTCTTTTAAAGATACAAACTTTCTTCCAAGACTCCAACTTTCAGAACATCACGTGCTTCACTTCCTCAAATCAAACGTAGGCATTCACTTTCTCAAATCAAGCATAGACGTTCAACCAACTTCAAGAACATCACGTGCTTCACTTCCTCAAATCAAACGTAGGCATTCAATCAACTTCAAGAACATCACGTGTTTTGCTTCCTCCAAATCAAGCGTATACGTTCAACTGAGAAAGAATCAGAGAATCAAATTTTAGAGATCAAACCACATCGCATCAAGTCAACAAAAATACAACATCAATACTCAAATTTAACTTCACGAATTAAATTTCTCCAGATATCTCGTGCGAACACTCATCTCACCTTCAAATGTCACCAATGATGAATTTGTAGGTTGTGAGTGAGGTCACCTGCAAAACAGTTAAAACAACACAAAAGTTTGGTGTTTGCCACAAACACTTTGATGCTTAAGTTCCAACACAAAGGTCAAAGTAAGTAATTTAAGGAAAAATATGAACTTACTCAATGTTGGACTGTCGTACTTTATTTATGGAATTAAGTTAGGGATCTTTCTCATCCTTTTATGATGGTAATATTATGTCGTGCTCGATGGTTGGACAGCTAAAATGGATGAGTTCTAACTTCTAATCAATGATTGAAAAAAAAAACATGACAAACGATTAAAATAAAGAAGAAAGGAAAAACGATTTAATGGGTAAAGGAAAGAAAACAAAAAAAAAACATTAAATTAAAAGATTCAAACTTCTAACCAATTACAAACTAAATCTTTAACAATGGTAAAAAGGCAATAAAAAATATGCACTCTATGGAGTGCATTCAATGGACTGATTTAGCATATATTCAAGGAAGCTGGAGCCCCTTCTCAAATATTATTACAATTTTACATTTTTTTTCTCAAACATATTATTTTGAGTGCAATTTTTTTGTTGTGGGAGTTCGTTTTCAAAACTACTTGTTTTTTTTTCTTTTTTCAAAAGTGCCTTACACTTCAAATTAGCATGTTAAATTAATATAAGATATGAAATGTTGTATCATCCCAGGGTAGTTCTAGTTTCATTTCATCATTATATTTCATAAATAGTTTTTGAAAGAAAAAAAAAACTTGATTCTTGCGTTTGATTAATACATATATAGAATCTAAAATTTTACTCTATTTTGTAAATATTTTTTAGCAGTTTTACCATCTACATATATAAGGTAGAAGAATAAATTATTTGAAACTAAAAGTTTGAGATGCATACTTAAAAACAATAATGAACACAATATATCTATATAATATAAAAAGTCTACAATCTTTAAAAACATTTTTGGAGAAATATGTCATTGTTCAAATTTTATTTTATTACAATTATGTAACTTTTAAGTATTAAAGTGGAATATGAAATTTCTATTTCTAAATAAAATAAAATAAAATAAATAAACAAATTCAACGTTTTGTATAACAAGTAATTATTATTTAAAATAACAGTTATTACATATATATATATATATATATATATATATATATATATATATATATATATATTTATTTATTTATTTTTATTTATTTATTTATTTTATTTCTTAGTTTTTGAATGTGAGTTACAATATTTTATCTAAAAGTTAATTTTCATAATTATAGTTTTTCGAAATAAAGCATTTTGCCGATTGAAATTCTTCTTGGTGCACTATTTAAAATGGGAATACTTTCATGCAATACTCATAGCCTATTCTCCAACATTATAATATCTAGGTCAAAATCCAACTCATCTCCAGTCCAGCTGAGATTTGAGATATGGAGATATCTTACAATGTCAAAAGGTGTAAGGGTAAGAATCGAACCTTTAACTTCAAAGTTGACACTACAATCACTATGTCTGTTGAGTTATATTCATATAGGCATATTTATCAATTTTAAAAGCTAGGACATTTAATATGTATCATTTTTTAAATTTTCTATTGTTGTCTATCTTTAGACTTCGTCGTTATTCTAAATTTAGTATTGTAGTAATTAATTATACAATATTTGAAAGTTTAATGATATAATAAAATATATAATTATATGGGCTTTATCAATATATAATATGTTATACACTAAACCAAACCATTACCCTTCATGTGTTTGAAAAAAGAGTACATAAAACTACGATAAGCAAAATTTTCAAATATCATTGGACAATCTTAGATTTCAAAATTCAACAAATATGTAAAACTAAGATATAGGTAACATTCTGTCAAAACTCTTGTTAAGATAATGTAAAGATTACTCAACGATAAATATGCACTTTAACCCAAATTAAGTTATTTTAAAATTAAAATGTATTTAAGTAATATTTTAAAGTAGCCCATCTTTTTTTTATCCTTAATAATAATTACATATATTTGAAAAGTAAACATCTCTAAAACAAACAAAAAAATTCATATCCTTGCAAAACAAAACAAAACAAAAAAATGACAAACCGGGGCTGAGTGACAAAATTATACCATATCTTTTATAACTATAATATTTTATATAACATGTGGCATGGCTTTCAAAGCCATGAGTGATTCTTCTTTGGCACTTCACATTTGGATATTAATAATTTCATATTATAACTGCATATTCTACGATACTAAACAAGTAATAAGAGAGAGAATATAACAAATTATCTTTCTCAATTACTTGTTTATTTTTCAAGCACAACCATCGCCTTTAGACAGAAGATTGAATTCCAATAATGCCTGCCCAATAAGCAAGAAAAGAAGAAGAAAAAATTATAACAAAACTACAAATGAAAAGAACAAGAGAGTCTAACGGGAAGATGGCTTTAATGCGAAAAGGCCTCACGTGGGTCAGTAGCTTTAAACCAAAATGAGATCATTATCATAATAATTAGTGCTTTTTTGAAAACCAGTGTCAAGATGAAAGAGAGGTGGATATGGAAAATGCTTATAATATATGGGGTTGGTTGGGATGATGAAATGAAATAAAAGGGTTGGACCCATCAAAGATCATTACAAAAGGATTCTCCAATGAGCCATAAGTGTAGTACCTAGAATAACAAAAATGGATTTTTATTATTTTTTTTTCTATCTTCAGTGGGGAAAACCTTCTGACCATGTGATCATTTTTACACCAATATACAACCAAGAAAATGCTTCTCTATGTTTTTCTGAACAACAACCGTGCAGGGTGGGTTGAATCATGACCAATACCAATTTGCCAAGCCAACTTGGGCTTCTTTAAGTCTTAGTTGATTATGGCATTCACTCCAAAGGACCCAACTAAAAGCTAAGTTCATTTCAAACCATTGAACTTCCTTTCAACCTTGAAAGGATGATCCTCGACCACTAAATTCGCCAATCCTTCTTTAAGGGAGTGCCAAAGGCCAATTAAAGAAAAATTACATATTCATTTTTCACTATAATTACGACCATATCCGATGCTCTGGTAATATAGCAAATTTTTTAATTAAGTTAGTTCAATATGAAATTATACTTTTATGAGAGCACTGGTTAGAGATAAAGTAGGATTACTGGAGAATTTTAGTATGGTTAGAAGAAGAAGCATTTCAGTACATAGATAGTAAATTTGTTAAGGCTTTTAGTTATAAACAGATGGAGTGGGGTTGAGAGGAGGGTGTGAAGAAATTTTGGGATTTCTTTTAGGGCAATTTAGGAGAGACCAACTCTCTCAAAGGAGGCTATGTTATACTGTAGTTTTTTCATTCATATTGCAATATATATTTCTATCTTTAGTGTTCTTTGTATTTCTTGAGTGTTCTTATTAGAAAGTATATGTTAGGATCCCTTCCCTGAGTAAAATTCCAACAAAAATATGGAAACAGAGACGGAACTCTGCTTTGATTCTATTGATGATAAATTCCAAATGAGTTTACAAAATATCAGCAGAATACTCTAAAGGACAGCACAGTAAAATAAGAAAGAAAAGATAGAAACAAATGCTAAGGTTATTCTCCAGCTCCTTCGAGAAGGCTGGAATCTTCTCCTCAAAAACCTCAACAGCCTTTACCCAAAATATGACCTCCTTTGCTAATTCCCAAAACATTCCTTATACCTCATCAGGGTGGGTCCCCCCAAGAAACTCCCCACCCTTGGTCTTTTGTGTAATTCCCATCATACCCTTCCCTAACTTCTTCATCTGGTAGGTGTAAATGATTGGAGGTCTAACAATACCGCTCGGTTTGAAGTGTACCTGTACCTTGTTCTCAGAACAAGGGAAACTGTTGATTCATCAAATAAGCCAATTCCCACATAGTCTCACTTTCTAGACATCCTTTCCACTTCACCAGCCACTCATTGGCCCCCAGTTCACTACTCCATCGAACTCCCAAGACTGTCTCGGGTATCACCTGCAGCTCAAATTCTTCTGTTAAAGCCAGTGGTAGGTGCTGCAGTTTCTGGGTCTGTCCCAACTTAAGTTTTAGTTGAGAAATGTGCAAATCGTTGTGAATTGAAGCTCTGGGAGGTAGGTCCAATCTATACACCACTTCCCCAATAGATTCAATCACTTTGTAAGGCCCATAGAACTTAGGTGCTAATTTTTCGCTCTTCTTCTGTGCTAACGAACATGGGCGATAATGGCCTTAACTTCAAATATACTTCATCCCCTACCTTAAATTCCAGCTCTCTTCGATGCAAATCAGCTTGCTTCTTCATTCTATTTTGGGCTATCACCAAATTTTCCTTTAGAGTATCAATTACCAAGTCCCTTTCCATCACCAGCTGTTCCGTGCTATTATTGGTCGTCTTCGTATGTCCATAAGACACTAATGGGGGTGGAGTTCTTCCAAAGACAATTTGGAACGGTGTGGTCTTTGCCGATGCATGAAACATGGTGTTGTACAACAATTTTGTCCAAGGAATACACTTATTCCACTTGATGAAGGTAAGTTTCTAAACAAGGATTGGTCTGTCCATCTTTTTTAGGATGAAAAGTTGTGCTTCTCGAGTACGGTACCCATGGCTGAGAACAACTCTTTCCAAAAACTACTCATAAATATTTTGTCACGATCCAGATTAGTTTCGGAATCCCATGTTCACTCACTACTTGCTCAATGAAAACTTCTGCCACTTGCTTCATAGTAAACAGGTGTTTAAGTGTGATGAAGTGAGCAAACTTGCTCAATCTGTCCACTATAACCATAATGGAGTCAAAACCCCTGCCTTGGGTAACCACTCTATAAAATTCATCTTTCAGTCTTCCAATATCAACTCCGATAATGGAAGCGGGTGTTGTAGCCTCTGTCTTGTTTCTTTGACAAATCTCACATTGCTCCACATATTTCTTGACATCATTTTTCATCTCAACCCAATACAATTCACCACTCATTCTTTTGTAAGTTCCAAGAAAACCAGAATGCTCTCCTAAAACAGAATTGTGAAAAGTGTGCAGTAGGGATGATATTAAACCCGATGTTTTGGAAACCATCAATCTTCTCTTGGTCCCAAAAATATTGTTGAAATTTATATCCTAAAACTTGTAATTTGTAATTTAAAATCATATTCTATTTCAAAAAAGTTGTTATTGAGAAATTATTAGTAAAATTATTCTATAATCTTGAATCCAATAAACTAAGGTCTCGAGACTGTTATTGAGAAAACTTGAACTTTATACAGAAACATAAATGTGGATCAAGTTCGAGTATATAACCTAAACAACCTATAGTATATGAATAAGTATTCTGAGGACGTTATGGATGCGGCCCGCTTTGTAGTTAGTACAAATTGTGTGATCCCGAATCGTTCATGAAAAGACATAAGGTGAACTTAACACCGTTTACCGTCTAAAATTGACTATTTCGTTTATGGATGACATAGGTAACTTAATCTTAATCCTGAGCTAACTATGAATTCCTATTTCAACGGGATTATTCTTTGATCTACATAAGTGAGGGCAACTCTTTAGCGCTGGCCCAATAAGCCTCCTCTTTCAGGAGTAAAACCGGATGAATAGCTAGGGACATAGAGTGCAACATGGATTTCGCTCCTACCCGTTATATAGTTAGTAGACAGGTTGTTCCTTAAACACTGAATCCAAGTCTTGAACAAAGTAGGCTTAAACCAATTATTCATTAAATGATCAGTTAGACTTAAGGAACGAGATGTAATCTCAGAGGTCAAACGGTTATTTTGACCCAACCGAAATTATGAACAACATGTGAATGATTAACTTACTGATCATGATTATATCAGATGGACACTACTAGTGAGGGGAGTGCAACTACGTGACTTTTGTTAAATAACCCGTTAGTTAACGAATGTTGATTAGTTCGGCCTAAAAGAGTTTAGCCAGTTAATCTCAGATCATTGGAGCCCGTGATCTATATGTCCATTAGGTTCCCCTACTAGCTCATATGGAATAAACTTAGAATAGTATGATAGAATGAGTCAAATTGTTCAAATTAGGTGAGGAGAGAGAAACTAACAAGTATATGTGATATAGTCGTAAGTTATCAGATTAGAGATAGAACTTTATGTTTAAATGGGATTTAAATATTAAAAATATGAATGCGTATTCATACTTGGAAGCTTGGAAATGATGGAAATAGTCAAAGTTGTAAAAAGCCAATACTTTGAAAAGTCAAACTTTGACTGTCATTATATTCAAATGTGATTTGAATCTTAAGAAAATGAATGTGAATTCATGCTCGGAAGGTCGAAATTAGTCAAGACGAACAAAATTGTAAAAATTCAAAATGTTGACTTTTGGTTTGAAAAGCCAAAGTTTGACTTTGACCAAATGACCATTTTGCCCTTTGACCAAGATTAGTGGAAAAACCCAACATTTAGTTGGATAATCGCACTAATTCTAATGGGCTAGGTGTTGCCACACTATGAAGACATTAAGCCCACTAATTGTTAATGGGTTATGTATTGTTGGCCCATGAGCTTGCATGTAAATTCATTATAAATATGGGCTCTTGGGTCTTTGAATGAGTTAGTTTTTTCAAAAGAAGAAAAAATTGAGCTGCTGAATTTTCTTTATGAAGATTAAAAAAAAAAAAAAAAAAAACCAACTATAATCCATAATTCCATCTCTATCTCTTTCTCTCTCCCAATTCCTTCATCCAACAGGTCCCACAACCCTGTTTTGAGTCCGAAGCTTAGTAGGTAAACACTAGTGGTGGTCCTGTTCGAGTTCGGTCGAAAATTCAAGTATTAGTCGGAGTTTCAAATGTAAGTTTACTATTTACCCCAAATTCGTTTTAAATTAGGGTTTTATGCTTGTATTAACCAATTGCATTTAGAATACTATTTTTGGTCTTTTTCCGCTGCGCATGCTTAGCTAATCCTTCAAATATGACCTCATTTGCGGATCCCCAAAACATTCCTTATATACCTCATCAAGGGTGGGGTCCCCCCAAGAACCTCCCCACCCTTGGTCTTCAGTGTAATTCCCATCATACCCTTCCCTGACTTCTTCCTCTTGTAGGCGTAAATGATTGGAGGTCCAACAATATCCTAACCATTTTCAATAATATCGTAGTACAAATCACATCGTTGAAGGGCATTGCATTGACAAGAGTGTTGATTTTGTAAGCATGGCTATATTGATGGGAGTTTAATCGGGTTGAATTTCTCCGGTCATTGATTGGAAGAAAATGTCAATATCGCATGCTCTACATGGAAAACTAAGAGATGAGGGGCTAGAGCTTTTCTATTTTCTTTTATCCTTTCGCTAAGTGATTGGTGCATTTTGTTTTTCTTTAGATAGTACCTCCTCGACTAAGACCAAAGGGTTGGTTAGAACAGCGGTTACATGTGAGATTCGATTGTCTTCCTCTCAGGAACCAGGTATTTATGGTATTTCCTAGTCAAGGTTCCTACTACATAACTAATCAGATCATTGGATTATTTTGTTTTCCCCATATCTAGACCTACTGTCGAGGTTTTTTTATTTCAAGTTTCAACCTTCAAATGTTACTGGTTACTCTTAGTCTTAGCTAATGTGAATATTTTCTCAACCATTCCAAATTGAGCATCCTTTAGAGTAGGAATGACTTTTCCATCATGATTCATTCATCCTTCAACAAAAAGCCCCATGGAGGTTAAGATACCTAAGAAAGTGAAGATTTCACAAGGAAAATTTTGCTCGGGAGAGCTAACACCCAATATCATCCATATGAATTTTTCCTTCGAGTTGTGGCTGCAATGGTGCGTCCTTTACAGGCATCATAACGTGGATCTTGATATCCTATTGTGGGGTTATCAGTTGCTCACTTCCTATGAACTCTCCCTTTCACGATACGGAAGTGTGTTGTCAGAGACTTGTACCTTCACTATTTTGTGGGACATGTGACCAATATAGATTATTGGAGCCAAATCTATCCGACTTCACCCTGCTACTTTTCAAGGATTTATTATATTGACAAATCAAAATCCAAGTGTAGAGGATAAAATACTAACCGCATCCGATTCTTGCACCGGCATTTCCAGTCGTCTTGCTAAGTTCGTGCCCACCTATTGCATTTAGTGTGTGATTAAGCCATGAAGCCAAAATGTGAAAAGACGAAATAAACATGAGTATCAATAATAAAATCATAATTCAAATACAATCTTTCTGACTGACAAGACAAAGTCACACTCTCATGCTATGATCAACCCGAATAAAGTCGGAGGAGGTGTTTTGAGTGCGTGGAGAAACTGTATTACTTTGAATAAGTTTTCCACTTCAGGATGTTAAGAAGTAGAATAGAATAAACTCAATACAAAAAAAACTCTTACCTTTGCCAAGATCATCAGGATCGGCGTGCACAACAACTGCCCGACCAATTATCGAATGAGGTCCCTTAAGTGAAATCTACACATCAAAATAGAAAAACAAAATGAAAAACACAATCCACACCTTATATAATCAAAATAAATTGCATTTGAAAAGACAAAAAGCAACTCATAAACACAATAGGCAATTAACCAAATGAACAAGAAGCGGGACCGATAGAACAACTCACTGAATAAGAAGCACTTTAAAAGGATCGGCAAACAAACAATCCATTTAACAGACTTACCAGCCTATCCAAAATGGAAACTTCAGCAACCCCTGAAACAAACCACTGCTACAATGTCACAATTTTTTTTAGTAAAAGAAACAATCCATTGATAAAGAATCAGGTCCAAACATTAGAAGGTGTTACAGGAGGGAAAGTCAATTACTGACTAAAAAGGATAAACTAAAATGAGTGAAAGAGTGCTTCGTTTTAGCATTAGACAAAATGAATTCCATAAAACGAGTAAACGAGTAAAAGAGGAAAAAGAATCATTAAAGAGACGTTTGTTCCTTTTGTCCCACAAGCTACAAAAGGAAGCACGAACAGTGGCCAACCAAATCGTCTTCTTAGTACCAAAACGAGCAAAAACATAAGAGGAAGAGGAAAAACTACTGTCTATGTTTCTCAAGAACATTCTAAAACCAAAATGTAGAAACTATACTAACCATCTGGACCTGCATAGATATTCCCCAAATCCCCTACATGACGTTCTGAATCCCCAGGACTTCCATGGTCCTTCTTCAACGGATTAAAATGAGGTCCTAACAGAAAAAGAAAACCAGCAAAACAAAAAGCCTATTCAATCATCACAAAGAGATGAATCTATGGCAGAGAGAGAGAGAGGGAATGGGGGATTACCAGTGGAGTTGCAGCCGTTTGTGGTATCGCCAAGAGCATGGATATGGAAGCCATGGAGTCCAGGAGAGAGTCCGCTTATTCTTCCATTGACATGGGTTGCCCCTGGTCATATTCATCATAACTTCAATCAACAATAAAAACCCACCTCGAAACTCCAAAACCCTTGTGAGAAATTGGATCAAACGAAGAAAAAACGCAAGCATCCCACACAAAACCCTTCAAACAAGCATCGCAAACAAAAACCCACATACAGAAACTGACCACTTGAATCTTGGACGAACTGGATTGTGCCTCTGATGTTGGAATCTCCTCCAGCGATGAGCACCACAGCTTTTAGAGCACCCATTTTACTAGTCTATCGCCTAACTAAAGATTTTAGCGGTTAATGGGTGAGCGAATGATGAGCGGTTTGCGTATTACCTACTTCTTTGAAATCTTTTATGGGCGTGTTTTGTCGTTGTATTGATCAAGAAAAATAGAAAGAACAAAAAAATTCCCCCTCTTTTGGTTCCTTCTTCCTTTTCATTGAAAATAATGTCACTTGTCATGGTGATAACTACCAAGATAAACTCTAATTTACTTTTTTTTAAAAATAAATAAATAAACTCTAATTGAAATTTTTATTTTTTATGGTGATCAAAGTTTTTACAGTTTTAGCTAACATGAATTTAGATCATTTATATGTACTTGAAGATAAATGATTCTTGATTTAATTCTTTCACTCCAAGTTGTATGAAAAAAAGTTATTATAATTTTATCCTCCTCATAAGTGTTTTTATGTTGAATTTGTTTTTTTTTTTCTTTAAGTGTTGCTTGTCCACTCCTTAGTCGTGGTGTTGCTTGGTTGTTTGTCTTTGACCTAAAATAGTGGCAGAGCAACATTTTGTATAAGCAGCAGGGTTAACAAAAAAAAAAGTATAAAAACAAACATTCACAATTCCATATATTAACTAGTTTGATATATATTATAATTTTCATCTCCTAGTTTTCATGTTTTGAAATTGATCGAAAATTCTTGAATAGAAAAATGTAATTTCAAGACTAATAAGGACTTTGTTGTAAATATGTTATACGAACTTCATCTTGAATATTATCATTATATTTAAAAACTCCAGTTCTTTGGCTAAGATTTGTAGGTAGTTCTTTGTAAAAGAGCTTACAATACTTTTTTTTTTTTAGAAAAACGAAAGAAGTAGCAATACTATTCACTTTGGAGTAAGAATTGGATGCTCCTTCCTCCCTTATTTTGTCAAGATATTAATAATAGAACAAAAATAAAGTTCATTCATAAATCAAACTTTTAATTTTGAGATAAAAATTTGATTCTCCTCCCCATACTATCAAAGTAATAATAATAATAACCATAGAAATAGAGTTAACTTTTACTTTGAAGTAAGAATTGGATTCAATATCCCCTACACTGTCAAAATAATAATAATAACAATGAAGAAAATGGAGTTTCTTTAATAAATCAATCTTCTAGGAATTGTCTAGTGCTTTGTAGATTATAATATTTTGGGTAATTATAATAAGTAGCAAATTTTTTGGAATAATTATTAAGTATATATTAATATTTTAAAAAAGTTGTCAATATAGCAAAACTTATTAATGGTAAACTTTTATTGTTGGTTTATTAGCGATAGACTAATATTTATTTGTGATAGATTTTGATAGATTTTGCTATATTTGCAATTTTTTTAAAATATTGTTATATACTTAATTATTTTTAATATAATTATTATATTTACAAGCATTTCTACTATTTTTACAAACTATAAAGGAAATATAACAACTCACTTTGGTTGTCACTAAATGGAACAACTCATTTTGGTTGTCAATATCTATATTGTGTATATAATAGATGAATTTCAAACTTGGGAGAGACATAATCCTCCTTACCTTTTGGTAGAACCGTCTCCTGTAATATCAACGATATAATTATTTAGTTTTAATGTTCCAATAAGAGCTTAGCTCATTAAGTTGAAATTCCCTACTTCCAATTTATGCTTAAAATTTTAAAACTTAGTTTTGAAGTAATTTGAGTAATTTGTATAATTATTTTGGTTTAGAAATGTATGTATCAATATCAATATTTTATAGATGCATTGGTTCTCTTCCAAAAATCGTAATATTACATTTTTTTTTCTTTTCAATCGAGTCTATCTATAAATTTCAAGAAAACAGAATCAAGTAAATTTGTTATTTATAGTCTAAAAAGTTGTAGGGACAAAACTAACCTTTTCTTGAAAAAGAAAGTTAGAGTCTCTTTTACTTTTTCAAATTTTAATTTGGAACGATGAAAATAGAATTTTATTTCTAATTAAGGTGCCTTTAATTCCACCCGCTCACACAACTTTTTCTGTCTGTACATAATTTTAGTTTTAAAACTTTAAACTTTAGTTTTCTATTTTGTTTTACTTAGTATTTTGGCAAGTTTCTCTCTTATTTGGAGTAGATTTGTTTATTTATTATTATTATTTTCTTTTCAGTCTTTGGAACTTCACATAATTGGATATTTTGATGTAAATGCCAATCATTACGAGAAATTTGTGAGAATTTCTTGGACTACTTTGAGAAATATGGTGTTTTTGGAAAATAATGACAAAAATAGTGTAGTTTATGAAGAAATGATAAAAATGGGTAGATGCACAAACTAATGTAAAAAATACAGTAGTTTTTTTTTAAAACAAGGAGGTACACATTTTCTTTTAAAAAAATAAAATTATGGTTTAATTTCTTAAAAACGTAATTAATCAAATATATAATTAAAAAAAAAAAACTTAATTTCAAGCTCTTATTAGGATTATTATGGTTTAGTTTCTTAGAAAAAACTATCCTATTTTAAAAACACTTAGACATTTAATTAATTAACCAACAAGTCTTTATTATGATTATTATGATTTAATTTTTTTAAAAATTAACTAATCAAGCCTTTATTTTTGTTCTAATTCAAACAAAATTACTAGATTGTTATGATCATTTACAATGAACTTCAATTTCTACGTTCACTTGCATTCAAAATTCTTCTACACATTTTTCTTTTTAACACAAACATTTGAAATTCCTTCTCCACCTAATTTGCATTACTTATTTTTTAAACCAAACCGACAAATATTTAAAGTAATTAATTATAGAAATATTTTTATGGTTTAAATTTTGAAACTATAGTGACAACTTAGTGCATAGTTGAAGTATGTGTCATGGACCTTGGAAGTCGCAAATTAGAAGAGTGCTATGAGATTTGTTATAAAATTTTTAAGTTTTAAAAAAATGGTATATTTTTAGGTAAGTTTTTTCTTTAAGCTTTGAAGGATTATTTTTTACCTTAATTTTGTAATATGACTATGGTTTTGGTGCAAATAAAAATGCATTTTCATATAATTCTACATTTAAAATTGAAATTTATATGAATAAAAAATTTATTCAATGAGTCGTCTGGTCTGCTAAATAATTTATTCAATGTTTTTCAATGTTTTATCACACATTGAGCTCAAATATTGTAAATTATTTTACATGGAGTAAGCATATACATCTTAAACAAAATTATTTTGAATGATTACAAACAATATAATTAAATAATGTGTGCATGTATTAAATTTATAAAACATATCATATTAAAATTCTTACCATGCAATAATAGTAAGTGTCATCAAGTGTGATAAAACGTCTCGTAACTGATGAGTACCAGGAAAAATAGTCATCTAATACTATTGGCTCGTTTGTTGCTACTTCTTGTATAGGAAAATCATTTCATGAATGCTACATTGTGATATGCTCGGCATTAAACCTACGTCAATCTTGATCGTGTTTGCCTCTTAAATCAATTTGGTGCAATGTCAGGTCTATTTAGCTAAATGTCGGTGGCATTTGCAGCATATCGAATTGTCGCAACACACGATTTGTTTGATGCTTCTCAACTATATGAAAGCAAATCATAGAACCCACATAAGTCCACACCACTTGACCATTAGGACATCAATCAGGAAGCAATGTCATAATATCAGTCGTGTATGGTGTCCAATTAATATGTTAAAAATAACAAATATAAGTAGACAACATAAAACATATCTAGACAACATAAAACATATCTAGACAACATTCATATAATATTTTACTACTTGAGAGTGTATCAGTCGGTCAAATATATGTCGATACATCAACAACATATTGGCTCTCAACAAAATAACAAATAGCAAATATGTTTTGTGGGAAAGGGGTATGCAACAATGGGATGTTCAAATTAAATCTTGATATGAATAAAAAAATATCTTCTACTTATATGTTGTCTTTCTTTAATGTTTGGCATGCTAGGCTTTGTCATGTGAATAAAAGGTTAACTAACAACATGAGTAGGTTAAACATGATTTCCAAAGTTATCTATGCATGAATTTGAAAAATGTGCATGTTGTAATCAAGCTAAGATAACTAAAACTTCGCATAAATATATAATTAGGGTAACTGAGCCTCTAGAGTAAATTCATTTTGATTTATGTGAGTTTGATGGCATGTTGACTAGAAATAGCAAAAGATATGTCATACCATTTATTTACTATTGTTCTGATTTTACCTTTATTTACTTGCTTAGAAATAAAAATGATGTCTTTGACATGTTTAAGGTGTTTGTAACTAAGAAAGAAAATCAGTTTAGTAAAAAGGTTAAGAGACTTTGTAGTGATAGGGGAACTCAATATGATTCAGTTGTCTTTAATGAGTTTTACAACTCGAAAGGATAATTCATGAGAAAACTGCGCCTTACTCTCCTAAAATGAATGGAAAAGCTGAAAGGAAAAATATAACTCTAACCGAGTTAGTAGTTGTTTTTCTTCTTGAGTCAGGAGCAGCACCATCCTGGTGGGGTGAAATAATTAAGACAGTAAACTATGTCCTTAATAGGGTTCCCAAATCAAATAATTCAATCTCACCTTACGAAGTTCTTAAGAATAAAACATCAAACATGTCTTATCTTAGAACTTGGGGTTGTCTAGCCTATGTTAGAATTCCTGATCCTGAGAGAAGAAAGCTAGCTACTAGAGCCTATGAGTGCGTCTTTATAGGATACTTTGAGTTTAGTAAAGCCTATAGGATCTATGACTTAAATAATAAGGTAATCATAGAATCAAATAATGCAAACTTCTTTAAAGATAGGTTTCCTTTTAAATCTAGGATTAGTGGGGAGCTTGGTTAGTCAAACTAGTGGGAACTCAAGTTCTAGTAGCTTAACTTCAGTTAGGATCCAATCCCAAGATAAGGAATTAGATCCCAAACCTAGAAGAAGCAAGAGAGTAAGAATAGTCAACGACTTTGGAAAAGACCTCAAAATTTACAATGTGAAATAAGATCCAAAAGATCTTACCGAAGCCTTTTCCTCAGTTGATGCCAACTTATGGCAAGAAAAACATACCGACATCAAATTCCAGTCAAAGAAAAAAAGAAAAAAATCCCTAAATCCCTCATTCAGTAACACACATCATCAACATTTTCAAAAGAGAAAGAGAAATAGAGATAAAGAGAAATAGAGAAATAGGAAAGACTTGTCAAGGTCTTCTCTAGTGAAGATGTCAGTCCCTGGTCTTCGATACTATCCACACCTCAGCGAACGACGGTGTTATCCGATTGTAGCTTCGACAAAGAGGAAGATATTATGAGTGCTGGAATTTCAGAGACACACCATTATGCTTCATTCATGGACAACCGACTTCGACAGGAGCGAAAACCTGCATACGAGATGAGAACGAAAACAAGAGAGGTTGGAGTCTTTAGTTTGAACGAAAACCAATGGAGAAATTTTTCTGACCTTGTGCGTGAATGAAATCAAAGAGTGAATGGGCGTGAACGAACGAATTCGAAGAGTGCGAATGTGGGGATAGATCGGTTTGAAGAGAGGATCGAATGAGAGGGTACACATGCGGAAGATTGAATGAGAGGATCGAATGGCGTAAACAAGTGGCGTGAAAGAATGGATGAGGGGGAAGCGTACGCGTGCGACATACCCTACAAAAAAATTAAAAATTTCCCCCTTTTACTATTTTCCTTTCTCGCATTTTCTTCTTTCTATTTTTTATAGCTTGTTATTAGAAATGTTATGGTTGGATGTTATTAAAAAGCATATTTGTTATAATGTAAAATGGATTCTCTCGAATCAAATAGAACTTGGCACTTAATTGACCTTCTCTCTGGCTGCAAAGTAATAGGCTGCAAGTGAGTTTTAAGAAAGAAACTCAATCCAGATGGGTCAGTCAATAAGTATAAAGCTAGGTTAGTAGCAAAAGGTTTTATGCAAAGGGAAAACATAGAATTCTTTGACACATTCTCCCAAGTAACTAGAATCACCTCAATTAGAGTTTTGTTTACAATTGCTGCCTTAAACAATCTCTTAGTACATCAGATGGATGTTAAGACTGCATTCCTAAACGACGATTTAGAAGAAGAGATCTACATGGAACGGTCTAAAGGTTCCATAGTTCATGGTCAAGTAAATCCCTCTATGGCCTAAAACAAGCTTCCAAGCAATGACATGCAAATTTTGATAACTTAATCGTTCCTAAAGGATTCAAAGTTAACAAAAGTGATAAGTGCATCTACTATAAGTTCGAGAATGGCTTATGCATTATTGTATGCTTATATGTAGATGACATGTTAATCTTTGGATCAAACTTGCATGTCATAAACAATGTAAAATCAATGTTGTGTACAAATTTTGACAGGAGAAGCTAATGTAATCCTGGATATTAAGATCACTCAGTCTGAAATAGGAATTTCTTTGGATCAATCCTCTTACATAGAGAAAATTCTGAAGAAATATAACTACTTTGAAAGTAAACGAGCTTGTATATCCTATGATCCTAGTGTTAAGTTGTTCAAGAACATTTGTGACAATGTTAATCAATCTGAGTATGCAAGCATTATAGGTAATCTGAGATATGTTGTTGATTGCACTAGGCCAGACATAGCTTATGTTGTAGAGTTACTATGTAGGTTTACTAGTAGATCTATCCTAGAACACTAGAGAGCCATAGAAAGAGTCATGAGATACCTTTAAAAAACCCAGAACCTAGGATTACATTACCGAAAGTTTACTGATGTTCTAGAAGGATACAGTGATGGATCGAAACTCCCTCTCGAATGACTCAAAGGCTACAAGTGGCTAATATAGTGGGAGGGTTGTGGCTTGGAAATCCAAGAAATATACCATTTTAGCACAGTCTACAATGGAGTCAGAGATGATAGCATTAGCTACTGCTAGTGAAGAAGCAAGCTTGCTTCGAAGCTTGCTATTAGAGATTTCCACATGGAAAAGACCTATACCAGCCATACTGATCCATTGTGATAGTACTATAGCTATTGCAAAAATTCATAATCATTATTACAATGGCAAGAGACGACAAATATGTTCTAAGCACAGTACCATTAGAGAGTTTCTCACTACTAGTGCAGTTATAGTGGATCACGTACGGACTGATGATAACTTGGCTAATCCTTTGACAAAAGGACTAGCTAGAGAGAAGGTTTTCAGAACCTCAGAAAGTATGGGACTCAAGCCTATAGAAAAACGAATTTCTTATGAGGCAAATACAACTTGAAAGACTGGAGATCCCAAGAATCAAGTTCAATAGGTAATAATTGATCAAAAGTGATATGAAGAGAATCATGCTAGAACACCTAAGAGTTCCATTCTTATAATTAGCATGACATCTTGAAGCGAAAGAAAAGGCTGAACTTAGTTCTTAATGAATTCTATACTTGATGTCAAGTGGGGTACCTAGCTATAGGAGTACTCCTGATAGATTCACCTTTTGTGGATGTGGAAGTGAGGGCTGCTTCCTATGGAATTTTAGGCAAATTCTAAGTGTCCACTAAACTGGGATAGACGTGCGAGGCCTTAAAGCACAAACATTTTAGAACTTCACTCGAATAATGTTGTGTGTGCAATGCTACGAGAGTTAAAGTTCAAAATCAAGAGTTACTTTACAATATTCCGATCATTGTCACTGTGTAAAGGTTCAAGTCGTAAGACACCTTTGTTTAAGCACAATATTACATATATAGACACTGCCCGATAAAAATATGTTCAATTTTTTTTCAAGTGGGGGATTGTTGATGAAAAAAAAAGAATAATAGTAGATGGCCAAAAAATAGGAAGTGGTTGAGTCTTCCTCAACGATGGAGAACAGGAAAAAAAATTTCTTTTTTACCTCCTTAAAAAATGTGAATAATTTGTGGTCACATATTAATATTATTATTACTCCCTTATCCCTCACACTTCCCCTATAAAAACTCATTCTCCCCTCTCTTTTCAACACAACAACAACAAAAGTCTTTCTCTCATATTCTTTCTCTTCACAAAGAAAAAAAACTTCTAGTATTTATTTCTTTATTCTTTCAAGCGCAGTAAGTGTTCTTTCTTGAGTGGGTATTCTGGTGGGTCCAAGTGTTGTTTTCACCAACGCAGAAAGTTGTTTTATCCTGGAGACAATAGGGCTGTAACAACTACTAGCACCTAGAGTAGAGCCACGAAACGTCTTAAAAAAAGCAAGTTCCGCGACTCAGCCCAACAATTGAGGAGTTTCTGTTTTGTAGGTTTTACTGTTCTAACGAAGTGTTCCAGTGAAGCGGTTTCAACATAAACAAATGTCGATTGTTGTTGTGACATGATGAACCACACTACCTCGAAAGCAAAATTTGGTGCAACCTTGGTGCTAAATCGCATATGCTAGTTGCTCCCTAGATTAACACAACTTCCAAACTCAAGTGAGAAATGAAATCAAAGAAACTATTGCTCAGAGAAAAAATCAAAAGTTTGAAAGGGAGAATAAGAACCTCTGACACCAAAATCTTTTTCTCAAATATATAGAAAAGGCATAATGGTTTTAGATATAAATTTAATTTTACATCTATAACGAAAACACAACATTATTACCATAGTACAGTTACAATATAACCATCAAAATAATAATAATTATTATTATTGTTATTATCATATTTTCTATTGAAACATTGACTATGAATCATTACAAGGGTCATTCCTAAAACTTCAACACCAAAAAAAAAAAAAAAAAAAAAAAGGAAAACCTTTCATTATTTAGGAGAGTAGGGCACTCAAGCAAGGTAGTGCACGGTTGAATTGGTAGAATTAGAGCATTTCTAAAATGACGTTATTGTTGGAAATAAAAAGTGATTTCTCGTCTAGGGTTCCAGTTTCAATTTCATTGTTGCATTCTTTCATCAATATATTTTCATCTCAAATTTTAACCAACTTGAAGAAGGAACATATTATCCAAATGATACAAATTAATCTATAAATATGTCCCTTCTTCAAATGAGATTTTGACATTTGTCTCCCTTACAGGTTTTCTTTATTCTACAAAGTAGAGCTAATGCTTTGCTTCTATAAGAAAGGTAATATTTTCTATCATGGAAACAATTATTTTGATAATCACTATAGTGTGTAAACATGTGTTAAAAGAGACAACATGAAGTTGTTTGACTCAAATTCTCTTATTCGTTCAAGGTTATGTATTCTATTAAAATATAACCCAAAGATCACATTTGTATTAAGTTAGAATCACGTAGATCAGAGGGAAAAAATGCATTAGCATGGTTCAACTCCACCTTCAGCAGAAGAGACAAAACATCAGATGAATAAGAAAAAAAGACGAAACGACAATTCATCCACTTCCCACTAAGAAAGATGTAGAAGTCTCTTTTGGAAATTCACCGAATCCTAGAAATCCAAATACTTTTATGGATACTGGATAGAACCCAAGACATATCCCTAGGGAGAATGATTTAGGTAATAAATAGTTGTTTGTAACCCAACTTTGGAAATGATAGAAATATATATTTTTGAAACAAAAAACATGAAGTTGCATTTAATTTCTTTAATTTACCTTTTATGATCATCAACATACAAATTTGTATACAAAATTTAAACCAAAAAAGAGGGAGAAAAAGAAACAGAAAACCCTTTCTTCGTCGTCTTCTTCATCATCATCATCATCAACAGAACAAAGAACAGAGTGGTGGAAGATCCCAAATTGGTTCAGAAGCTTCATGAACAGCCTCCATATACTCTTGAACTCCATTAATAGCATACAAAGAGGCTGAAATTTGTCTCTCAACTTTCATTCTCTCAAAAGCACACAACTCCAATTCCTCTGAACTCACTGTCCCATTCTCCGCCAATGAAACCCCTAATTCACAAGATTCAGAGCAACACGAATCACAAGAACTCGCCTCTCTTTCTTCCAAACAATTAGTCATATCCGGTTTATACGCTCCCTCGAACAATCCATCGTCTTTAATTGACGGATCCACGACGACGGAACAGGCAGAGACGGCAGCCGAGGTGGTGGGTTTTTCCCGGGGTTTTCGATTTACGGTTTTTTTGGTGTTTAAGAGAGAACGAATCCGAGAAGCGATTGGGGAATTTGTTGAGATTTGAGGAATGAAATTGGTTCTTGTGTTCGAACCTCGAAGAAGACAAGCGGCTTCATCGTAAGCACGGGCGGCTTCTTCAGCCGTCTCGAAAGTTCCGAGCCACATTCGGATTTTCTTCGTTGTGTCTTTGATTTCCGCTACCCATCTGCCGGACGGCCGTTGCCGGACTCCGACGAACTTGTTGCCATTGTTGTTACTTCTGTTTCTGCCTTTGAATTTGGTTGATTTTATTATGGACGCGGTGGCTCCGCGGTGGATCTCCGGCGACTGGAAGTCAATTTCCATGGCGGGAATTATTGGGAAGAAGAAGAAGAAGAAGAAGAAGAAGAATGGTTTTGTTTGGTTGGAAAATGGGGATTTATTTATATGAAATGGAAAATGATTTGAATTTTATTATTGTTATCTTTATTAGTTGGGAATTAATTAATTAATTGGGTAATGAGTTGAAATTTGAAAATGGCAGCAATCAAACTTTTGTAATGGTTTCTTGTGTTTGGTTTCATGTTCTTGGTCTTTCATTTTTTGTGTATTATAAATTTAACTATCAATGAATTGGGTAATAATTGAAGTCTTCCCTTCTTACTCTTTTTCTTTCCCGAAATACCCTTTCCAAATACTTTTATTCTTTTTTTCAAATCAATTATCATCTCTCCTTCTCTTCATTATGTCCTACTTGTTTCTTATTTTTTACCTCACTAAACTAAACTAGTCTATAGCCTAAATACAAACCATAATAATCACAAATAATAACAACTTAATTGGATTAATTGAATTTTGCCTAAAGCTTTATGTGGTAAGTAAGAGTAAGACTTAAGGGATGT
The DNA here is from genome assembly GCA_025688845.1 of Cucumis hystrix. Classification (NCBI taxonomy): domain Eukaryota; kingdom Viridiplantae; phylum Streptophyta; class Magnoliopsida; order Cucurbitales; family Cucurbitaceae; genus Cucumis; species Cucumis hystrix. Next base: position 12,232,227 of record CM046890.1, on the reverse strand, counting down.
GAAGAACAAATGATCAAGAAATATATTTTGGGTTGACTAATCCTTTTTGGAGGTCTTTTAGAAAGAGTGTATTTGGTAAAAATGTTCTAATCATATATACAATTAAAATATGTTCCGTAATATATCATTTTGATGTTTGGTTTTACATTTTAATACGAGTTTTTTCGTTTTTAATCAAAAGTTATGTTTTCTTTCAAAACAAAGCTTTCAATCATTTTTTTTTCAATTCTTCTTATTTTACTTTTAAATAAGATAACTAATTTCAAACTTTTAACGGTACCAAGATATAATCAAATATTAATTTAGTGATTTTGATAAATAAAAAAATCAAAAGTTATATTATTATGGAGATATTATTCAGATATTATTTCCTTAAGTGTATTCTTCTTTGAGTATATTTAGGTTGTACTCCTACTAAATTATTAATGAAATAAAGATTCATTCTAGAAAAACAACATGGTATCAGAGCCTTAGGTTTTTCTTGGTCTCGTTGTAGTATAGCCGTCGCATCTCGTTTGTCTGCCTCAGTTGATCATTCATTGATGGAGGCAAACCATCCTGAATTTTCTATTGTATAGTCACTGTCCATATGTTCCAAAAATCCTATGCCTTCAGATCTACCATCCACGCCTTCAAATCTGCAACTCGTCGTCGCTTCTTCTCTTCTCAGATTCATCGATGCCCCTTCAATCGGTCGCCACCCTTCCGATCCACATATCTGTCGCATCTCCACTCGCATCTAATCTGTACCAGTTTAGATTTGTAAACGAATCCCCTCACAAATCTGCATGTCCGCTCTTCAGACCTTCAGAACCACCAACCGTCGACGAACGACGACGTCGTTCCATCTGTCCGTCTGCCTCCTGTCAATCCAGATCCGTGAAACCCATACCGTCGTCGATGCTCAAACCCACCGACCCTCTGGGTTAGTTTCGCTCATATCAGTTTTGCTTAAGTTTTGTTTTAGTTTCTTTGTGTTTGTTCTCCATGCGTTTCTAATTCTATTCTAGTTTTCTTAGTTCTTAGCAAACTCAAGTTCGTGATTCGAACCTTGAGTTTGAGGGAGGGTATTGAAGTATTTTTTTAGATATTATTTTCTTAAGTATATTCCTCTTTTAGTATATTTAGACTTGTACCCCTATTAAATTATCGATGAAATAGAGATTCATTCTAGAAAAACAACAAATATGACTACAATTCTTATGGAAAAGGAAAGTCAAACCAATGTATTGGTATACAAAAATTAAACAATGATGATTAAAAATTAACATTTTTTATTGGATCAAATATATTTATATTCTATGAAAGAAAGTTCAACAAACCAAAATCAATAGTTTTAAACCAACTACTTTCAATAATAGATTCAAATTCTTCTTTCTAGTTGACTTCACGAAAGAAAAAGAATCTTTGTTTTCTGACAATATATTGAAGGTGGAGATAGAAACTTTAAGTTAAGGGTAATTACAATAGGCTTGTGTTAACAAAAATGGCTAAATTATAATGATAAAATGACTCCTTTGAATCAATGATAAATGAAACAATCTTTGTTTTCCAATGAATTCATATTTTTATAGAGAAAAAGTGAGGTTAAGGCAAAAAAGAGTTATGTTTTCAAGTCCAACAAAATGTTATGAGTGTCAAAGATTGAGTAGGAACAATAACAAACGAAGGGTAAGAAAGTAATTACAAAGTATCTCTCTCATGAAACTAAGTCAAACATTAGAGAGAGAAAGTCATGGAAGCACAAAATGATGCCACTTGGAGGCCTAAGGAAAGAAGTTTGAGAATATCTATGCAATAAAATAATAAAAAAATACATAAATAAAATGGTGGCTTTTCCAGCAAGAATGAAGACAAGACAAATTTTATTCTCAACCTACGTGGCATTGGTTTCCTAAATAAAAAATTCTTACATATATAATTGTGGTTTTTATTTAGGGGTGATTATCGGTCGGTCGAACTATAATTGGTTTAATTAAATGTTTAAACCAACCTCTACATTGATGAGTAAAGGTCAGTTGGTCGATTGGTTTTTGTCGATTTTTGTCAGGTTGGGTTGGTTTAACACTTAAAAATACTTTTTAAAAATTCTCGATTTGAGACTTTCTAAAATTGACCCCAACCGATCCTTCTCGTTTTCCGACCAACCAACTTTGAGGTCAGTCGACTTGATCTTTTTGGTCTATCATGCTCACCCCTAATTCTAACTTTTAAAAATTACAAAATTAATTATTGATTCCTAGTAAATTTTTTCTTCAATTTTTCTTTTCTTCAATTTTGAGATAGGTAATCGATTTGAAATGATATTGATTGATATCGTAGTCACTAAATTATATTTAAATTGGTTATCTTTGATAATTTGTTTTTCTCCCTTCTTATTGAAATATAAGTAAATCAAAATATACTAAAAAAATAACGAAAGAGGGACAAACTAATATACATTACATTGCCTAAAACAAACATAGAAAACCTCTTAGGATAAGAAGTTGAAAAAAAAGGGAAGACTTCACACTTCTCTAAATATGTACACAAGAGAGTGTGCTAAAATAGTTTAGCATCAACGAACATGAGAGAAAGAGATCACTAAAAAAAAAAAAAAGAAGTTGCAAATATAGCAATTAACACAAAATATTAGTAAATATAACACAATGCAAAAGTAAATTTGAATTTGCACATATAACAAAATTTAGATTCAATTCTCATAGTCGATAAATAATAGATCATATCGTCAATTAGAGGTGTTCAGGGTTCGGTTTGAAGCTAAAATTTTACCGAACCAAAAAATACAAAAAAATCTCATCTGAAATCGAACCAAACCACTCATTGTGTCAAACCGAATAGAAATCGAATCCGCTTATACACAAATAAAATCAAATTGCAACTGAATTGATTATGCATAAATATTAGAATCAAACTCCTTTATGAACATTATTCATAAATAAAAGCCATACAAAGTTACAAACATAGATTAAATTAATTTCTACAGTAATTAAGTACAAAACATAAAAGTTTCAAACGTTAAAATTTGAAAGTCCATCAAAATAAGTCCTATAAAGTTACAACTTATACCCTACCCTAACTATTTAATTATTTACATACATACATACATATTTAAAATAAAGCAGTTCAGTTTGGTTTTGGTATCGAATTAATGTCTTTAACCGAATCGAGCCGTATAAGAATCGGTTTCAATTTAACACAAACCGAATCGAACTGCATGCATTTGATTTTGGTTTGATTACACTCGACAGCAAGCCTTACCGCCGCTATCAAAGGTATAAAAGGCATAGGATCCCCACGGCCCACGGCCTGACCTTGTTCATTGATTGTCCGATCTCGACACATTAATCCTAGCAAAAACTGGCTTTCATAGCCTTGGCTTCTTCAGCTCTAGTTCTCACTTCGCGCAGCTTTGTTTGGCTCCCTTGGCCTTAGCCTCTCTGTCTTGTACTTCACCTATGCCCTCCATGTCCCCCAGGCTCTTCAGTAGATTAGATTTGTGTAACTCGTCTTTCAATTAAATGTTCATCCGATCGATCAGGTCGAAATCTTCGTTTAGAACAGATCGTCCACACTCACTCAATCATCTATGAACGTTCTCGCAATTTGGTTTGTGATTAATCGGTTTAGTTTTCATCTTTTTTTTTTACACCTCTACCGACAATAAAAATCTATCAGTAACGAACTATATAGTTAACAGGGAGTATCAATAATAGATTCTACTACATTTTCAATTATTTAAAAATGTTGTTATACACTTTATTATTAACCCATATCCATGTTACCGACTATAATTATATATTTGAAATTACATTTAAGATGTACTTTCTTTCTAGAGAAATACTTCACTCCTCTTAGGCGATCAAATCGTTTCTTAAGTTCAAATTTTCTATTAAAAAAATTATTAATGAAGATTGAAAATTAAAATTTAAAAATGTTATTCCAACTCAACTGATGAGCATTCACACCATTATGTGTTTTTAACAGATAGGTTTGAGGATCACACAAAGATTAGAGAGAGACTATCTTTTGTCTTGTTAAAAATATCAAGTTACACTCCTAAATTAATTAAATCGTAATAGAGATCAATTAATATACTCTATCTTCTAATTAAATTTATTTTTAAATATAATAAAATGAACAAAATATGATAAAATTTTATAATATATCAATGATAGACACTGATACATTAAAATGTATCAATAGATAAATTTTAAAATATTACCGTATTTTATAAATATTTTTAGTAGTTACTTGTTCCATTTAACATAAATTCGAAATCAATTAAAAAATTCTCATCCTCAAAATCTCATCAAAGTAGCAATAGAAATTGATGTAAGTAAAATAAGAGGCTGAAAGTTTGATGTTCTAATGTGTATAATTATTAGTTTAGGAAATTTTACATTAAATTAATTAATTTTGTGTCCCTAAATTTTAAAAGTTCAAGACGATAGATACAAGAATTATTAAAAATTATTGATTGAATTTACAAAATAGCCTAACTTTTATATTTTTAATAATTAGTAAAAGAGATTAAGAAAATGAATAAGTAGGGAAATAATGGTGTCCCATTTTGCACGTCGTCATTGTTGTAACATCCAAATCACTAAGGCAAGTAGCAATGCAATAATGATCATCCATTATTAAAATAATCTTTATATATATAAAAATATATATTATTTCTCTTTTCTTAAAAAGTATGTCACACTACTAAAAAAAATCAAATTCTTAATTTTTTTTTATATAAAAAAAGATGACGTAGTTGTGTCTTCTAATTATATGATATGACAAAGTGTTTAACTTAATACTTTCTTTATCATAAATATTTGTAATTTATTTTTGATGGAGTTGTTAAATAAGAGAAGGAATATCATTTAATAGCTTCATCCATAAATTGTAAAGGTATATTTTTGGATGCTTTTGAAGTGCACATATCAATTATTATTACTACTATTTATTATTAGATTATTAGATTAAAATATGATTCTTTAAAATGGTCACTGTACTATATAAATCTTAAATTTAGTACGTCATTGTTTTAAAAAACTTCTCTTATCACAATATATTCCCATGTTGTATTTATTTAATTTTATGTTTGAACTCATCTTGATTAAGTTCCATGGGATGTAGAAGTATAAGAATCGTATTACTGAAAACCTAGATGATGAACAAAGATGCAACCTTATCTTGAGAGAGAATACATGTATAAATCACATATATGATCCAATGAAGTTGAATTCAATTGAGGACGAAAGATCACCTAAGACTGAAAAGAAGCTTCAAAGAGTGGACCAAAAGTAAATATTATTTGGGTTCTCTTAAGATCGTGATTGAGCATAAATCACAGTTAATTATAGTCTCAAATTTAATGTCGTTGAAAAGTGTGAAAATTAAAAATATTTGGACTACAAATGAATAAATCTTCAAAATACACAAACAAAACAATATTTTAACCTTATTGTTGTTATTAGGAAGAAAAACACCAATCCTTGATAGAAAAAAAAAAATCAATTTTGTAACTTGAATAGGTAAGAACCATCATTAATTTTGAACCTGATTCAAACCTAATTTAAAAATTCTCACAATAATCAAATGTTGGTAAAAAAAAAAATCTAAATCTTCCCTAATAACACTGAATATAATATAGAAAATACCTCTAATATTAAGCCATGTGACCACTTCATAAAATAATGTCCAATGGGTTCCACCACACTCAAAACCATAACCTTCAACAAAAAAAAAAAGGAAAAGAAAAAGAACTTCTATTTCATCATGAACACAATCATAACTCACCATAAATAAGCTAATGTGAACTTAGCTTGATTGTAATTGACATATCCCAAAGATGGAGTTTTGAGCACTCCTCCCTGCAGTCATACTGAAAAAAAACACCATAAGCAAAACTGGCAACTTCTGTTTAAATAATCATACTGAAGATGTAAAGAACCAAAAACCAAAACTTAACCGTTCTCTGTTTCAATGACACGCTTTGACCTCAACTTTTCCAAAACTTCAAAGCCTCAAAATAACAATTACCCACTCGACATTATTTTTTGCTTGCTTCACTTTTTTTTCTAAAGGGTAGGGACTCTAGTACACCAATAATTTTGTACTATACACACAAACTATAACAACTCTTTCTTGTCGCCTTTGGACCATGCAAAATCGATGCTTTAAACAAGCGCGTAAAAAAATAAATAATACATTATGAGACAGGATCACAAAAACACGCGACGCCAATGCTGCAGCAGCAGCAGCAGATTTCTTCAAGGGATGACTGCTGTGCTTCACAATGCAAAGGGGATGATGATGACATTATCGGGCTAAAATGCTTCAAAAAATACCAAGAAAACACAGCCAACCAACCCATTCAGGAGATGTTAACCAACTCAGGATCTGACACAATGATCTGTCTTGCCAATTCCAATTACACTAAGATGAGAGGATTGATTGAAGTGCAAGCTGCTGTTGCGGTTGCAAAGACGACCAGGTCGATGCCAGTGTGGACGGTGGTAGAGTTTGCTGAAGCTGCCTCAAAAGGTTTACCATTCTACTGGCAGTTTGCTCCGTCGCAAGATCCTTACCCGCGCATAGAACCTAGATCAACAATGCCCCAAGAAATTGAGAAATTGAAGTATACAAAACATCTTAGGAGGGTAAGAATACAATTATTACTAAAGTTCCCAAGATCCCTAATACCACAAAGTTCTTGTGTTTATAGGTAGACAATTACAGTTACAGAACATCTTAAGATATAGCATACCTCAGCAAAAATGGAAACAATTTTGGGAAGATATTGATTGTTGGGACCTAAGAGTTCTTTATCGGACCTGTTAATTAAATGCAGGAAAAACATGACTAAACAATGAATAAAGCAAATAAAATTGAGTAGAATGTACTCTGGGATCGAAATTTCAACCTTTCAACCATTGAACAAAGCTGATCATGCACCAACTTTGCCTCAATTAAATCTCCCTTGATAGGCAAACAGCCTAGCCAAGCAGGAACCAACTGCCAAAGAAAATAATTACAGAAGCATATAAGACACAAATAATCGTGTACCAACTCCTTGTACACACACCTGAAGTGATGCGGTTGTGAACAGGATCTATCGGTGCAATAAATAAAATACTTGATTAGAACTTAAAACATGTTTTATGACCTAATTCACGTTACAACGTTGGTATTCATTTTGAATGAATTCACTCTTTATTTTCCTATCGCAGAGCATGGAGTAAATATAAATGATTTTTTTCATAGCCTAATTCACGTTACAACCTGAGCAAGTTACTCTAGATTATGATGTCTTTACATATATCACAGAAGTGCTTGAACAATTATACTGAAAAAATCCATCATAAAATCTGTTGCACTAGGAAAAGAAAAGTGAATTCATTCGAACTGACTACAGATGAATCTATTTAAACACTTGGAAGAAAATGCTGCCAGCACTGACAAATAAGAATTCATGAAAAGAAACAAATACTTGTACCTGAGGTGCATTTATACTGTCTCTGTGAAACTGACATATCTTTCCAAGAGCTGAAACAGCATTGTCATATGCCATTATGTTTTCAGAATGTTGTGCATTCGGGTGCCGTATCACAACATCCAACCTGGAAAGTGCCTCTGCACAAAAAAAAGAGAAGATAACAAGTTCATTCACCATTTATAAGAGAGAGAACTCAACAGCTCAAAAACGAAGACCCAAATGAAGCCAACCTTGAACAAGTGGTTTGAATACAGATCCACCAAACTCTGCACAAACACCAATACCATAAACAGCAGCCTGCAAATAGAGTAATGCTTGAATTAGATAAACCTTGTCAGCTACTGAAAATAAAATCAATATTTACAACCATACAAGGGAAGAACAGACCTGACGGACATCAGGATTCTCATCAGTGCATGCCTCCAACAAGAAAGGAAGGTAGGTATCATAGTACCTGATTCACAATAAGAAAATCAACACAAAATGCTCATAAAGGGCAGTAAATTACAATGAAATGATTACCTGAGGGCTGCTTCACGGCAATGTTCCACAACATCATCAAAAATACATATTGCTATTCTCCTCTCCTCGGCTGTTCTATCCTTACCCTGCACACCAAAGATTGTGACAATTAAAGATTAAGTACTTTCAGATGCATTTCAAACACATTACTTTCTGCAGACTTGTATATATAAGTTGCAAAAAATAGTGTACAACAAGCACTTTTTTTCAGGAAAAAAAAAGAAAGAAAAAGAAAAAGTGCATGTCGTATAATTTTTATTCGCAACTTATACGTATGGGTCTATATATGTCGAACTTCTGATGTCTCGCTATATGCACTTTTGATGTCCGGCTATAAATTTCGAACATAATATAGTGAATGAAGAAGTGATAGAATAAATCTGATAACCCTCGTCTAATGTAAAGCAGATATACATATTTTGGAATAACTTAAAAAGAAATTATATTTCATTTTCACTTGGGCGAAGTTATTGGCAACTTTGTCGGCACAACTTTACATCTTTGTATTGGAGAGAAACAAAAGTGTTTGAGCATACTTTGTAAACAATGAAAATCTCATGTAGAGTCAATTTCAAACGGTGGCTATTTTCTAAAATCAAAGTTAGTAAGTGATACAGAGACACAAGTTTCAAGAAACTTACCCACATAGGTGTCAAATATGATGAGAGTTCATCAAACATAGGCAAGAACGAGGCCTTAAAAGTCTTGATCAAAGTTCCCAAACAATCACCAACCTGATCAAAATACAAAAATCAGGCATACAACCTCATTCTCAAACTAATCTTCAAAATTTTAAAGACCTGAAAAAACTAATAGATGGCATATGATGGCATGTCTATTCCAATAACTTACCTGATCAAAAACTTCTTCTTCTTGCTCATTTTCTTCATCAAGTAATTCTCTCTCATCTGCATCAAAATCTTCTGCTTTTGCCCTCTCCATTCTTTCATGCTTTCTTGAGGAGCTAGCAGTTATAACATGTTTAATCTCATCCACAATGCAACGTACTTGGCTTTCATCAAGAAGTGATCCAGAGATCTAGTAAAATAAAAAGCCAAATATAGTTCAAGAATGAATATGAAGAAGAAAAAGAAACTGTACAACAATTAAATTGAACTCTCTTAGGATACCTATTAGGATTTTTGTCCCCAAAGAGAATTGGGAAAATACAACACTACAATCTCTTTTAACATCCCAGAAGCCTTGAAATCAACTTGGAGTGACAAATCACATATGTATGGGGTGGCTATGACTCTCAAGGATTTGGGATTAAGTTTGCTTTTAAGACTCAAGGACTCGTTGAAATTCACTAAATATTAATTTCATAATACAAACCTGTACACACTCATTCAATGCATCCAACATACTGGCACATATCTCCACCTCAGGCTCCTGTAAACCATTTAGATCAATAAAATGCCATAACTTAGCATTCAATACTCTCAAATACATAAGATCATTAATAACAAAAGGTGGATTTCAATATGAAATTATAAAGATCTACCACTGTTAAAAAATAGAATTCAATAATTAACCTTGTGTAATGCCTCCACCAAAGCTGGTACAATATAATCTGACAACTGTTTTACATAGGATTCATCACGACCTTGAGATTGCCCTTTCTCAACAGCCAATTTTGCTGAACGCAGGAGCTCCGGCATGGCTGTTTAGATAGTAAGCAACAAGTGTTAAAAGGTAATTTAAATGAACTCTTGCAATGAATTTAAAGGAGAACAAAAGCATATAGAAGAAAAAGAACAAGCTAACTACCTGAAACGGCAGCCCTTCTAACTTCTTCATGGAAATAAAACTTTAGAAGTGGAACTAAAGTAGGAGCAACCTAAGTAATAGAAGAAGCATTAGTACAGCAGTAAACAACTACAACTGCTTAAATTAGAAAATAAACAAATGTAATTCACTAAAGCAACCTGATCAATCCAGACAAAAAATCCTTCTTTTAATTCATCAGCATAACAACACAGCATGTTGCAAGCAGTGGCTTTTTCCTCCAAAACACTAGTCTTGATGCCAATCCTTTTGTCACCTAGAGTTATTGTTTCAATGCTGCAATAAAGGCAACAATTTTTTAATTTTCGGAAAAAAAAAAACATTAAAGAACGAACTGAAAACTGTTGGACAATTTTGCACAACCAACAGAAAAGTAGCAAAGGATGTGACAACACATTGAACACAATAGTTACTATAAGATAAATAACAAGCATTCTTTCACAATGTCTTGGAGGTATTCAAGTTTTATTAAAAGATAATATACATATGAGAAGAGGGAAACAAACCTATCAAATTTAGATTGTATTCATTCCAATTAAGACTTAAACAAGAATTAAAATCCAAACCTATCATCATCGTCATCGATATCAGCATCTGAATCAGCAGATGTGATTGTGACATCTGGTTTAAGTTGAGCAGATTGAAGCAAAGGTGGCATCACAACACTCATGTAAGGAAGAAAATCCTGTCCAAGACATTTGCAGAGTCTTGCCCATGCCTGCAAAACAAGTAAGCAATTATTTTCCTTGTTTTCAGACCAATAAACTTGAACCAAATCCATACAAAAGGATGCAGGTTGAAGATGCTCAAAACACACTTGTAACATGTAGCTGGTTGTGGGATCATCTGCTTCCATTGGAGATCCTTGTAGTGACAATAAAACATCCATAACCTTCAAAAAGACAGATCATAAAAGATTTCAGTCCATTATGATTGGCAACTACAACTAATAGTGTACACAGAAAGTTTGATTTAAATAATTATTATTTAATTTAAAATACACGATAGCAACATTGACTGAGGATATCGTTTAAGTTCAAATAGAGTACGTGAACAATGGATAAACATTATTGAAAATAACCTGTTTTGCATCATCCTTAAACTTGTCTTTACCAACAGCCATGCCAACCAAACTGATACACTCCATGGATTTGGCACGAAGCATACGATTGGACTTATCACTTGCATTTACAAGAATAGCTTTCAAGTAAGGCATTACAGCATCATAGTACTTCTGGAAGTGCTCCTGTTCATGCAAAAAAAAAGTTTGATATATTCACAACAAAAGAGCTATAAAAAATTGAAATAAGAGCAAAGAGTAAAAAACCTGAGATGAATCAGCAACAGAAGCAAGAGCAGTCAAAGCACCCTCCTGCACCATCTGCTTTCCATTCTGTAATGCAGATGTGAAAAGAAATCTTGTTAAAGAAAAATCTTGAAAAGCATCACCATTATACCTCGAAACAAACAAATAACGCTTGTCATAGGAAGGAAAAGAGTATTTCATTCAAATGATTTATTTAACTGCCTACAAGTAGTGAAATGTCGATCATATAAATTGGAGATAAGCTAACTAAGATTGTAGAATACCTGCAGAAGTACAAGGAGCTTGCTCACGATTCCATCCAAGTAAGGTGTTAAAATATCTGGGGTGCAATTCTCACTGAAATTGAGAACTGCTGAAGCAGCATGTGCCTGTAAGATTAAAGAGAGACAATTAGAGCAATGTTACCTTGAAGCAGAAATGTAGTATACAGAGCACTTCTTCCAAAAGAAGCAAGCAAGAAGAACTCCACTGAGTGACTGCTTATTCAAATAACGTGAAACAGCCATAGGAACAAAACATAGCAGCTATCCATCCCTTAACCTCATTAAAAAAATTACTTCCTAATCGATTACACAGAAAAATGGGAATGTAAATCATCACGGAGTGGTGACAAGTTTCAGTACATAAGCTTCTGGAGGGATAAACAGTAGAGAAAAAATTGGATATATTATTTGACCGCACAGAACAAGAGAACGTAAAATATTTGTATAAAAGGATCGACTGACTACACCAGTTTCACATTTCATAAAAAGAAGGGTATACAAACCTGTACTCGTGGATTTTGAAAATCATCCATAGCTCCAGCCAAAGCCGGCACAACTAGATGGTGATATTGAGCCTGCAAATCTGGACCTAGATCAGTAGACAACTGGCCAATAGCATTAATGGCTGCCCATCTTACACGTGGATGTGGATGTTGGAATGAATTCAAAACCATGGAGAGTACTTGCTCAAGATTCTTTATCATTACCTGCACAAATAAGAGAGAACTATGTGGTAAGAATGACAAACCAATGCACCTAGAAGAATCAAACAAAGCTGTAGGGAACCAACAACAAATAATAATAACCCAAATGATGAAATACAATAATAATGCATATAGTATTCATAAGTTTGAAACTGGATTTATTATCTTCAACTTTATCTATCCAATAACACTACGAATATGAAGTAAAGCTAGTATAATAAATGAAAGCACGCTGTAAAAACTCCATATTCGCAACTTTTAGGCATTTTAAAAAGTAAAACAACGAAGAGCAAAGAAAAATAAGAAAATTCAAAGCTAGGGGCGGCTAGTACCTTCGAGCAACCCTCTGCAATTTGTGAGAGAGCAATAAGTGCTGCATGGTGCTTTTGCCATTCAGGTGCAGCCAAGAAAGCTGGAAACATCTCGGAGGCTACAGGCACAATAGAATTTCCACCCAATGAAATAGAAAGTCTGTCCAAACACTCTTGGCCAAACCCATAATTGTCACTCTCACCCGCATCCTCATCCTCAGTATCAGCAGTATGCCATGCGGGATCATCCTCAATATCCAACAACATATTCATAAGTATCCCAAACAACCTACTTATGAACTGTGGCAACTTCCTCATCATCCCAGGAGCTCGCTCTCGAGCCTCAGCAAGCGTTATAACAAACTCAATAGCTAAATGTCTAGTACATTCTTCAAGAGAATCGGCCTCAGCAATCTGCAACATCGAACCGACCACATCAACCAATTGCCTCCTCAAGAATCTAGGCTCAGTCCCTGCCAATTCAATCAACAACTCAAGCGCATCTTTAGCAGTAGCTTCTTGACCAGAATTCAAAGCCTCAGTCAACGTCTGCATCATCAAAGGCAATAGATTCTGAAACCTATCCCTATCAGAAGCACTAGACAAACATTGAATAAAATTAATCGCAGCACCCAAAGCCGCAATCCTAACATCCCCAGTTTTTGACGAAGCCAAACACTGAGAAAACACAGAATGAAGCGTATCCAAATGAGGAACTAGGGTTTCACCAATATACTGAGCCAATTGAGCAAAAATCAACAAAGCAGACTCCTGCAACTTAGAATTATCAGAAGTAACACACTGAAAAATAAAAGGCATCAATTCATTCCAACCACCATCAGGCAAAATCCCAGAAGCAAGTTCAGCAATAGTATCACACAGCTTCTTAGAAATAGATTTAGATTCCTCCGTTTGAAGTGAGGAAAGCAAAACAGATTTAAGAGTAGATTGAGTAGAAGGAGATAGACGAGGCCAGAGGTAAGAATCATCACGAATGAGTTGACGACGAAGGAGAATGGCAGACATGGTACGAGCCTCAGGATGAGCAGAAGGATGAAGAAGATCGGCGAGTTTGAGAGCAAGAGCATCGGGGTGTGCTTGTTTGCAGAGGTTGAAAAGGGATTCAGCCTGTGAACGTTGGTCATTGGAAGAGGACATAAGATGGGAAATTAGGGTTTCGAAGTGGGTACGATCGGAACCCAGAAGCAAGGAGAGTTGATGAAGCTGAGTGGGATCGGCGGCCGCCATGGATGGAGGATTATTGGAGTTGGGAATTTGAAGAGAGAAAAGACGAAGGAGATGATAGAACAAAAAAAGAGGGTTTGTGTTTTTATGGCGCCTCCAAATGAAATCCAAAGCGAGGGAAGAACTCAACATCCGTTTTATTGACAAAGAAGAAAGAAGGGTTTTTTTTTTTTTCCTTTCCGGTTTCCAGTTCCCGGTCGGTTCGGCCCGGTTCTGGTTCGACTTAAGCTTTTGCCCATTGCTTGTTTGACATGTTGAATGTTGGTATTGAAAGTCAACTTGTGAAGAATATCCATTTGTCAGTATTAATTCATTCACCCTCAAACTTTAAACTTTTGTTAAATTACAAATTTGGTCTTCTAACTCCAAGTAAATTAAAATTTAATTTTCGTACTTCATAACTACATTTTAATTCTAATTCTATACTTTTATCAAACCAGAACGATTATTTTTGTTCTAACTTATAAAATCTTTAAAAAAAACTATGGATCAAATTTGTTGTTTAACTTTATTTTTGTCAATGGATAGATTTTTTTTATCTTATTTATATGACATTGTCATCGATATCGATATCGACATCGACATCGACATCGACATGAAAGTGAATTAACACTTCTACTAAACTGTATAAAAACATAAAATTAAAAAGTAATAGGTTGGTCTCTATAATTTGATATAACATCAAATATAGTCTTTATGGTTTGAAAAACATTTCTTTTATATATCTATGAGTGTCTGGATCAGCTTTTATCCTAATTGACACTCTCGTATAAAACATAAAAATTAGGAATGAAGTATGATTAATGTGAATATAATATAGATAGTAAACATTTTAAATCGTTTAGAAAACATAAAAGGTTTGTTTATTGATTTAAATTTAAATAGAGAGAATGACTTTTAAGTGTTTGAATTTTTGTATTAAGTAAGTAGTGTTGTTTTAAAAAAGAAACGGGCAAAAAGAGTTTGTTTCGAAACTTATATGGTTGTTTGTTTCGAAACTTATATGGTTGTTTGTTTGTCTTTAGTGGACATTTAATTAGCGTGCACTTTTAGAATACGAATTCAGTTCGAATGGGACCTACAAAATAAAAAGTAACCAGTCTAGATTAAATGATTAACGGACGCTTAATTTATGCAAATTTAACAACGGATACTCAAATTGTCATAAACCTTGCCTAGTTTACCTTTGGTCTATTAGTTTTCATAACGTTTTACATGTTTAGGTCATGCTTACTAATTTGTAATTGAAATTTGTGTGATTGGAATGAGTTTCTATTGATGTATCAATCATATTGTTGAGGTTCATTTTTTTATCACATATACTTGGACATTTTGTAAAATCAATTTGATGAATTATTGGAGTTGTTTAGCAGATGTCATTGTTTTCTTACTATTACCGTTGCAATATAGGGTCAATCGATAATTGTATATGTACTCTATTAATTATCAAAGTGATTTCAAGTATTTCAAATGTATACATTTTGTAAAAAGATAAATGTTTTAAATTATAAAATATATTTATCATGAAATTTATTGTATATTCAACTACAAAATTTTCATTCATACAAGGGAATTAATTTTTGTTTACCATAAGTGAGTTGTGGGGATTGAACCTCTTGCTTCAAGATTATCGTACATACTTGATATTATTTATTTATTTACGTGTATGCTTGAAAAAAATCATTCTTGAGAGGTAAAAAGTAAAATAATTAATAACTAGAGACTTGAACGCTCGTCTTTTAGTTTTTATATTTGGTAAATTTTAATTATTTTAAGGAAGTTCCAAAATATGTATGGACATATTTCTAACATGTTTGAAATTTAAATTCATATATTGTCAAGAGCATAAGAGTAGTTTAAAATGGAATTTAAACAAATAATTATAAAACTTGTAGTCTAAAAAAATTCAAAATGTAACGAAAAAATAAAGTTAAAATTAAAATATTGAAATTTATCTGATCAATACACCAAACAAAATGAAACATTTTTTCCTTTAATTATTTTATCAATTCATTAAAAATGGATGAGACTATTTATAGAAAAACTATTTCATTAGTTTTTTTATGAAACTTGAAAAGATTAATCAAAATAATATAAACAATTGTTTTTTTATATATCCTTGTTTTTAAGAAAACATTATAAATTCAATGGTTACAAAAATATGAAACCACTTTTTATTATTATAAAATTAGGAGTATAAAATTTAAAACCATTTAAAGAGTAATAAATATAACAATGAGGTGTAGAATTTGAAAGAATCACAGATTTTATTTTTTTTATCAGTTAATTTTTAAAAAATATAATCAAGTAAAAATTAAAAATTAAAAATTAAATGAGAGATACATTCAAACTTAATGATAAATATTTGGACGAAATTAGTTTTAAAATGATTCTCTAAATTTAAGAGATTTTTTATTAATTAAATAAAAATAAATATTAAATAACATTAACTACCGTCTGTAATAAGATTTTTCTTTGAAAAGAAAAAACAAACTCTTCAATACCCGCATGGGTTGTTAAAAAAAAGAAAAAAAATAATAGAAAAAGCATAAATACTCGATAGAAAATCAAATGATAATATTATAGATTTAAAATTTAATAAGAGTAGAATGTTCCAAAAATTATTATTCTGTTAAACTATTTTTAATATAAAGGATTATCATTAATGAATTACATTTTCAGAGAAATAAACATTACCCTAACTTTTTTGTTTTGAATTTGATTGCAATTTAGTTAATTGGTTTAAAAATATTTTTAGTCATTGAATATTGAGTATTGTTACAAATTATGGTCCGTAATTTTCAAAATTTACAGTTTTAACTTGAATTTTTTAATAGTGTGCTCACATCAATAGTTAATGTTTAATGTTTATTAATTAATTAAAAATAATTACGAATAGAAAATTAAAATTAAATTTGAATAGCGGTGAAAAATAACTTGACATAAGGAAAATTGTTAGAAATAGCAAAACTAACAAAATATTTACATTTAAAAAAAAAACTAAATGTAATAGATTTTTGTCTTTTAGTGTAACAAGCTAGTTTGAATTTTTAAAAAGAAACCCTTAACATAATTAACAATAATTTTTTGTAGTCTTTTAAATTAATGTATGAAAGTGAGTATTTGGTGAAAAATCGATGTTAAAAGCAAAAGTCTTGAATTCTACAGGACCAAATTCAAATAAAAATCGAGCTCAAAGGTTAAATTTGTAACATTTGAAATTTAATGACTAAATTAAAATCAAACTTTGTTACTCTTAAAGACTAGAACTATAATATTTTGAAACATAGAGAGCCTAAAGTCCGAGACAAAAAAAAATGCACATTTTTTTCTTTAAATAATTTATTTAAATTTTATGTTTATGAAACTTCTCAAAAAATATCTGTCGACATTTTCATTGAAAAAAACTTCGATATTTTTTTATAAATATTATTTTAATGCTAGTAGACTTCATATTGTTTTTACCATGATTCCAAACCCTATTTTAAAAAACTTGCTAACGGGATCAAAAATTAATAAGTGATTGTTCTATACTTTCACATTACTAAGTGGTTTAGTTTGTCGTGTGACCATGAATATATTAACTTAATACTTTGTTTGATGCATGGATTTGGATATAAATGATTATAGTATCTCGAACTCTTGTCACTTTCATATTGGAAGATTTCAATTCTTATTTGTGTTTGAAATCATAGTGATTTTAAAGGACTAAAATTAAAATTTATTTGTTTGGATATACCGGTGAGAAATGAAAGAAAAATATACCAATTTACCATTATGACCTTATAATTTTATTTATTTACACTAATTTTGTGTGGAAAATGAAAAATCATTCTTTCATTCCTCCGTATCAGAAACTATATTTATTATTTTTCTTAAAAAGACCCTACATTGAACAAATAAAAACAATAATTTATAAATAAAACATTCTAATTCATTTCGTCAATAAAATCCTCAGTAAAAGAAAAAAAAATTTGCGTAACTAATCAACCCAAAATTAAGAAAGTTTGCACGGTAAACGAAATGAAAAATTGTGGTCTTCGACCGAATTAGGCACCTTGACTGAAACCAACTTTCTCATTTCATATGTCTCTTCCACATACCAAAATCAATATTGGGTTGTTTTTCAACTTGTCCCGAAATAAGTGTGTTCTCGTCAATCTCATAATCAGCTCAAGATCAAGGGCATTCCCGTGTGATGTCGCCCCCTATCAAAGAAGAAAAATTTAGAGAAATGAGGAAGGGAAGAGGAGGAAGAAAGGAAGCTTGAATAAGAGTTAAAATAAATTGGAGATCAATAAAATTGAATATTTTCTAAGGAATTGATTAGATAAATTATAGGCAACCAAGTGTGATTTGAATTTTGCATTCTTTTGTCGATTTTGATTTTCCCATTGACATATAGAACATGATAAAATTAGAAACATGTTTTTCTAAGTTTGAAATTCTGTCAAATCATAACCAATTTTACATTTCTAATATTTTTTTTGCATCCAAACACATAAATTCATTTCAAATCATAAATGATTTTAACATCCTCCTAAATCCATAAGATCGAAAAAGCGTTATCTTACAAAATTAGAAATAGACTTCAAAGTTTAAGTTCTATTTTCGAATGCCTTTTAAATGTTTAATTTGTTTTTATATTTTTTAAGTGTCAATTTTTGTTATTTTAATATTTAATACTTTTACATTGTCATTTTAATCTATACTTGAAAAAGAAAAGTAATGACTCTTACTTTATTTGTTATCTCATTTTTTCAATCAAAAGTTTGAGCTTAACACTCTGTAGTAACTGTTATAAATGTCTATTTTGTCATTTGTTGTAACCAAGAGTTGATGTAGTCATGCAATGAAGTAGTGTGTCATTTCATGTACATGAGTGTGATAGATACCATAGACAGTGGACATCCATGGCAGAAAGATAGCCATATTGAAGATGAAGAGTGAAAAAGAGTGTCATGAATGTAGAAGATTCACATAAAAAATATAAATTTCTCAACTTTCAATTTTTGATGATGGTTTGTCAATGTCACCAATTTCATGATATTTATTAATTGTCATCAAATAAATTTAAGGGAAAATTAACTTTTTGGTCCTTGAGTTTTTAGTATTAGGTGAATTTGGTCCTTATTGTTACGTCTCTCAAAGTCAAGCCAAGAAGGAGCCAAACATCCTGTTCAACAGCCCAACACAGCCATGTGACATCCCACATGTGTCCACGACACATGCCCATGGCATTGGCATGTGCCCACGGAAGGCAGCCCACGAGCATTGCATACATATCGCGACACATGCCCATGACAGTTCCATGTGCTTGTACGAACACACACTCTATGGGCACACCAAACAGGCGTTCAGACACCAACGCCACCAAGACAGCCCATGTGCACGGGCGAATGCACATAGCCCAACGACCAGTCCCACAGGCATGCACACAAGCGCCCACGCCCACCAGACGGTCGCCCATGCAAACCCAGGCATGGAGCCCTACGAAGGCCTTGCAGGCGCACGGTGCGCTCGGTGTCACATTCGTAGCGTTTCAACCTCAAGATGGACGATTGTGCGGCACTTGTTCTAACTCGACGAACAAGTCAGCTGATCAAAATCCAAAAGTTGTGGGTAACGTCGACGTATGTCATAACCTTCCTTGGCGTTCTTGGGAAATTTGTTTATAAAAAGTGGGAAAGAAAGAAATACATTGAAATAAACGTTACAATAAGCATTAAAGACTGTCAATTGCAAGGAAAAAGGGTTGCTTGCAAAGAGTACAACTAATGCTTGGGTGGGGATTCAACTGGTACGCCTTCCCTATAGTACATTTTGAACATTTTCAGCTCTGGTAGGCTTGCATATGAAAATGCCAAAACGTCACACCCAAGCTTTATGACTTAAAAAGAAAGGAAACTACCTAAACTAGTTATGCAACATAAAGATAAGATAAACTGGGGGTATTCGGAGCATATAACCATAGGTAAACATAGTTTGGAAAAATATGACCATGACACACTCCCCCACTTAAACAGTTGACGTCCCCGTCGACTGGCAAAGCTGGAACCCTTCGATCTTGTGCTTCCACGTTTCACGGTCTTTGGTACGTCTTCCACGTGCTTCTTCCACGAGGAGGCTCTTCCACTTCGCCATGAACTTGTGTATCCTCCCCGTGGGTCATCTTCTTCTTTTCCTCGCTTCTTTAGCAAAGACTTCTTCAACTTCTGCTTGTCTCTCGTGTCTTCTCACGAGGTGGTGATCTTGGTGTCTTCATAACCGAGTCAGTTTCAGGTCGTCGTTTAACAATGACTCGGTCTCTCACAAGAAAATCTAAGGGGCGATATTTGTTATCCACCCACTTTTCCTGCCGCTTCGAGGCTTCCCCTCGACCTACCCGAACGATGTCTGACTTCTGCTTCCACCTCTTGGAACTGTTGCAAGCCTGTGGATTCTTATCAACACAAGAGGGATCAATAGAGCGCGACTGTACAGAATGTCCGCCACAAACAATCTCAAACTGGCTTTTATCTGTTGACGAACTCGTCGTAGCATTAACACAAATTTGGGTAAGCTTCCACAACTGAATCTCATTCTTTTGTTCCGCCTGACTGGTCTCAGCCAAACCCATACTAACTTCCGTGACAGAGTTTTTCTGCAAGGATTCCCTTGACATGTCCCGTATTGGGCCATCAACTTGACGTGCTCGTATACGAGTCACCATGCACGGAATCACATGATCCTTTCTCTGACTATGGGCATCAGCTGCACGGTTACTCGTTCCTTTCTTTGGTTTTGACTCGAAGTCAAGATCGAGCAGGTCTTTCTGCCTCTTTGCTTGACTCAAAGTCCATTTCTGTTGAGTATCAACGCGGTTGCTCACAACGTTATTCGTCTCCCTTCCATGTGTAGATCCTTGGAAATGTTGTCTCCCATCCTTCAGACTATGTACCGTGGAAAACGTTCCTTCCCCAAACATCGCATAACTACCTTCTGCGGTATTTTGTTTTTGACTCTCAGATGCTACAGGGTGTCCATTCTGCACTGGGACGCCACCCGACGTATGATTAGCCTTAGCGTAAGCTTCAACAGGTTGAGTCCCACTCAAGGACCTAAAAGTTGGCCCTCTCCTCGGGGCTTGCTTCAGGACACGGTTGTCAACACACAACCGTCCACTCTCTTCCTTCCGTAAGATGGCTTGAGCTTCATACGGAGCTTTTGCAGGTCTAGTGAATCCTGCACTCGACAATCTCTTTGATTGTCTCAAGAGTCCAGTTGACTCTGACTGCGCCATACGACAATTATTCTTCATAGGCAATTCTGACATGAGCAAATTATCACGTTTCCCATCACAACACCTCTCCACGACACACCTTGTGTCTTCTTGAACACGCTCTCTGTCAGTTGCATGGCCGAGATCATTCTCAGTGTAACACCCCAAAACTATTAGGTTATTTTTGTTATCATTTTATTTTGTTTAATTTTGGGTGTTACTTGTGAAATTGTTTTATTTGTGGAGATTAAGTGTTTTAGAAAGATGTGTGGTAAATTTTTGAAAAATTGGAATTCTATTGTTAAAATTTGGTTTTGAATTTATGGTTGGTGAATTATATTTGTAAAGTTGGAAGTATTATGAGTAAATATTGATATGTGTATGTAGAAGGTTGTGGAGGAGTAGGAATAATTATATTATGGAATGATATAATTATTAAGGAAAAATATAAAAGAGGTGATAGTAGGGTTATTAATGAAGAGAGAGGGAAAATTAAAAAGGAATAGGAGAGGTGAAGGAAAAGATGAGTTATTTGGGGGAAATTAAATAATAATAATAATAATAGTATTATTATTAGAATCTTATATATTTAAATACCCACTCGGGATGCGTGCCATAGTTACTATTCATCACCTTCTTCCTCACAAAGAACCCTAGCCGCCACCAAGATCTCCTTCATCCAAGAACCCTAGCCCTAGCCGCAGCCCCATTGTGCATCAGGCCACCACCGTCGTGAAGACATCGTCGGAGACGCGACTCGTAGCCGGCCGCCTCTCCTTAGTTGGAATCGTCGCCGGCTGTAGCCTCCACTCGCACGGCACAGTAGCCATCATCGTCACACTAGACGATTAAGGAAGCAAGCCGAACGCCTCCACTGTTTTGTCCACGCCGCATTACCTCTCCACCGAGTCGCGTCCCCCGGTCGAGCTTTTCGTTCCAGTTGAGACGTGAGTCGACGTCTCTATCACCGAGCCGTGCGGGTCGTCTTCGTCCGTACACGAGCCTTGAGCCTCAAGATCCGAGCCAAGTTCCTTCAACAAGCCGTGTTCGTCAGTCTGAGCCGAGTTTCTTCACATAATCGTAGCGTTTCAACCTCGAGACGGACGATTGTGCGACACTTGTTCTAACTCGACGAACAAGTCAGCCGATCAAAATCCGAAAGTTGTGGGTAACGTCGACGTATGTCGTAACCTTCCTTGGCTTCTTGGAAAATTTGTTTATAAAACGCTGGAAAGAAAGAAATACATTGAAATAGACGTTACAATAAGCATTAAAGACTGTCAATTGCAAGAAAAAAGGGTTGCTTGCAAAGAGTACAACTAATGCTTGGGCGGGGATTCAACTGGTATGCCTCCCCTATAGTACATTTTGAATATTTTCAGCTCTGGTAGGCTTGCATATGACTTAAAAAGAAAGACAACTACCTAAACTAGTTATGCAACATAAAGATAAGATAAACTGGGGGTATTCAGAGCATATAACCATAGGTAAACACACCTTGGAAAAGTATGACCGTGACACGCGGCACCATGCGCGTGCCCCCATCATACGCGCGACAGCGTGCACCCAACCCAACTCACGCGAGCAACAGGCGTGCGCGCCCCATGTTCAGATGACCCAAGAACCTTCTAGAAGGCTCTAGACACGTTCATGTGCGTGCTACTCCGCCCATGCTCGATCTAGATAGCTCTAGAAGCCTCTAGAAGATCCGAAACAGTGCCACAATGTGCCATAATTGTTCGGAAGCACCCATGCAGGCCTTGAAACGTGTTGGATGATGCTAAAACATGCTGAAACATTCTAGAAGACTACTATGACGGTCAAAAGTGTCATGAAAAGTCCAGTCTATTCTAGAATGTTCTAGGCTTCCTTGTAATGGGCTAAAACCTCTTATAATCTCTAGAACACCCTTGGTCGACCTTCCAAGGTCCAAGGTCAGTTGTGCAAGGCTATAAATACTAGAGGAAGGCCTCATTTGTAATCACTTGTATACACACTTGGAAATACAAGGCATAAACATTCTTCCAAGCTCTCTCAATTTCTCACTCACTTTTTTGCCATCCTATTCACGTTTCTAAGTGTCTTTGGTGCACTAGCTAATCATCTTCCATTGCCATACTTATCGTTGTTTACCCATAGTGAAGGCTTACTTGGCTACGCGGACGACATAATCAAGTCAAGTGCCGAACGGTTGGTTAGCTTGAAAATCTAACCACATGACATTATGCTTTTAAATGGATCTTTTTAGCCCCTCAAATTGTTAGATAAGGTTTAAATGGTCTCTCACTACGTACTAACAAATTGTCAAATGCTAATAAAAAACAATTTAAACTTCTCTAACTTTGATCTAGTTGGTTATGCAAATGTTGGATATTTATCTTACTCACACAAAGCAAGGTCTCAAACAAATTATTTTTTTACATGTGGAGGAACTATTATATCTTGGGGATATGTAAAGCAAACTATTACGGCCACTTCATCGAATCATATAGAAATTCTTGTAATTCATGAAACTAGTAGAGAATATGTATGGTTGAGGTCAATGACTCATCATATTCGAGAAGCATGTGGCTTGTTTTTTAGTAAAAATTTACCAACAATATTATTTGAAGACAATACCGCATGTATAACACAAATCAAAAGAGAGTACATAAAAGGAGATAGAACAAAGCATATCTCACCAAAACTCTTCTATACACATGACCTTGAAGAAAATGGTAACATTAATGGTAACATTAGTGTTTAACAAATTTCTTCATAAGACAACTTGGCAGACTTATTCACAAAGGTATTGCCCACATCAACATTTCAAAAGTTGGTGCACAACATTGGAATGCGACAACTCAGAAAACTCAAGTGATGTATTCATAAAGGTGAGTAGAAATATTTGCACTTTGGGAGTGAGATATTGCACTCTTTCCCTTGCCTATTGTTTTTTCCATTAAATTAAACAAAATAATGTACTATTTTTTCTTCACTATAATTTTTTTCTCATAGAGTTTTTTTTCTAGTAAGGATTGAATGAATCATCTGTTTTATATAATATGAATATTTAAAGGGGAGTATTATAAAATATAATTATATATTATAAATGTAGATATCCATAACCTACATTGTTTACCAATTGCTATATAACTATCATTCAATTCAAAGTTGTAACATTCAATCTATTAAATTCTATATTGTAATCTATACCATCACATGTTCTATAAACAGAGGTGTATGATACATTTATAAGATACACCACAATTGAGTTCAATTGTCTTCTTTACTTCCTCTATTTTCTATTCTTCTCTTTGTGTTGTTTCTTTGTTTTTATTTCACAATAATCAAATATTTAATGAATATTTGTTTTACAAAATCAAACTTTGGGACTGAGTAGATTTTCATTGCAAGAATCATTGTGACAAAAAAGATTTTTAGAGACAAATTTTTATGCAACAAAACAAATTTTCATAACAAACAACTTGTGAGAAAATCATTTTCATCACAAATGATTTTCGTAGCACCATCATTGTGGCACCGTTGTTTACACTGGTAAAGGTTTTATTGTAACGATTTTGTGGCAACGTTTTGATTTCATTGTTAAAAATAATATCTCTTGTAGTGATAAATTATAATGTTATATAATTTTTTAGAAAATATATTGATATATTGTTAGGTGTATTAGTTGATGAAGTATATAACATATGGTATTGATACAATGTATGACTAAATGAAATATAAAATACGTAAAGATGTGATACACAAATGATTTTGAAGCTGGTTTCAAAAGATTTGGTAATGGGAGTGAAAATGGTAAGAGAGATTTTTATAAGAATAATAAGAGAGATAGCAACGTTTTTAGGGTCATTTTGAAAATGGTAAAACCATTTTTTTGTTTGATTTTCAGCAAATGACATTTTTTGCATGTGCATGGTATTTTACAAAATACCAAAATACCTATATTCCTCAATTGTAATTATTTCGTCTTTACGTAGTAATTAATTTGGGTTCTTAAATATCATGAGCCTTTAATTATTTTCCACCTTCTAAATATATAACAACTTATATCATAACTTCTTCCTAATATCTCGGGACTCAATTAATCATATAACTTTTTAGCAACCTTTCATTCTATTTAATTTGAATTTTAAAATAACATTTCACATTATATAAAAATTATATATTATTTTTAAATTACGTTTCCAATTATAAAAAAATTATTATTTTTTAAAATTTATTAACGACCAATGAAAATTAGTTGAGATTCTCAACATAAAGTTTTAATCATAACACTTAATTAAATATCAAAATAACAAAATATCATTAATTATTTTTTTAGATTAACTTAGCTAGATTATCTCGAAATAACAATCATTGTTTGAATATCAAGATAATCCAATTATTAATTATTTAAAATAACATTAACCCTTGATTAGTAGCAAATAATGTGCCATAAAAATTTGGGAGAATCTCAACGTAACGTTTAATCTTAACCCTTAATTAAAGTTCAAAATAACGTTCAAGGCTTTTCAAATTAACAAAATTATTAATTATTTTTTCAAATTAACAAAAAGATATTATTTTTCAAAATTTGAGAATCTAACTTATTTTCTATTTTATATTA